>ML685763.1:14679083-14697598 GCA_007922175.1 Pelusios castaneus | reverse complement strand
TCTCAAGCTGAGCCCCAGTCCAGCGGAGCCCCAGCCGCAGGACTGGGGCTCAAGCCAGCACTATTGCCAGCCTTTTGGCTGGCAGGGCAGTGCATGGTGGGATAGGTACCCACCATGCATTGCTCCTTCTAGCGAAAATCCTTTCGCTAGGAGTGCTGTGTGGACGCAGTAAAGCGTTATAACGCTTACTTGTCCTGCAATAACTTTTATTGCGGCATAAGTCTGTAGTGTGTACATGGCCTAAAAATGCATCCAACAGGGAGCCTCTCTCCCTGCCCCTGAGGGAGCAGAAGTGTGGGTACTTGCGATTCGCATTGGTTGTGAACAGGTCCACCTTGGGATGTCCCCCGTCCCTGAAGATGCCAGCCTCTATCTCTGGGTGTAGGGACCATTTGTGCTGTGGTAGGAATTGTCTGCTGAGCCCCTCTGCTTGGTTGTACCTCCTGTGGCCCCAGTGCTCCACCCGGGGGCCATGCAGCCCTGGATCCCTGGCTGGGGCCTCCTGCGGCCCCAGATCCCTGTGCTTGGCCCCCTCCACAGTCCCAGCGCCCTGCTGGGGGCCCCAGAAACATCCTGCGGCACTGGCTTTTCATGGCTAACCTACTCCTTGTCTCTGGTTCCCTGCCAGGGGCCCCAAACTGGACCCAGTGCGCTGATGGGGGACCCAAACCCCCCACTGCCAAAGGCAAAGGGCAGGGCAGGAGCACAGAGCTGGGCCTCTGGGCCAGCCCGTCCAGCCCAACCACCCACGACCAGGGTCCCCGCAGGCTTGCCCGCTCACAGGAATGCCATCCCCCACCCCCGGCCGCAACCGCAGCCTCCTGCCATGTGTTCTGCAG
Source organism: Pelusios castaneus (assembly GCA_007922175.1). NCBI lineage: Eukaryota > Metazoa > Chordata > Testudines > Pelomedusidae > Pelusios > Pelusios castaneus. Next base: position 14,696,759 of record ML685763.1, on the reverse strand, counting down.
AGTGGGAGGCAGACACAGCTCTTGAGGTAGGCGATGGGGCCCTAGGTGGCCACCTGCTTCGCCTATCCCAAAAGCCGCCTCTGGGTGGGGATTGGAGAAAGGACAGGGATGGAGTGGTAGAGGAGCCTGGGAAGGCAGGAGGATAGTGGGAGGGGGGTGGGGTGTCAAGGGTTGGGCAGGAGGGCAGAGGAGTGGTGTGGGGGGCTGGTCGGACCCCCTGCTTCTTCCCCCCCCAACCCCCCCGGTTCCCAATCCCCCCCCCCCCCCCCGCTCTACACTGGATCAGTTCCCTGAACCCTTTCTTCTACACTGACTCCCCAGGCCTGGGCCGCACCCTGCCCTGATCCTGGCCGCATGCTGCATGCCCCCACTTCCCAAGCACAATCCCGGGCCCGCATCATCCCCCCCAGACTCTTTCCCAGCCCTTTGCCACCCTCATGCCACCCCCATCCCATCCCCATGCTGCCCTCCCTCCTCAGTCTGGATCCCAGCCCCCCACCATCCCCTTGGACCCTTACCCAGTCCCATTCCACCCTCGTGCCACCTCCATCCCATCCCTGTGCTGCCCACCCCCCTTGGCCCCCCACCGACCCCCCAGACCCTTTCCCAGACACATCACCTCCCATCCCATCCCCTTCCCCCTCTTCCTTGGCCCCGATCCTGGCCCCACACCATCCCCCCCCAGACCCTTTCCCAGCCCTGTGCCATCCTTGTGCCACCGCCCTCCCATCCCTGTAGCACCACCCCCCAGCGCAATACTGGCCCCAGGCCAAACTGCCCCCTCAAGCCCAATCCTGGCCTCGTGCTGCACTCCCGCCAGTCTCCTGGTCCCCTTCCCCAGCCTTATGCCACACCCCGCCCTATTCCAACCCCACACCTCCCTTCCTGGGCCAGAACCAGCCCCGTGCCACCCCTGGAACCCTAGGCCACCCCAATCCCCCTGCGGCCACCTCTGCCTCACTGCCGGGCCCGTTCCCCCGCCAGACTCCCCGTGGCCTTGCCTGGGGGCCCATTGCAGGAGCGGGAGCCCCTCTGCGGCTTCCTGCGTCCTCCACTGGGGCTCCAGCCAGGCCTGCCAGGGCCCCCCATGGGCCCACCCAGCCTGGCTGGGGCCATTGTGGCCCTCTCCCACCCCCCCGCCTTGCCACAGCCCCCACCGGGTCCCGTGCTGGGCCTGTCATGGCTCCACCAGGGCCACCTGGCCACTGCTCCCAGGTGACCCATGGGCCGGATTCCAGCCCCTAGCGGGCCATAGGTTGGACAAGGCTAATTCTAGCTAGTGATAGTGGGGGGGCGGGGTGGTACACCCGTGCCAGCCAAGACTGTAGTGGTCTCATGCGTAAGCGGGCTAGCACCACCACGTACGTGGAGGCCGCCATGTGTCTCAGGAGCTGCAGGCAGTGGCTTGTTGTTATTGTGGGGGAGCGGCGGTGGTTTGAGATGATGGTAGACTTCGATTGAAACCTGGAGAGAGAGAGAGAGAAGCCTTGGCCTACAATGAGTCTAGGTGGGCCCCTATGAACTCAATCTTTTGGGGTGGCCTTAACTTTGACTTTTCTAGGCTCAGGAGGAATCCCAACCTGTTGAACAGTTTGTGTGTAATGTGAACACTGTCTCAGACCTGCTGATGGGACCTGCCCCTGATGAGCCAGTCGTCCAGGTAGGGAAAACTCTGTACCCCTTTTCTTCTTAGGTGTGCAGTGACTGCCACTATGCACTTTGTGAATATCCTTGAGGCAAGGGACAGTCCGAATGGCAAGGCAATGAATTGGTAGTGGCTGAGCCCTACTGTGAATCCGAGGCATTTCCTGTGTGCTGGTCTTATAGGGTGCGTCTAAACTAGTAAATTAGGTTGAGTTAAGCAGGCTTAAGTCGACTTAATTTACTCTGCGTCCACACTGGAGTTTCCTTAAGTCAATTTAAGCTCCTGCTTAAGTCAACTTAAGGAAATTTAAAGTCAACTTAATAAGACCAGCTTTTAAGTCGACTTTAATGCTTAAGTCGACTTCTTAAGTCAACTTAAGCAGTGTGGACACCCTAAGTTGACTTAGTCGACTTAGGGAAGGGGAAAAAGGGAACCCCTGCTCCCTTCTCCCCAGGAAGCCGCTAGCGGCTTGCCCCGGCTCCGTTCTCCCTGGGACCGCTCACGTCCCGGGGAGAAGGAACCGTGGGATTCTCTTCTAACTGGGACCCCAGTGGTCTCGGGGAGAAGGGAGCATGCGGCTCCTTTCTGGCTGGGACTGCACTCTAGCTGCTGGAGCACCGGCAATTGCCGGCACTGCGCTGCTCCAGCTGCTGGGGAGCCCCAGGGGCTCCCCAGCACCTGGAGTGCCAGCAGTTGCGGGGCTGGCTCTTCTGAGGAGAAGCCCTCCTAGCCTGGGGAGCCGAGGCTCCAAAGGAGCCTCACCTCCCCCTGGACCAACTAGTCGACTTACAGAGTCTAGACTCTCTAAGTCAACTTAGTAAGGCCAGGTTTAAGTCGACTTAAGAGTCCTGTGTGGACTCTCTAAGTCGATTTAATAAGGTCGCCTTAAAGTCGACTTGGTAAAGTCGACTTAAATTTTTCAGTGTAAACATAGCCATAGTGATATGGAAATAAGTGTCCTTTAAGTCAAGGGCGGCAAACCAATCCCTGGGGCCTAGAGAAGGAACTATATGAGCTAGAGAAACCAACCAAAACTATATTTTTCTGAGGAACCTGTTCAGACTGCTCGGGTCCAGAATGGGTCTCAGGCTGCCTTTTGCTTTCGGAATCAGGAAGTACCTGGAGTAGAAGCCTTTGCCCCTTTCCTTGTGGGATACCCTTTCCACTGCCACCAGGTTGAGGAGGGTGAGGCCATCCTGCACCAGTAGTTCTTTGTGAGTGGGGTCCCTGTAGGTATGGGGTGGGGGGGCAGAAGCGGAGTGGTTCCTGCTTGGGTGCTTCAATCTGAACTGGAGTACATAGCCCTGTGAAATTGTATGTAATATCCAGCGGTCTGAGGTGATCTCGGTCCACTGGTTCTGGATCTGGGATAGGTGGTCCCAGAATGGGGGGCAGAAGGAAGAACCCTGGTTGGTGTTGGCAGTCTCAGAGCGCCTGTCAGCAGTGGAGTCTCTGATTATTGGGCTGGTAACCAGAGCCCTGATGGGAGGGCTGCTGCAATCTCTGACCCCTGTTCACCTTGTTGACCCTGCTTCTGTCTGTCTCTATACCTAAAGGGCCTCTGCTGTTGCAGGAAGGGAACGCTGTGGTGGCCTTGCTGTTGCGGTTGCTGCTGAAAGGCTTGAGGACAAAAGGGACCTCTGAAATACTGGGGGGTGTACATCCCCCATGACCTAAGCATGGCCTGGGAGTCCTTCATTCCATGACACCTCGAGTCTGTTGACTCTGCGAAGAGGGCTGGGCCCTCAAAGGGTAGGTCCTGGATCACATGCTGCATCTGCGGAGGCAGGCCGGATCCTCGGACCCATGCAGCCCTCTTCATGGTTACCTCTGTTACAAGAACGTTACAGGCCCCTGGCTATAACTTAGGCCCTAAGGTTTGATGGGTTTGTTAGGCACACCACCAGGAGACAAGGTAAAAACAAAACAGTTTTATTAAAAGCACAGACAAGAAAGAAAAGAAATAGGAAAGCACTAATGCTTATGTCCCTTTAGCAGACGGGAACCTCAGTTAAATGACTGTGGATGCTGAACATGGGGAGTGATGACTTGTGGCAGTGAACTCAACAGTTGCCTTGACGACAAAGTTTTAAAGTGGGGGGGTGTCAGGGAGGGCCCCCCCGGCACAGGGAGTCTGGGGTTATGTACCCAGAGGGCGTCAACCCAACTTTGCGAGCTCTCCTCCCCTGGGTTACTAAATAGCCTTTAGACTTCAGGACCGCATGGCCTAGCGGCCACAGAGTCAATATACGAGCCCTCGGGTCAGGGCAGTCCAGCCTAGTGGCCACAGAGAGGGTGGTGCCCGGGTAGGGGGGGCTCAGGCCCTCCCGCTCCACTGAGCCCCAGCCCAGGGTCCTATGGGTGGCGGGGTTATGGCACCCTGCCAGCAGAGATCTGAACCAAAACACTCTGGCTTCTAGCTACTCCACCCCAGACCCCACGACCCGGGCTCCTGGGCTGCTTCCTACCCGGGCAGAGGGTGGTCCTCTTTCGCAGTCTCGTTCCGTTCCTCCTTACTCCCGGTGGGGCCAAGTGGCTGCTCCTCCGGGGAACCCTGGGGTTCATCAGCCGCCGTCTGCATCTGCTGGTAGGCCTCAGGGCGCCTGTCATAAGATGGCTGCTCCGGGTATGCCCACCCAGCATCTTCCTCGACAGCTGCTTGGGCTGGTCACACTCCTTGAAGGAGCTTCAAGTAGAGGTCCTTCCTCCTCACCAGTCAGCCCCAACTGAGCTGAGCTGCCCTCCTTTATACTGGAGCAGCAGTCTGAGCATGCCCAGCAGGGCTTAAGGGGTTTGTTGGGCTTCTTTAGTGCGGGGGAGGGTCATCCCCTCACAGGGGGGTTTAGCCACCAGCTTTAATACACTTTTTTGCTGAGTGGGAAGATGGCATGCACAATTAATTATTTTTTTATGTATTTACAACAGTTTTGGCGAATCTGGCTTTTATCATATGGTAATGGCTGCAGTATGGTAGCCTCTATTTTATTTTTTTAATTTGGCTAGGGCCATCTTTTTCCAATTCCGTCCCAGCATACCAGGTGCTATAAAAGTACCTAGATTCAGCTGTTGCCCTCCAAGATCTACTGAGGGGGATGGTACCTCTCTTTTTGGTAAATATTTAACAGTTGTCTCTAGATTTTTATTTCCCTGTTTCACTTCTTCTAGCATATTATGTATTTGAACGGCTTGCTGCCCTTCCAGCAAGACATGATTTTTTTCTGTGTTCTATGATTCTCAGTGTCAACATTCCTCTCATGCACCCTGGGGGTCCTTGTAAAAATTCTTCTATAGCCTGATTCTGGGACTAGATTATCTCATTATCATCTGATCAGATCACCTGGCAAGCCTACAACCCCATTCAAATTATTAAACAACCCAAATTTAGGCAACAATCCATCTCTTCTTAACAATCCTTCTTGGAACAACATCCCATGGTTGAAGAATCCAAAGCCCTCTCTCTAACACCACCTGCATCACCACACATTTACTTTCACAATTTGATGACTCCTACCTGGGCCTTTTCCTTCAAGGGGGAGAATAGATAAGAACACCATTTGCACCTCAGACTCCTTTCCAGAGCCCCATACTCTTCAATGATCCATTCAGGTTCATTCTTGGCAGTATCATTGCTGCCTATATGGAGACGTAGGAAAGCATAGCGGTCTGAAGGCTTGGTGAGACGCCAGATTCTCCATCATATCCTCAATTCTAACTCCAGGCACGCAATACGCTTTTTGAGTTTCTCAGGCTGGATGGTAGATGGAGGGAGGCCCCAGCCACCATCTCCCATCACCTTCCATGTCTTGCAAACTATGCTTCTATTTATACAACCCAAAATTGCACTCCCCCCCCAACTTCTTTACACTGACTCATCTTGAGGTTGTGATTCACTGCAGCTCCCAGATCCCTCTCAACCATGTTGCTGCCAAGCTGGTTATCACAAATCCTGTATTTGTGCATTTGGTTTTTCTTCTCTTAGTGTAGTGCCTTACATTTGTCACTGTTGAATTTCATTTTGTTGTGTATAGCCCAGACTTCCAATTTATCATCAGGCATAGCAACCTCACAGTCCTGATCAGATTCCATTTTGGGTAATGAATAGTTCTGTGCAAAATTTTGTATCATAGTACATAGGAAACTTGCCTAATAGAGGGTTTTTACATGATTCTCAGAGAAGATTTGGGCTGATGCAGGAATTGTCCATCCCTATGTATGAAGACACTATTTACTTTGATTTTTTTTTAATTGCATTTATCTAGTGCATTGGATAAAAATGTATAGGTGTAACTAATTAACAAAAACACTATATCTTGGACCACTATTTATTCTTACTAAATCAGTATTAACTTATTTTACAGTAATACCAAGGGGCCCCAATCATGGATCAGAACTGTACAGTGCTGGGTGCTGCACAAACATAAAAATACTTCCTAACCCACTCTAAAAATCTGAATTTAACATGAGAAAAAACAGGTGGATACAGCTAAAATATGGGAACAAAGTAACAATGAGATAATAGCATGAAAACCAGTGGACACAAGCAGCTTGTTGTCAAGTGTTTTGTAGGGATCACTGCAGAGGAGACTTTCAAGGAGAGATTTGAAGGAGGACAAAAAGGTGGATTTGCATATGTTCAATGATTCATAAAAGAGAGCAAATAATAAGACATTTTGTAAGGATAGTTTCTTTGATAATTTTTCCTATTGTGGGTTAAAGATTGAAGTATTATTGCTTCATTAGACTAATTTTGTAATAGATGGCAGAGCAGAAGGATGATTTATTATACAGTATAATCAGTAAGAAATTGATTCAAAATGGCAGAGTGAAATTACAGCAATTAACAACCATCTGAAGCAATATTTTCTAAGCAAATAAGATTGTTAGTGCAGTCAGTATAAAGACACAGTAACAGATTCACAAATGTCACCGCATTCACGAATCTGTCAATCCCAAGGGAAATTTTAAAAAAAAAAAAATCACATAAATCAATAGATATGGACTCGTGGGAAACCTGTTATCTGGATCACAAAAGTTAGTCCAGGAACAGAAGTAGGAAAATGTTGAGTCATCTGCACATAATTAATATTCACAGTACTAGGAAAGGACTATCCTGAGTAGAATAAAACTGAGTTATTGTTCCATTTAAAATTAAAGTCACTTCGAATAACCAAGTCACATGATTAGAAATTGGATTCACAGAGGTGAAACAGGTTAAAAGCCAGAGAATTTGTGTTATCAACATAATTAAATGCAGGCACTTTATTTACAAGGCAATATTCCAGGCCCTCCCAAAGATAAAGTAAATAGCCATAGGTCAGGTATCCTATTCTGATGGAATCATGTTGCTTTGCTATTAAGGAATATAGTATGCTCATCTTGTTTAGAGCTGTGCTGAAATATCTTTTTTACTTGAGTTGGGTTTAGGGTGGCTACTGCAACTCCCATCCCATTATCCTGGGCCCAGGTCTCCATTCCTGGCTTTGCAGCCTGGTGGACAGGTCACACTATGGTTTAGGTCTGGCCCAACTGCCCCTCAATCACAATAGGAAGTGGTGAAGTCAAATTTGAATGCGTGATGCTGCAATCTGGTGAATGGGGTTGCAGCTTCATTCTTTCAGATTTGGACCACCTTTCATCATGAGACCAATCCTGAGCCACACTGCGAACTTGTGGACCAGGCCACAATGCTGGAAGTGAGGAAGCAAGCTCAGATCTGTGGCATAGGAGCCACCATTGAGGGGTGAATGTGGGGTGTGCTCACTCTGCAAAACCATTTCCCACAGACCATCTCTCATCCTGTCCACCACAGGACAGAATAAAATGAAAGCACAAAATTCCCCCAAAATACAAAAAAAAATTTTTTACAAAACAAAGAAAAATTTCTGGAGCTCTAACTATAATTGTAAGAGATCAGGATGGATGGACAGATGGACGGACGGATGGACAGATATTGTTTATCTCACAGCACCTCGTGGATAGTCAATTTCATTGTTTCTACAAAACATAGTTCCCCTGTTAGTCATGTGTTTCCTTCCCATGACAAGATAGAGAAAAAACTTAACTGGAAAATGTGATTGTAAAAAGAGAGAAATTGGCAAGGGAACAAAAGGGAAGTTACATTATATTTGAAATTACTTTTAACCTGTTTCTTAAAATTCGCAAGACTTTCAGGTTGACTCTACTAGTTAGCAATGTAATTCATGATTCAGCAAAGGGCTTAATTACTTTAAGCGCAAGTACACTTTAAGTTCAAGTGCAATTCCATTCTAACTCAAAGCACTTAAACTGAACAGAGACTTTAAGTTGTTGTTTGTAACAGACAATAAGGTTTATTGACATACACTTTTTTATAACAGTCCTTTTGTAACTGATAGCCATTTAAAGAATAAAAGCTTATACATGCAATAACCCCACTATTATAGATTTAGGCATCCTGTACTTGAGGGGCCTCTGAATTTAATTAGGAAATTACAACTCCCATCATGCCTTGGGGGAAAGAGAGAAGATCCTGGCTCTATCCAGGAGAAGAGATGTATGGTGGACTCCATTTTGGGAGGACCGCGTGGTCCTTTCTGAAAGCTGCTGCTGCTGCTGACTTTTCCTGGGGATTCTGTGGCTGTTGCTAAGAGCCTGCAAGAGGTTGTTCGAGCAGATAGCTTCAGAGGCTGGTGGCACTGCTCAACCCAAAGCCGGGACAGAGCCTGGAGCTGGCTGAACTAGGCCTGCAGTAAAGGTGGTGTGAGTACCCTTCCCCCCCACACCATTTTGGAGCAGGACTTGTAAAGGGAAGGGACTCTGCAGTGAAAGTGGCTGGGCCTAAGAGGCAGTGTGTCGGTCACTCTGAGCCAGGGCCAGGATTACTGACATTTGATTGGGTCCACTCCAAATCTTCAGGATGGTGCTGTGACTGGACTGATACACTGAACCAGGAGAGCACTGTCTCATCTCCTGCATCAGACCTTCAAGCATGCACACACAAGCAAGGGGTCAAGGTTCTGAACTCTGGGGGAGTGCGCACTCTGGAGGTGGGGTAATTGTGGTCATATAAATCTAGTTAGTTAAGTTTCCTTTATTATTGTATTGTCTGTGTTAATTGATTTATTCACCTGTCCCTGTGTATTTGAAGTAGTAGTGATATTTAATTTAATTTCATCCTGTTATGATCAGTTTTCTTTGTTAACTAAAGGTTTGTTAACTAGAATGTAAGCATATTGAATGTATTGTACACAATTAGTATTTTTTGAATTAGACCCCTGCCACAGATTACTATTCTTATCAGCATGGGTTTAGTTCTGGAGGCTCTCAAGGCACACCTCTGAGTGTGTACAGGATCCAGCCAAGTGTAGGCACTGCCAATTTTAATTTCCTGTAAAAGCAAGGGGACTGCAGCAGAAGGGTGAATAGAGGATTCCCATTTAATCCAACATCACCACTGCGATATTCAGGATCTCCTTTTTGCCATTAAACTTAGCTGCCTGTGCATACACAAGTTGCCTGCTCCCAAATAATCCAGGGAGGAAAAGGACGGGGTTACCTAGGTATAACTGAAAGATGGTGGAATAGTAGTCATGACAGGAATACAGGTATTGAAGGGAATATGCTGGTCAGGAAGGAGAAATAAAGGCAAAGGTAGTGGAGCAGCATAGTATATTAATGAAATGGTACATTGCAAAGAAATTAGAAATGATGATATGGATAAGATGGAATCTGGTCAAAAGCAATTTGGGGAAGAATGGTAACAAAAGCTCCACTAGGCTAGTAGATGGTGTTTGCTACAGACCCTCAAGATTCGAGATGAATATTGATTGAGACTTCTAATATTATTAATGAAATAAATACTAGTGGGAATTACCAGAGACTTAATTTCCCAGCTATCGATTGGAGAACAACTACTAATAGTATGGTACAGATATTCCATGATATGATAGCCAATATTTCTTAACCAAATAGTTACTGTAGCAAGAAAAGGTGATGTCATTTTAGATTTACTATTAGTAAATGCCAAGAGCACCAGAAGAAGTAGTTGTAGAGGACAACCTTGGTTTAAGTAATTATGAGTCAATTAAATTTAAACCAAATGAAAGGATAAATAAAAATTTGCTATGCAACTAGGGTCCATTTTAAAAGAGTGAACTTTTAAAAAATAAAGGAATTAGTTAGGGAAGTTGACTGCACTGGAAAACTCAAGGATCTGAATATGGAGAAAGCATGGAATTGCTTTTAAATCAAAGTTACAGAACCTATCTGGACACTGCAACTCAAACAAGGGGAAGAACCTCATTCTGCCACTGGCCCCAGGCTCCTCATTACAGGTATTAAAAACTAAGGCAAAGTATTTATTTAGGTTTTGGCCATACCTAGATTAGCTTTAATCTCCACCCCATCCTCATTGTTTAGCAATCCCACTTCTTTCCTTTTTATTTATATGACTAAAGAACTTTTTACTATTGGTTTTAATTTCCTTTGCAAGGTCCAGCTGTGTTTGACCTTTGGCAGTTCTCACTTTTTCCTTACATGCCCAGGCCTCCAAGAGGTAGCTTTTCTTAATGATCCATCTCTTCTTCCATTCCTTGTAAACTTTCAATTTTCTCTTAATAACCTATTTGAGATGCTTGTTCATCCACTTTGGTTTGCAGCTAGCCCACGATCTGGTCTTTAGTTAGCACCCCCATCTCCATTTCCTAAGCCTAAATTCCTACTTCCCACACTAATAGTTCTGACAGATCTATGAATGAAACACATCCAACACCTGTGGAAAGGAATGTCTTACTTTACTTTCAACTATCCCTATAAATAGGTTAGAAGTAGCATTTGACATCTCAGAAGGGAAGTCCCATTCAGTGTTTTTTGGTCAATGATGGTTGCAAATGTAGAGAGAAGAAATCCAATGTTGAGAGTAAAATAGGGTAAAGTTATTTTTTCTTGGAAAATTATATGTGATCATATACTGATTTAAAATGCATTAGATATGAACTAAGAGAATTCCTTCATACAGCAGTAATTGCAACAGGGTTACTAACAAGTGACTCGGGCAATGAATGATCAACAGACTAACTTTAACCTTAATTTGGTTATGAAGAGGAGGAAAAATTCTGAATTTCAAGAGACATGCGTAGATTAATAAGCCTTTTAGAATTTGAGAAAGATTGAAGCTTAATAAAAGATTGGAAAACCTCATTGATATGCAGAGTTTGCAAGTGGGGAGGGAGAAAATCCATGTCGACAGCACAATTTTAGGTCCCAATCTCACTCCTTCCAGGAGGATTCCTACAGAATAAAAAACAAAAAAAACCTGAGGGGGATTTCTTGGCTCAGATCTAAACTGCTCTCATTTGTAGGATTTGCAAGGCTTATTTTCTTCAGAAAATCTGTAGTATTGGGAATTCAAGAACTTCTGAAAATTCCAGAAAATGCTGTGAAATATATATTGAGTCAAAGATCAACCCAGAATCTAAAAAAGTAAATTTTCTATTGAGCTGAAATAGAAACTGATTCTCCACAAAAATAGCATTGAAGATGCTTTATATTCTTTTATACACACAGGGATAGTCAGAACTGTCTCAATCAGTTGGTAAATCCACCCCAATATAAGTTCAGCAAAGTCAATGTTTTTAATGCATGGCAATTATTCTAGTGTCTGCCTTTTTTTTAGTAGAGTCCCTTAAGGAGAAGAACTTAATGTTGCTATTTTGTTAGCTGAACCCAGGAGACTAATGTTACCAGATGTAAATAAATATATAACAAATCGGGAAAAAAAAGAACCCCAGAAGTGAGAGTGAAGCCAAGGGTTGATAATCAGCAAGCTGGAGGGGGATACTAAGCAGAAAACACCTGACAGCACCCACTGCTCCTCAAAGGCACCTAGGAACAGTGTTCCCTCTAAGCTGCGCGGGTGTGCAGCTGTCGCACCCCCTGCACAGCTCTGAGGGACCCCCACGCAGCCCGGCAGCCCCCGCCGCTCCCTCCAGACCCCCGGGGCTGCGGCTTTCCCGCGGCAGACCCGGCCTGCGCCCAGCCTCTGGGCTGGCCCTCCCCACCCCCAGGGCGGGACAGGCAGGCTCAGGCTCGGCTCTGGTGCGCAGGCCTGCCTGCCTGTCCCACGCGGCCGGGGCAGCGGGGTGGCTGCGGCCGCGGCGGGCTCCCAAGCTCCCACCCGCCGACCACCTCGACTTCCTGGCCCAGGGCCGGGGCCGGGGCCGGGCTCATCCAACGGCTTCAGCCTCCCAGCACGGGGCCAGGATCAGCCTCCAGGGCTGGGGTCAGCTCCGCCCCACCAGGGGGCTTCCCAGGGCCGCGGTAGGGTCCTCCCCCGCCAGCGGCCTTGGCTTCTCTCTTTCTTTCTCTTCCTTCTTTATCTTCTTTACCTGCCTTCTTTTTTCTTTCTTCCTCTCTTTCTCTTCCTTCTTTCTCTTTTTTCCTTATTTGGCTTTTTCTTTCTTTCTTTCTTTCTTTCTTTCTTTCTTTCTTTCTTTCTCTTCCTGTTTCCTCTTCTTTCCTTCTTTCTCTCTTTCTTTGCTTCCTTCCTTCCTTTCTCTTCCTTCTTTCTCTCTTTCTTTCCTCCTTTCTCTCTTTCTTTGCTTCCTTCCTTTCTCTCCCTTTCTCTTCCTTTTTTCTTTCTTTCTCTCCCTTTCTCTTCCTTCCTTCTCTCCCTTTCTTCTCTCTTTTTTCTTTCTCCCTTCCTTTTTCTTTCCTTCTTTCTCTCCTTTGCTTTCCTTTTTCTTTCCTTCTTTCTCTGCCTTCTTTTTTCTTTCTTCTCTTTCTCTTCCTCTTCCTTCTTTCTTTTTTCCTTCTTTGTCTTCCTTTTTCCTTTCTTTCTCTTCTTTCCTTCCTCTTCCTTCTTTCTTTCTCTTTTCTTCTTTCTCTTCCTTCTTTCTTTCTCTTTTCTTCTTTCTCTTCCTTCTTTCTTTCTCTCCCTTTTTTCTCTCCCTTCCTTCTCTTTTTTCTCTCTTCCTTCCTTCCTTCTTTCTTTCCTTCCTTTTTTTAAAAAAACTTTTAAAAAATTAATTTTAAATAAAAACCTTTCTAAAAATTAAATTTCAATTCAAAATTCATTCAAATTCAATTAAACACAATTAATTAATTCTATTTACAATTACTTTAACTTCAATTAATGCCTATAATTTCTGTCATGTGAGTTTACACAAAAATTTTATTCAGAAAAAGTTTTGCACACGGCTTGAAAATTTTGCACACAAGCCACCAAACCTTAGAGGGAACATTGCCTAGGAACTCAGTAGACTCTGCCCAGTGGAGCTCTGTCTGGAGAAATGATTGGATAAGGTACCAAAAATAGGACCCACAGTCACAGAGTACCTATCCCACCCACCCCATCCAGCTTCTTTCTTCTGGTAGGATGGATGGCTGTTTTAGCCAGTGCCAGGAGTAGTTTGATGACGAGATCCAGCGCTTTCTGGGGCCAAGGGTGTGCATGTAAATTGGAAAGTGCAGGGGAAAATGCAGCCAAAATCTCAATAAGAGGTTCTGGAGGGGCCTGGAAAAGGGCTGTAAACTGACACAGACTACATAGATAAAAGAAACAAGGAGTCTAGTGGCACTTTTAAAGACTAACAAATTTATTTATTGCATGAACTTTTGTGAGAGAAAATCCCACTTCATCAGACACTTGAAGATGGGGAACTTACAGAATGGGAGCAAAATTAATGCAGGGAAATGTAAGTCATAGGATCTGGTCAGACCATTACAGCAAATCAAAGCAGTTGTTAGGATTCAAACAGTGGAGTGCAGCAATTAGTGGGGAGGTGGGTGGAGGATAAGATAAGCAAAATTACCTGTTGTAATGTGAAAGAACCCACAGTCCTTATTTAGTCCTGAGTTCAGTGTCAAATTTGCATATGAATTCCAATTCTGCAGTTTCTCTCTGAAGCTTTGACTTGTTATCCATTTGTGTGAGCACAGTTATTAACAATCAATGGAATGAGCAAGAAGATTGAAGAGTTCCCCTATTGGTTTTTGAATGTTGTGATTTATGTCAGATTTGTGTCCGTTTATTCTTTTGCGCATTGTTTGTCCAATGTATAAGCCAGGGGAGGGGAGTGAGGGAAGGGGGTATTTCTGGCACATGATGGCATAAATCACATTGGTGGATGAGCAGATGAATGAGCCCTTGATGGAGTAGCTGACTTGATTAGGTCCTATGATGGTGTCTTTTGTGCAGATATGTGGGCAAAGTTGGCAACATGATTTGTTGCAGGGCTTTGTGCTTGCTGTAATGTTTCTGTTGTTAGGTCTGTAGTTGCTGGTGAGTATCTGTTTAAGGTTTGGGGGTTGTCTGTAAATGAGGAAAGGTCTGCCACCCAAGACCTGAGAGAATAAGGGATCATCTTGTAGAATAAACTGTAGGTCCTTGATGATGTGCTGTAAGGGTTTGGCTTGGAAGTTTTAGGTGATGACCAGTGGCGTTCTGTTATTTTCTTTCTTGGGCTTCTCCTGTGGTAGTTGACTTCTGGATACTTGTCTGGCTCTGTCAATTTGTTTCTTCAGTACTCCAGGTGGGTACTGTAGTTTTAAGAATACTTGATAGAGAGCCTGAAGATATCTGTCTCAGGGATCAGAACAAATGCAGTTATACCTTAGTGCTTGGCTGTAGACAATAGATCATGTGGTGTGTCTTGGGTGGAAGCTAGAGGGATGAAGATAATTACAGTGGTCTGTAGGTTTACAGTATATGGTGGTTTTTGTGTGTCCTCACTAAATTGTAGAGTAGTGGCCAGAAAGTGGATCTCCTGTTTGGAGTGTTCCAAACTGAAGTTGATCATAGATTGGAAATTGTTGAAATCTCTGTGGAAATCTTCCAGGGCATTCTTTCCATGGGTCCAGATGATGAAGATATCATCAATGTAGTGTAAGTAGAGGACTGGTATTTGGGAATGAGATTGGAGGAAGCATTGTTCTAAGTCAGCCATAAAAATGTTGGCATATTGCAGGGCTATACTGTTACCTCCATGCCTCAGTTTACCCGACTGTTAAGAGTAGTTTATATTAAATTTATCAGTAACACAAACTTGAGGTAACTTCAGTGTGGTTTGATTGCCTGATGGCCTAATACCTCGGAAAATACAACTACAGCCCGTCGATCAAGAACAGACATAGAGCAGAAAATTCTTCGAAAACAAATTTTAACATTTAGTTGCTTTCGCATTAATACAATCAAATTGAAATATTGAGCATATTTTATCTTGGATTATTCTAGCAGAGAGCCAAATGACAGTTGAACAGTCAAATAGAATGTAATGGCTCTGCTGCAGAATATTACTACTACATGAACATAGAAATTACATAAAAACATCAATACTTATCAATAATTTATACTCTACACTTATCACTGCTAAAAATCCTAATCTCCTACGTCATTCAACAAATAGTGATCAGTCATTTGGGGAATGGGTTAGAGATAAGCCCTTCTCATTCAATCCACAGTCATCCAGCTTTATTTGTCAAACACACCCCAAGGGTCCTGTATTACTTACAACACCCTAAAATCATCCCTCTGTTCATCTTACAGATCCTATTCTGTTCTGTCCCAGGCAGAGGGTAGCCTCAGAATCTGAATATGGAACTGGAACTTGGTTAGCCAGGTTATTCAGACTCTTTAGCAGACCAATGCCTTACTGAGGATTTTGCTGGTCTGGTCTTCTCTTCCTTTTGGTGGGCGTGCTCCAAAGTCCTCAAGTCCCCAGCTCTCAGGTCTCTGCTTCTGGATACTGTCGGCCTCTGATCTGCTGGCAGGGTCTTTAGATGGAAGCCCTCTCTGTTTGCTTCCTTGATCAGCTCTGCTTCTTCTTCTGGGGCTCTCAAGTCATCACCAGGGTTCCTAGTCCCTGACAGATACTCTGCCTGTCAGCAGTTGTTAGGCAGATCTCAGGCACACCCTAGACCTTCCCTGTGATTGGCTGACCTTTTATAGCCTCAGGGAGGGAGGGGGAGAAAATATGCTCTGGCATGGGTATGGGAGAGGCTGAGAGTAAAAATGAATGTGCTCCAGCACCAAAGTAGAGAGGGGAGGGGGAGCAGAAAGCTCATGGGACCATCCCTAGAGGGGAGGAGGAGTGAAGGGGAAAGGAACTTACCAAAGCGGAGAAAGGGGGAAGGGAAAATAAAGATAATTTAAAGACTTAGAAAAGAAAGTTAAGAAGGTATACATTTTATTGAATAGAATATTGACAGTATATGAGAAAAATGTAAGTGTCTAGGGCTTCTTAAAGAGTAGGGAAACAGGCTAAACCACTGACCACCCATAAGTTGAAAAGACCTAAACTACACTTATCTCTAGGTGCTAACTATCCAAATTGCTTAACACAAATGTTCCTCATTACTATTGCCACTTTGTAATTGTTTCCAATTATCACCTATTACCTTGCAACTGACCTTAATTATTGTTGATACTTTGTAACTGTATAGAACCCTGTGCTACTGCTGACCTGCTGGAATTTAACCCCCTTCTGAGGCTTTTCTGTCAATTGCCTTCTTTGTATACAACTTATAGTTTTAGGGGCCAAAAAGCTCTAGTCACAATGCGGGTACTCATAGCAGTATTGCTGACTTGAAGGTATAAATTATCTTCAAATCTGAAATGGTTGTGTGTGAGTACAAAGTCACAAAGTTCATTCACAACATGTGCTGTGACATCGCCTGGGATAGTTCTCCCAGTGGCTTGTAATCAGTCTTTGTGTAGCAGGTTGGTGTACAGAGCTTCTACATCCGTAGTGGCCAGGATGGTGTTTTCTGGAAGATCACCAATGGACTGAATCTTTCTCAGGAAATCCATGGTGTTTTGAAGATAGCTAGGGGTGTTGATAGCGTAGGGTCTGAGGAGAGAGTCCACATAGCCACATAAACCTGCTGTAAGAGAGTGCCAATGCCTGAGATGATGGGGCGTCCAGGGTTTTCAGGTTTATGGATATTCAGTAGGAGATAGAATATTCCTGGTCGGGGTTCTGTGTGTGTGTCTGTCTTGATTTGTTCCTGTGCTGCTGCAGGGAGTTTCCTGAGTGGGTGTTGTAGTTCTTTTTGGTATTCCTCAGTGGGGTGAGAGAGAAGTCGTTTGTAGAATGTTGTGTTGGAGAGTTGTCTATAAGCCTCCTGATTGTAATCTGATTTGTTCATGATGATGAGCCCATTTCCTTTGTCAGCCTCCTTAATGATAATTATATTATATTATCATCATATTATATTATCATTATCATCAAGGAGGCTGACAAAATGCTCAGGCTCCCATAGAGAAGCCACGAACCAATATCCCAGACAAGTGATGGAGAAGACTGAAGTGTAGACTGGATCACAGTATTCACTGCTATTCATAGGTGGCAGCTGATCCTGCCACTTGGTGTGAGGATAGGATATGAAGCATGAGTGCATCTAGACGTCTTCTGGGTGTGATTCAGAGGTTAACTGGCTCAATATTGTGCACCCAACTCATATGGCATGCTGGGCATGGCTGGGGACGCTTGTGGGGCAGTGGCCTGGTGAGAAATTCCAGAGGGCCTGGGGTAAGGGATGGGGGTGGGCACCAATGTTCCCTCTAAGGTTTGGCGGCTTGTGTGCAAAATTTTCAAGCTGTGTGCAAAACTTTTTCTAATAAAATTTTTGTGCAAACTCACACGACAAATTATAGGCATTAATTGAAGTTAAAGTAATTGTAAATAGAATTAATTAATTGTGTTTAATTGAATTTGAATGAATTTTGAATTGAAATTTAATTTTTAGAAAGGTTTTTATTTCAAATTAATTTTTTAAAAGTTTTTTTTTAAAAAGGAAGGAAAAAAAGAAGGGAGGAAGGAAGGAAGAGAGAAAAAGAAGAAAGGAAGAGAGAGAGAAAAAGGAAGGAAGATAAAAAAAGACAAAGAAGGAAAAAAGGCAAAGAAGAGAAAGAAGGAAAGAAAAAGGGAGAAAGAAAAAAGAGAGAAGGAAGGGAGAGAAAGGGAGAGAAAGAAGGAAGGGAGAGAAAGGGAGAGAAAGAAGGAAGGGAGAGAAAGGGAGAGAAAGAAGGAAGGAAGAGAAAGGGAGAGAAAGAA
>ML685763.1:14638919-14678609 GCA_007922175.1 Pelusios castaneus | reverse complement strand
GAAGGAAAGAAAGAAAGAAAAAGGAGAAGGAAGAGAAAGGAAGGAAGAAGCAAAGAAAGAGAAAGAAGGAAAGAAGAGGAAACAAAGAAAGAAAAAAGAAGGAAGAGAAGAAAAAGGAAGGAAAGAAGAGAAAGAAAAAAAGGGGAAAAAAAGGAAGACAAACAAGGAAAAGAGAAAGAAAGAAGCAAGCCAAGGCCGCCGGCGGGGGAGGACCCTACCGCGGCCCTGGGAAGCCGCCGGTGGGGGGAAGCATACCCCAGCCCCGGAGGCTGATCCCGGCCCCGTGCTGGGAGGCCGGGGCCGTGGATTAGCCCGGCCCCGGCCCCGGGAAGGAGGCGGTCGGCGGGTGGGAGCCCGGGAGCCCGCCGCTGCCGCAGCCACCCCGCTGCCCCAGCCGCGTGGGGCAGGCAGACAGGCCCGCACTCCTGACCCGAGCCTGAGCCTGCCTGTCCCACCCTGGGGGCGGGGAGGGCCGGCCCAGAGGCCGAGCGTGCTGCGGCAAAGCCGCGGCCCCGGGGGTTGGAGGGAGCAGCGGGGGCTGCCGGGCTGCGCGGGGGTCCCTCACTGCTGCGCGGGGGGTGCGATGGCTGCTGCGCGGCCGCGCGCCCGCGCACCTTAGAGGGAACACTGGTGGGCACTCCCACAGGATCCACTCAAAAAAGACAGGAGAAGCATGAGGCCAGGCTGCTCTCACTTTGTAGAGTTGGAAGGCGTGTACTGAATGAAGCAGAGATCTGCAGGAAGAGAGGATGGTTAAGGCAGTTCAGTACAGCACTTTCCTAGAGAACTGTGAGTATAGCACTGTTGGCACTGCCAGATCAATTTTGCAGGATTGATTGTCAATGGAGACCCGTTCAATCAATCAGGAAGTCAACTGAATAAATCCACCCCCACAAAATGATTGTCACTACATCGACAGGAAGGCAATATTGTGGGGACACCATGCTAATTAGAATTTACTCTATGTAGCTTATGTGTCTCCCATCAGCCGTCGCCAAATTTCACAGCAAGTGTTGACCAGGCCTTGATTCTAACCTTGCTTCTGCCAAAGAGTTACTATGTGATGCCAAACCTTTCACCAGTGCATTTCTCATTTTCTTGATGTTCTTGAGACAATAGTACCTTTTTCGCAGAACTGAGTGCTCAGGGCTCCAACTGAAGTCAATGGAAGCTATGTTTTGAACAAACAAAGTGCTTTATGACACTAAATACTCTGAAAAATCATGTTCTAGATATCTCAAACTGGGCACATAAATTAGTGGATACTTCTGACCGTAATCTCCTTGTGCATCTGTCTCCCATCTGTTCAAAAGAGAGAATACCACCTCCTAATTTTGGCATTCCTAACTTCTGAGTGCTTGACTTTTCTTCTTAATAATGTTCTTTAAGTATAGTTTCTTTTTTGTGTGTAATAGGGAATAAATTACAGCAAGTTCAGCTTGGAATGGTTATGATCAGCATAGATAATCATTTATGAAGGGCCAAAAGAGATTTCCTTAACAAAAGATAAAAATATATTAAAATTATAAATGACAAAGGCTATGTCTACACTTGCACTTTAAGTCAACTTTAACTAAGTCAACTTAACTAAGTCGACTTAGTGTGTCTACACTTAAAATTAAAGTCGATTTAAAGGGAAACTTACAAAGTCAACCTAGAGCATCCACACTGGATGCCTAGGTCGACTCCTAGGGGCTAGGGAGACCTTGGGCAGGTCCACAGTGGCGGGGGGGGGAAAGGGGGACAGGGACCCTGGCAGGGCATGTGGGCAGGGTGTGATGTTGTCTGGATTTAGGGAAGCATTTATGATATTATTTTCTATCCCTATATCCTAAATGCTATAATCCATATGAGCTATGTCATGTTTGGTATCAATAGAAAGGTAGTAATTTGCTGGGAATGATGATATAAGTTTATGTCTAGGAATTCTATTTCAATTAGAAGTTGGTTTAGTTAGGAATTTAGTGTTATATCTATACTTTAACTTGTGTGGTTTTATGGAAATGTCTGAGAGAGGCGGGTATGTAAAACCATTGTCTCCTTAATGTTAAGGACTCTGCCAGGTGATATGGTCCCAGGGAGTAAACTGATGAGCCATTAAGGACACAATGGTTGTATTCTTTATGTCCTTAATGGCTCATCAGAACTTGAGGGAGCCTGGGTTGTAA
Source organism: Pelusios castaneus (assembly GCA_007922175.1). Lineage (NCBI taxonomy): Eukaryota > Metazoa > Chordata > Testudines > Pelomedusidae > Pelusios > Pelusios castaneus. The sequence continues at coordinate 14,676,441 of ML685763.1, read as the reverse complement.
CAGCAAGGATAAAAGAGAGACTAATCATAACTGGGGGTGGAAGGAACCAAGTATCTTAAGTGTATGTATACTAATGCAAGGAGTATGAGGGATAAACAGGAATAACTCGAAATGATAGTAGCTAAACACAACTGTGACATAGTTGGCATCACAGAGATTTGGGAGGTGGTGTTGCCTTATATATTAAAAATGTATATACTTGGACTGAGGTTAAGATGGAAATAGGAGGCAGACATGTTAAGTAAAAATGAAAGGAGTAAAAAACAAGGCTGGTGTCATGGTAGGGGTCTAGTACAGACCACCTAACCAGGAAGAAGAGGTGGATGAGGCTTTTTTTCCCCCAACAATTAACAAAATCATCCAAAGCACAGGACTTGGCGGTAATGGGAAATTTCAATTACCCAGACATCTGTTGGGAAAATAACATAGCAAGGCACAGATTATCCAACAAGTTCTTGGAACGTATTGGAGACAATTTATTTCAAAAGGTGGAGAAAGCTACTAAGGGAGAGGCTGTTCTTGAATTGATTTTGACAAACAGAGGAACTAGTTGAGAATTTGAATGTGAAAGATAACTTAGGTAAAAGTGATCATGAAATGGTAGAGTTCATGATTCGAAGGACTGGTAGGAGAGAGAACACCAAAATAAAGCCAATGGATCTCAGAAAGGCAGACTTTAGCATACTGAGGGAGTCGGTAGGTAGGACCCCACAGGACGCATGTCTAAGAGGAAAAATAACTGAAAACAGTTGGTAGTTTTCCAAAGAGACATTACTAAGGGCACAAGAGCAAACTATTCCACTGCATAGGAAGTATGGCAAGAGACCACACTGGCTTAACCAGCAGATTTTCAATAATCTAAAAATAAAGAAAGAATCCTACAAAAAGTGGAAATTAGGTCAAATCACAAAGAATTACTATAAACAGATAACACAATTGTGTAGGGGAAAAAGCAGAAAGGCCAAGGCGCAAAGAGAGATCAAACTAGCTGAAGGCATAAAAGGTAAAATAATTGAAATGTATTAGTCAGCATGGATTTGTCAAGAACAAATCATGTCAAACCAACCTGATAGCTTTCAATGATGGGGTAACAAGCCTTGTGGATAGAGAAGAAGTGGTAGATGTGGTATATCTAGACCTTAGTAAGGCTTTTAATATGGTCTCACATCACCTTCTCATTAACAAACCAGGGAAGTACAACCTAGATGGAGCTACTATAAAATGGGTGCAAAACTGATTGGATAACCACTCCCAGAGAGTAGTTAACAATGGTTCACAGTCATGCTGGAAGGGTATAATGAGCGGGGTACCGCATGGGTCCGTCCTGTTCTGTTCAATATTTTCATCAATGATTTAGATAATGGCATAGAGTACACTTATAACGTTTGTAAAAGATTCCAAGCTGTGAGGGATTGCAAGTGCTTTGGAGGATAGGATTACAATTCAAAATGATTTGGATAAACTGGTGATATGGTCTGAGGTATATAGAATGAAATTCAATAAAGACAAGTGCAAATTACTCCATTTAGAAAAGAACAATCCATTGCACATGTACAAAATGGGCAATGACTGCCCAGGAAGGATTACTGCAGAAAGGGGTCTCGGTGTTCCACAAGCTAAATATGAGTCAACAGTGTAACGCTGTTGCAAAAAAAGCAAACACCATTCTGGGATGTATTAACAGGAGTATTGTAAGTAAAACATGAGAAGTAATTCTTCCGCTCTACTCTGCCCTGATTAGGCCTCAATTGGAGTATTGTGTCCAGTTCTGGGTGCCTTGTTTCAGAAAAGATGTGGACAAATTGGAGAAAGTCCAGAGAAGAGCTACATGAATGATTAAAGATCTGGAACACTTGACTTATGAGGGAAGATTGAAAGAGCTGGGTTTGTTTAGTCTGGAAAAGAGGAGCTTGAGAGGGGATATAACAGTTTTCAAGTACCTAAACGGTTATTACAAGGAAGAGGGAGAAATTGTTCTCCTTAACTGCTGATGATAGGACAAGAAGCAATGTGTTTAAATTACGGCAAGGGACGTTTAGGTTGGAAAAAAATAAGTTGCCTAGGCAGGTTGTGAAATCTCCATCATTGGAAGTTTTTAAGAACAGGTTAGACAAACATCTGTCAGGGATGGTTTAAGAGGGTACTTGGTCCTGCCATAAGTGCAGGGGACTGGATTTGATGACCTCTCATGGTTCCTTCCAGTTTCTATGATTCTGCGATACTATCCAGAATACCAGCTTTTGTTTAAAAAAAATTGTTTTGCTGTCATTGTGAAAAAAATATTAAAATTGTGAACTGAATGTAACTGGTGTAGAGATGTTTGCAGAAAGCATGGAACAATAGTACTGAGAGTTGTGAACTGTATTCATCTTTGTGAGATGTCCAATGAAGATAATGTGTCAACACTGCTAACTGTTAATTCCTTATGTAGGAATGGAGATGCCGGATCAAAATTCACTGTAACCTGTGTCATTTTGGTGCCACCAATTTCTGGAATTTGGGGGATACCGCCACATACACTTTTTTTCCCCCAGTTAAGGAGACAAGCCCAAGTTATCTAGAAGCCCAAGTTATCTACTGAGGATTCAAACTCAAGGAACCCAGTGGAAATCAGAGAGAGTGGCATCGCTTTTTGTAGATTTATTGGGTGGAGTTGGTAAGATTCACACCACCTTCTTTAATCTTCCCCAGTTCAACTCCCTGACTAGGAATAAATCTGATAAATAGTTCTTGTACTCATGCTGTGCATCAAATCATGCTGAATTGCTTTCATGTTAATTATAGTGACACTGATCATGCGGCATTAGCTTGACATCTCCATGGATCTGATGTGTAGTTCCCACCTCACCAACCGATGGGGGTTTCACTATACTAGTAAAATGAATGATGTCCATTCATCTATAGACAGCAGACTTCAGAGTCCTATCCATACTCTCACTTCTGCAATAAGCCCAGGCAGCTCCACCTTATTGTTGGTCACATTTCCCTACTCTTCAACTTGATGGATGCCTATGTATTTTTGAGTTAAATGTCTCCACCTCCTCCCCTTTTGTGTTCTTATTGCTATTGATTCCTGTTTAGATACTTGCTGTACATTGCAGAAACACTCAAGTTTCGGTGTCAGAGTTTTGTACAGCATATGTAGAACACAATGCTCTATTAAATGTATATTCCCAATAGTGTACTAGTGTCATAATATACAGCAGCACCTTGGGATACACTGGCTGAGGCAATGAAATTCACAAAAACTTCTAGAGAGTTTTGATTGGTCATATACTTTTAAAGAATTTAGAAAACAAATATAATTTTACACCACGAGTTTTAGGAGCAACATTATAGGGCAATGAATGCTACCTTAAGAAAAAGCTATGTAACCACAGTAGGTGTGGGATGGGATGACCATAGCAATCAGAGCCCCAGCTGACATCCTGAAAGATTCAGTGCTGTAGGATGCAGCTCCTTAAAACTGCACAGAACTCTGGCCTGAATCCTGTCTCCTGCAAATATTTCTTACTGAGAGGAACAAGTCAAGAGACTGCATTAGTGAATAAGGGTTTGCAGGACTAGGCTATTAAATTATAAATTCCTCAATCCAGGGATCCTGTAATCCTATATATTTTTGTAAAGCATGATGCAGCAATGGCATTACAGTAGATACAAGTACAGGAAAGGGTCTAACAGGGAAACAGAGGTTACCACTAATGAATTCATACCAGCAGATTTGTGCAATCAAAGCCGCTAAGCATGAACCTCAGAACATTTTGTTAGTTTATTTAAATTCCTTTAACAAGATAATAATGAAACCTGTGGGGTTTTGAACTAGGTAAATATCTTTTCCCTGGAGAAAAACAAAACACAATGCATTTTCAATGTAGAACTTACTTGATTTTGAACAGTAACTAAAAATTGAATGGGACTGTTCAACTGCTTTGCTACAAGTTATTTTTCCATCACAACCACTGGGGTTTCTTCCCCTCTCCCTCCCACCCCGACCTGCCTCCCCACACACACACATAACAGTAAGCAACTCATTTCTCAGTCTCACAGATTATATAAATTAAAATTCATCCTTGCCCAGAACGGCCAGCACAAGGCCTAAATACCACTTACACTTAAGCCCACAGGATGAACGTCACCCTTATACTCCAGAATTATCTAGAACAATTACTCATTTCCCTTGTAACAAATGCCAGTTCAGTTGCCATGTTACCAGAGCAGCATTAGATATTAAGGATCTCTTACACTAAACAAATATCATGTTCAAATTCCACAGCCTTATTTGTATGAAAAGTAAATTGAAAAGGAGATGATGTACTGAAACAGCTTATGAGATAAAACAAAGCACTAATCAAATGCAACTCAGAATTTCAGATCTCTTAACAGAGCACCAAAACACTTTCATATGACAGCTATAAAAAACCAAGCATTCATAATACATGAAAAATTACCATTGCATTTTTTTTTTAAAAATGCTACTCCTTTGTACAGAATGAAATTTGACTGGAAAAACATCAATGGCTCTATTATACACAGTTTTCCATGGAAATGAAGTGAAATGACATTGCTTTTAATTATGATTGTGTGATATTTCATTGATCTAAGTGTGTTCGCACAAGTGTGAAATTGATTTGTTGGTTCTTGGTCCAGTTCCCAATTTACAGGTGTCCATATCACTAAAAATTACTAAAATAGACACTGATTGTCAAGTATATTAGCAGCTTACCAGAGAGAGCATTTTGTACTGGAATTTGGAAGACAGCCTAAATGTAATGCAGATTATACAGCAAGAATGATCAGTGCTAAGTATGGCAACCGTCAGCAAAACAGCCATGCGCATAGAACCCCTATGATTTTCAAACAAACATCACTTATTGCTATATTAAAAATTTCCACCTTATTTAAGATGACATTTTGCCCCAACCTCCAAATGAAAAAAAAAAATCAGATTCTCTTAAAATAAAATGACAAGGCTATGGCTGACCTTGCTATCTGCAGAAATTATTTTTAGCTTTGGAGTTTCATTAAAGATTTAACAGCAAATGCTGATATGTGACAGCTTTGCAGATTTAACCAATGGAAACTGCATTTCTGAATTCCTGCAGTACTAATTTGGAACGCTAAAAGGAAAAGAAGAAGCTCCATCTGACATTCAATTAATCATGAAGAAAGATTAAGTCTATGCTAACAAGTGCAGCTTGCATGGTATTTTATTAACTTCATTAAAGTTGCTTTTAGTAGAGCTCTACAACTATATTTATAATTCATATCTTTGGTAAAGAGAGAAAAAACAGTACAAGAAATAAATCTTTCATTTCACATCAGTGATCCTTTTGGAGTACAGAAGCAAGCAAGAATAAATGGGTTGTACTTATATATAAGCTTTCATCTAAAGATCTCAAAGCATTTTGCCAATATGGCTTGAATACACTCCAGGGTCAGCAGTGCCATCTGTTATTCCTCTTTGTTGTTTTTAATACTAAAGTAGCAACATTGTCTAACTCACCTGAATAACACGTACAGCTTTCATTTGCAGGGTTTGCTGTCTGGATCATCAAGAAAGAACAAACCTATAAAGCAGGAGGAATGTGAATGGTAAAAGGAAAGAATGTGGTTGCTAAAAAGGAACTTGTTATGGAATGTGACCCAAAACGTATTGTTAATAAAAGGGTTTTTTAAATTGACAATGAATTATTGCTGCTTTCCTATTTGTTGCTGTAAAGGTTTTAGTCTATAGCCCTTGGCCAGTCATTAACTGCCAAGAAATGCCTTCCCTGTCTGTCATTATTACTTAAATTATAAATTACATACATGTCATTCTCAGAATGGATTCAAATTAATATACAGGGTATTCATTTTCTAAAAACATCGAATAAATACCAATTAAAACTACACTACCCATTAAAAAATTCTATATTCCTAGGTTGTTTTCCTTTTTCATTATAAGAATGATGAAGAAATGTTGAGTTAACAAAGGCCTGTGGAGTTGATTATTTATGCCCAACAGTGGCTGTGTTTATTTGGACTGGAAGATTCAGACCTAAAGCAGATGGTGATAAATGTTTTAAAAGAATGCTTTGTGTTTATAGTAGAGAGACGAGTGGGGTGAGGTGATCTTTTATTGGAGTAACTTCTGTTGTTGAAAGAGACAAGCTTTCAAGCTACACAGAGCTCTTCTTCAGGTATGGGAAAAGTAATCAGAATGTCACAGCTAAATAAAAGGTGGAACAGCATACGTAGTTAACCCACATATTTCAAAGGACCATTCAAAGTGAAGTGGCCAGCTAAAACTTCTTCAATCATAGGACCAAAAAGGGGGGTTAGCAGGTTACACATTGTTATAATGAGCTGAAAATCCAGTGATTTTTCAGTGTCTAGCAAAGTGATGAATTTAATCATCCAGACATCTTTTGAAAATGTGCAGGTTTACTTTGAGAATGAGGACTGAGAAGTCAGCTATGGAGTGGTTATTCTATGAAGAGTGTTCACCCATGCATGATGTGGTGTTTTTGTCTCATCATTTTTGTGTGAGTTCATTCAAGAGCACAGTGATTCTCTCATTTCACCCACATAGCTGTTATTGGGGCATTTAGTGCACTGGATGAGCTGCACCATATGATGTGATAGGCGAATGTAGGACCTATGGATCTTCAAAAGCATGTTGTGTGGATATTAATCCTTGTATCAATGAAGATATGTCTGCAGGTTTGGCATCTGTTGTTATAACAAGGTCTGGTTCCACTTTAAGTTGGTGGGTCCTGGTCTGTGGGGAATCCTACTTCTGTTGATGAACTTGGGAAGGTTGGGAGTTTGTTTCAGGACCAGAAGAGAGAGTTTGTCAAAGATTTCTTTCAGGATGTGGTCCCCATCAAGAATAGGTTGTAAATAAGACCAAATCCAAATCAGAGCAAATCAGTACTTTATTTTCCACTTTGACAAAAGAATTGACAATAAAACAATAACTGCTGAGTTATAGACTCAGACTCTAAGGCCAGTATGATCATTTAGTCTCACTTCCTGCACAATGCAGGCCACGGAATCTCATCCATCCCCATCTGCAATAAACCTCTAGCCTATGACTAAGTCATTAAATTCCAAAGGGGTAGCCCTGTTAGTCTAGTTCAGCAAAACAAACAAGGAGTCCTGTGGCAGGACTCTTCAAAGCGTCTGACAAAATGGGATTTTCTCCCACGAAAGCCCATGTGATAAATAAATTTGTTAGTCTTTAAAAGTGCGAAAGGACTCCTTGTTTGTTTTAAGTTATGTCCTCAAATCATGATTAGAAGACTTTAATGTACAGAGACTCCACCAGCCATTGAGTCATGCCCCATTCTACTCAGGAAGGAGATAAAACCCTGAGCCTTTGCCAGTCTGCCTTGTGGGAAATTCTTTCCTGACTCCAATATGACAATCAGTTAAATCCTGAGCATATGGGCAAGACTAATCAGTCATGCACCCAAGAAAGAATCCTCTGTAATAACTTAGAACCCACCCCATCAATCGTCCCATCGGCATATCTACCACTAGGAGCCAAAAATCAGTAAATTCTGAAACCTACGCTGTACCATTATACCAACCCCTCTATGAATTTATCAAGCTCAGTTTTGAAACCAGCTAGATTTTTTTTTACCCTACTACTCCCCTTGGAAGGCTATTCCAGAACTTCATTCCTCTGATGGATAGAAATGTACAACTAATGTCAAGTCTAAACTTCCTGATGGCCAGTTTATATCCATTAGTTCTTGTGTCCACTTTGGCGCTGAACTTAAATAATACCTCTCCCTCTCTGGTATATAATTTATCACTCTGACGTATTTATACAGAGTGATCATATCTCCCCTCAATCTTCTATTGGTTAGGCTAAACAAGCCAAGCTCCTTCACTCTCCTCTCATAAGGCAGGTTTTCCTTTCTGCGGATCGTCCTTGTAGCCCTTCTCTGCACCTCTTCCAGTTTGAATTCATCTTTCTTAAACATGGGGGACCAGAACTGCACACAATATTCCAGATGAGGTCTCACCATCTCCTTGTTTAACAGTACTAACACCTCCTTATCTCTACTGGAAATCTTCATCTGATGCATCCAAGGACCACATTAGCTTTTTTTTTTTTTTAAACAGCCACATCAAACTGGTGGCTCACAGTTATCCTGCGATCAACCAGTACTCCCAGGTCTTTCTCCTCCTCTGTCATTTCCAACTGATGTGTCCCCAGGTTATAGCAAAAAATGAGAGTCCTGTGGCACCTTAAAGGCTAACAAATTTCTTTGGGCATAAGCTTTCGTGTACTCCAACCCACTTCGTCCAATGTATGAAATGGAAGCAACAGTAGAGAGGTAATAGCAAAAAATTCTTATTAGACCCTAAATGCATGACCTTGCGCTTTCCACTTTTAAATTTCAGCGTATTTGTTATTATTCTAGTTTACAAGATCTTCCTGTACGATATCCTGATCCATCTCAGTATTGTCAATACCTCCCAACTTGATGGTGTCCTTCAACTTTGTTAGCGCACTCCCATTTCTTGGGCCAAGGTCAGTAATAAAAAGGTTAAATACGATTGGTCCCAGGACTGATCCTTGAGGAACTCCACTTAACTTCCTTCTAGCCTGACAGTTCATCTTTCAATATGACCCTTTGTAGTCTCCCCTTTAACCAGCTCCTTATCCACCTTTTGATTTTCATATTAATCCCCATCTTTTCCAATTTAAGTAATAATTCCCCATGTGTAACGTATCAAATGCCTTACTGAAATCTAGGTACATTTGATCCACTGCATTCCCTTTGTCTAAGAAATCTGTTATCTCAGAAAAGGAGATCAGGTTTTTCTGTCATAATCTACCTTTTGTAAAGCCATGTTATATTTATCCCAATTACTATTAACCTCAATATCCTTAACTACTTTATGATGAAACTGTATATTATGTCCCAAAGCCACCATATCTCAGTGTCACTCTTTACTGCACAATGACCTTTCATGAGCACCTCAAGAAAATAGCCTCTAAAGCAAAGGCTCATGTCAACACTATTCAAAAGTTAGTGGAAACAACCTGGGGATCAACTGACCTGGGGCTATGAACATCGGTCTTGGCCCTGGGGTACTCAGTTTCATAGTACTCTGCACTGGTGTAGACAATAAGCTGCTATACCCAATTAGACTATGTAAGTCATCATGGGAACTTTAAAAATCAAACATCTATCAGCTTTTTGTATTAGCAAACATCAAAATTCCAGCTATCAGTCACAGCACAAGACCTTAAATGTGCCAGAAACAACACCTGCAATTGTGAAAACCTCATGTGATTGTCATTCTCTGGCTAGGTCCAGAGACAGGGAGCAAAGTGTCTGGACTTCATTTACTGTTCCAAACAAGCACATTACTAACCCAAGAAGCCACCCTCCTGGGTTCTGACCTGTTTAGCAGATTTCAGTCCACAATGAACAGCAACCATATAAGCCATGGAAGACACAGTTACCTGATGCACAAATGGAAAATTAAAGATTCTTCTTCAAGCAACTGAGTGAGAACATCCAAACTATCAAACACATCATAATGCTGTGCCCCAAAAATGTATTTAAAGGAGAATTGAACGGTATACAACATGTCACAGAGGGGGCCTTAAAATTATGTATAGACCCATTGCATATATAGAATATTGTTCTGAAGATGCCATATATGTGTGAGAGAGGGGGACAGTTAAGTCATACCCATGGAGAAAAAAGATAAGGATGTGGCTGATCAGGGGCTAGCAGACAAACAGATGTGGATATGATGGACCCCATCACTTTGCTAGTACACTGGGTCATTATAGATACTAAAGGTTGTTCTGGGATTCTAACTCTGGGAATGCGGAAGCTATTTTTCTTGATGTGTTGTTTTTGGGGAGACGGGGTTGGTACTAATGAAAAATGGTTAAAACCAGAGGGCTCAGGTAACAACCCAGCAAGGCTAGACTCAGGGTCAAGGTGGTGAATTCACTGTCTATCCATTACATATGCATCAAATAAAAAGAGAACTGATAAAGATGAACAAGCAGTTTCAGTAAGTAATTTTAACTCTATATTATCAGGAACTACCTAATTACTGAGAATTTCTCTGAGGCTATGTACACACGATCAGATTAAAGCGCAACATGGCAATCGCGCTATAAAAAACATGTGACCTTTATTGCGGGATAGCGCGTACACACGTCGCTCCTTGCAACGCAACAGAATTCTTTGCAGTATCGCGGTGTAGCGCAATGAATTCTGGGCACCTATCCCATAGTTCAATTTTCCCTGAATCGGCGCTTGGAATCATGGGATGAAGGAAAGGAACGCAAAGCGCCATGGGTAAACTCTCAGTTTCCCGTGGTGCACTGTGTTCCCCTTGCGTCTTCCTCGTTGCCAATAGCAACTCGCGCCTATTTTCAACAGTGCAGTTACACACTGCACCACTTGCGAGCAATCACAACAGCGACAGCATGGATCCTGCTCTGATCTCCACTGTCGCCTTCAGCATTCTAAATACATCTCGGCTGGTTGCTCAGTACGCAATGAGCTCTGAGTCAGACAAGGACGCTGAGGATCAGGGGCTGATCGGTGCCATGCAGAGCAACAGCACCGCGTTGCTCAGCTCCTTCACCGATCATCTGCACACGGTGCAACGCCGTTTCTGGTCGCGAGAGACAAGCACCGAGTGGTGGGATCGCATTGTTATGCAGCTGTGGGATGACGAGCAGTGGGTACAGAACTTTCGAATGCGGAAAGCAACCTTTCTGGAACTGTGTTCAGAGTTGGCCCCTGCCCTGCGACGGAAAGAGACCAACACGAGATCAGCCCTAACCGTGGAGAAGCGTGTTGCAATTGCTGTCTGGAAGATGGCGACTCCTGATTGCTACCGGTCGGTTGCAAACCAGTTTGGAGTTGGGAGGTCCACCGTCGGATTAGCCCTCTCACAAGTCTGCCGAGCCATCAATCGCATTCTGCTACGGAGGATGGTGACGTTGACATTGTTCCGGAGATTGTGGACGGCTTTGCTGCCATGGGATTCCCTAACTGCAGGGGAGCCATAGACAGCACACGCACCCCTATTTTGGCTCCAGACCATCTCACGACCGAGTATATCAACAGGAAGGGCTCCTTCTCCATGGTGCTGCAAACACTTGTGGATCACAAGGGGCGTTTTACGGACATCAGTGCTGGGTGGTTGGGAAAGGTGCATGATGCCCGCATTTTCAGGAACACTGGTCTGTACTGGAAGCTGCAAGGGGGTACCTTCTTCCCTGATCAAAAAATTACAGTGGGGGATGTGGAGATGCCCATAGTCATCCTCGGAGACCCAGCATACCCACTGATGCCATGGCTCATGAAGCCGTACACCGGTAACCTAGATCGCAGCACGGAGTGGTTCAGATTGAGCCGCTGCAGAATGACTGTGGAGAGTGCCTTCGGCCGTTTAAAAGGGCGCTGGTGATGTTTGTATGGGAGGCTGGACTTGGCGGAGGACAACATCCCTGCTGTGATTGCGTCATGCTGTGTCCTTCATAACATTTGTGAAAGTAGGGGAGAAAAGTTTTCCCCGGGGTGGGCTATGGAGGCACAGCGCCTCGAGGAAGCATAGGAACAGCCAGCCACTAGGAGTATTAGGGGGGCCCAAGGAGAAGCTGATCGCATAAGGGAGGCACTCAGGGATCATTTCAATGATGCCCTCCCCTACTTAACTTCCAGGACGCATCAGGTGCACCTTATGAGATTTTCAATGTGCACAAATAAAGCCACTCTTCAAATTATTTGTCACTGTTTTTATTAAAACCTAAAAGGGGGGGGGGTTACAGGTGGATGTAGCTGCGTGTCTCTAAAAAGTAGCTCTGGGGGGGAATGGATGTTGCAGTGTACCAGGGGGACGGGTGGCCTTCAAAGAAATTCTTTGAAGGACTACGGGGTGTGGGAGGCAGACAAGGCTGAACTGTATGGAGTGGAGCCCGTACATTAATCGTCTGGGTCTGCAAAGCAATCATGCTCTTGAGCAGTTCTGTTTGCTCCTTCATCACGCTTATCAGTTCGTCCCTGTGTTTCTGCCTCCTCTGTTGGGATTCCTCTCTCCAGGCTCGATTCTCCCTCGCGGATTCCTGTGCTGTTTTCAGCAGGTCCTGAAACATATCCTCCCTGTTTCTTCGAGCACACCGCCGAATGTTTCTCATGCGGTCAGCTGGGGTAGACACCGGCCTTGTGAAGGTCGAATCTAAAAATAAATAAATAAATAAAGCTGTTGTTAACACATAGCCTAGATAACCAATGTAACCTTCCAGTAGCACATTCCACTGGAAGGTACAGGGCAGTCAACATCCTATGTTTCGCTGAAGCGGACAAGGTACGTCCTAATAGAAAGCTTACTGGGGGCTAACATTCTGCACAAGGCACACAGATGGAACCCGATATCTCTGTCCTCAGAGTGCCCCTGCCAGCTAGAATACATATCCTACATGCCACCGGTTGCAAGCCAGGGCCGTATGCTGCTGCACTGTGTGCTGCCATGGTTCCCAGGGCTGTGCTTTGCAGCTGGCGAGGCAGAGTATCCGTCTTTGGGAGCGTAGACACAAACGCTCTCCCATCTAACCTGAGTAGTAGGCTCTGGAGGTACATCGACGAAACCTTTACTGACCTAAATACAGATGATTTTTTGACAATCACTGCTTGTGTTGATGCACTTCTAATGAATGCAGAGTAAAGAGCGTGCACAGTGGGGACCAAGACAGCAAGCAGCCCCGCCCCAGACAATGATATTTTAGCAGGAGCCATAGCTGCATGAAAGAGAAACTTACCAGAACCCCCCTCTGCCGCCTCAGAGGACACGCTACAATTCATGTCTTGGCTGGACGTCTCAGCGGGGGTGCAGAAGAGCTCCTGGCTACACCCTAGTAGAAGGATAGCCATTCTCAGAGGATGAGCCTTGAAAAAAATGTTTGGAGCTTAGTTCAGTTCAGATAAGCATATGAAATTTAGACTAACAACTGTGAAAATCAATTTGGTATCTTTTAATAGTATCAACTTCCCTTTTAAAAAGGGGGAAGAGAGTCGGTTGCATCTCTGACAGGATATCAGATATAGATTCATAGATTTTAAAGTCAGAAGGGACCAATATGATGTTCTAGTTTGACCTCCTGCACAATGCAGGCACAGGCACAGGCAAGAACCTCCTGTCTACTCCTGTAATAGACACCTAACTTATGACTGAATCATTGAAGTCTCCAAATCATGGTTTAAAGACGTCAAGGTATAGAGAAACCACCACCAAATGACCCATGCACAATGCTACAGGAGAAGATGAAATATCCCAGGGCCCCTGCCAATCTGCCCTGGGGGAAAATCCCCTCCTGACCCCAAATATGGCAATCAGCTAATCCCTGAGCATGTGGCCAAGACCCACCAGCCAACACCCAAAAAAGAATTCCCTGCACCAACTCTGAACCCACCCCATCGAACATCCCATCACAAGATCAGTTAATTGCCAAATTAGGCTGTCCCATCATACCATCCACTCCATAAATTTATCCAGCTCAGTTCTGAAGCCAGCTAGGCTTTTTGCCTCCACTACTCCCCTCAAAAGGCTGTTCCAGAACTTCACTTCTCTGATGGTTAGAAACCTACATCTAATTTCAAGTCTAAACATCCTGATGGCCAATTTATATCCATTTGTTCTTGGGTCCACATTGTCACTGAACTTAGATAATTCCTCTCCCCCCCCCGGTATTTATCCCCCTGATGTAATTATAGAGTGCAATCATATCTCCCCTCAGTCTTTTTCGGTTAGACTAAAAAACCAAGCTCTTTGGCGATGTCTACACTGGCAAGTTAGTTCGAATTAAGGAGGCTTAATTCGAACTAACTAAAGCCATGGCTACACTAGGCTTTAGTTAGTTTGAATTAAGGTCTTCCTTAATTCGAACTAAAGGGTTAATTCGAACTAACTAGTTCGAATTAGCCAATGTGGCCATGTTAATTCGAACTAATTTCTTAGTTCGAACTAACCGGCCATTGAAATGAATGGGGATCGCTAATTCGAACTAAGCAAGTACCATGAATGTCAAGGAGTCTTGTGGCACTTTTAAAGACTAACAAATTTATTTATCGCATGAGCTTTCATGGGAGAAAATCCCACTTTATCCGACGCTTTGAAGATGGGGAATTACATAATAAACTACAGTTTATTATTTTATTCAATTGAAATTTCTTGTCCCAGAATGAACTGGAAATTTCATGTTCCAGGGGGTACTGGAAACCCCAAGCTCAAGAAATAGGAAGATGGTCTCCAGCCTTATTCTCACAGAAATCATGATTCAGGCACATCGGAAGTATGGATTTTAGAATAATAGTATTAAAAAGAGCATCTGGAAGTGGATTAGAAAAGCCAACTGATTTTATTAACTATGAAAGATTAACTCAACTGAATTTAATTGGAATTGCACAATGAAGTGAGAAAGCGAGAACTTTAGTTTTGTCTGGTTCCACAGTATTCCATTCAAAGCAATAGATACAATATCAAGTTACTTTACAAGCACTACATCATTCAAACAAACTTTCATTGGTTGACACTGCTAATCACACTGGGGGATTGACAAATCAATGTCTAGTAACCTTATGATTGCATTCCTTGGGTTAGACAGTAGTGCATAATGGCAGCTTCAGATGAAGGTTACTCTCTTGCCCCCAAACCATCTTGCAGCTGTCAAAAGATTTATACACCTTGCTGGCAGCCGGATACAGAAGAAGCCCAAAAAACTGACACGAGGTGGAAGTTATTACCCTCCTCATATACAAAAAACTACTAAATGATGCCACTAGTAATCAGTCAATATCATTCCCCTCCACAGTTTGCAAATTAATGGAGAAAATTTTACTGGTCTGTCTCTCCTCTGTTTAGGAGGCCATCTTACCTAAGAAACAGACCAGAATGAAGTTGCTGTGATCAGGTTCTCACTATTACTAGTCATATCGAGTCTGTGGAATGTTAAAACTGGAAGCAATTGAGATTTAGCTGCCACCTATATTGTAGTATAGAGATATGGGCTATTCCTCAAGGGAGCAAGTGTCATCAAATGCCTTAGTACTATGTGACCTCTCGCCACATTGTCAAGCAATCAAAGGTAACTGCTTCCTTTTGAATGTACAGATTTTGTACCCTCAGTCATAATTTATTTCAAGGATCTGTGCTGGTTGCTTTTACTGTTCAACATCTACATTAATGACTTACATGACAATTTCTGTATAAATTAATATATGCTAATGACATTCCTCTTGCAACACAATGCATAGACCTCACCAATATCAATGAAATGGTCTCCATTGACTTCAAGATAATGGCAGAATACTTTCAGTACTGGAAGCTGTTCCCCAACACCTCCAAAACCTTGGTGATATCCTTTCACTTAAACAACAAAGCTACCCAGGAATCACTTAATATCACCTTTTGTGATCAGCAGGTCTGAAATGGACCCTATCTGTAGAGCTCTGAGCTGATACAAATATGTGGATCTGCATCCAATCTGCATCCGCAAAAAATGGTCTGCAGCTATCCGCATTGCATCCGCAGATGCAGATATCCACGGATTTGCAGGGATCTACCTATCTGAAGCACTTGTGCTATCTTGGGCAGCTGCTTGACTTTTAACGCCCATCTGGAAAAGAAATACAAAAAGGTAAAAAAAATGGACTAGTGTTATCCGAAAATTCACAGGCACAACATGCAGAACACTGAGTATCATTCTGGGCAGGCAGCTCACATACCGAATTTCCAGATATATAGCTTAGTAGCACAATAAGAATCATAACAGGATCATTAAAATCAACACTCATTCAATTCATGCCCACTCTGGCACATATACCCTGACCCAAAATCTGGAGACACACACATACAGCTTGTGGGTTCAGTCAAACTATGGCTAACTTGAATTTACCAATTAATGAGGACTTCCAGAACCTTCTAAAGACAGGCCTGAAACCTTGCAAGCCCTTTAGAAATTGAGTTAAAGATCTTCAAGTGTGCTTATTCAATCCTGAGGCATACTGGAACAAATTCTGAAATAATATTAATGTTCCAAACACCTGATTGCTGACCACACAAAAGATCTTCCAGGCTTCAACCTACCCTGGAATCAATGGCCTGTATGGAACCATTTTAGAACATTGTATGTCAAATATACAATGGGACTATGAACACCAATTGCAAACTATGGGTATATAATAGGGTGCTGGCTGAGCCCTTGGGTTAAGCCAGTCCCCTGCCACTGGAGCCCTAATTAAAGGGGGAATGGAGCCAGCTGAGTGAGTCTGCAGGAACTGGGCTAACAAGGAGCAGCTGTGAGTCCCATTAGATAGATCCCATAAAGGCTTGCAGGAAGGAGCTCAGGGGGCTGACCAGAGGCTTACCAAAGGGAGGTAATAAGAGCAGTAGCCAGAAGGGGTGAAGTTTCAACCTGAAAGGAAGAAACCTCAGATGGAGGTGAGCTGCCTTAATCTGTTGGCTGAGACTGTTTGACCTGTGACTATACTTGTAAATACTTAGTGGTGGGAAGAAAAGCCTGTAAATGAAGAGCCCTAGTGTGAACACAAAGCTTCATCTTTGTGGGGGAAAAACCCTGGAGCAGCAAATAGGCGAGCACTTATCCTTTACACTGTACAGGACCACATTGTAAATTAGTGCCTATTTCAGTGATTTGCCAATGGCATCTTAGGCCTTGTACACACGATCAGATTATCGCGCATTAAAGCTCATTACCGCGCGATAGCAACAACGGCGTACACACGTGCAACAGGGCTCTTGCGCGTTAAGTGCCTTGTTGTCGCGCAATCCAACAACCACTCCGACGAGAGTGGTAACAGCTGTTGCGGATCATATATTGCACGTTTGAGCTCGTGTGTACGCTTACCGCGCATTGACTGGAGTCCGGAACTGTCCCAGCATTCCCAAGTCGTCCTCTCTGGTCTCCCCCCCCACCCGCTCTGTGGCCGTGACGAAACTGTCCCCGCCCTGCCCCGAACTTATTCCCGGGATTTTCAAATTTCAAGTCTGTTTCACTTCCTGCTCTCTTCCTCGTGGAGTGTGTTTGTGCTCCGATCATCAGTAGCAATGGCGGCCCGCCGTGGAAGACGCGCACCCCTTTGGAGCACGGCAGAGGTACTGGACCTGATCAGCATCTGGGGAGAGTCCGCCGTGCAGGCGCAGCTACGCGGCAGCAGGAGGAATTATGACACATTTGGCATAATTTCTCGGGCCATGTCAGAGAGAGGGCATGATAGAGACACAGTGCAGTGCAGATCAAAGGTGAAGGAGCTCAGAATTACCTATCACCGAGCGAAGGAGGGAAACCGCCGTTCTGGATCAGCGCCTGCAACATGCAGGTACTATAAGGAAATAGAAGCCATCCTCAGTGGGGACCCCACAACCACTGCCAAAAGTCCCGTGGACACTTCAGCCCCTCCTCGTCCGGTGATTGCCAGAGCCGAGCAGGATGAGGACGTTGTTGAGGAGGAGGAGGAGGAGGAGATGGAGGATGACACGGAGGAAAGCGCAACCGCGTGTAGCCAGGAGCTCTTCAGCAGCCCCGCTGAGACGTCCACCCAAGGCTTGAACTGCAGCTTGTTCTCTGAGGCGGCAGAGGGGGGTTCAGGTAAGTTTCTCCTTCATTCAGCTCTGCTCCTGCTAAAATATCATTGTCTGGGGTGGGGGTGCTTGCGGGTCCCCGCTGTGCACGCTATTTACTCTGCATTCATTAGCAGGGCATCAATACAAGCAGTGATTGTAAAATAATCATCTGCATTTAGGTCAGAAAAGGTTTCCTCGATGTACCTCCAGAGCCTAATACTCAGGTTAGATGGGAGAGCGTTTGTGTCTGCGCTCCCAAAGACGGACACTCTGCCTCTCCAGCTGCAAAGCACAGCCCTGGGAACCATGGCAGCACACAGTGCAGCAGCATACGGTCCCGGCCTGCTACCGGCGGCATGTAGGAGATGTATTCTAGATGGAAGGGGCACTCTGAGGAGAGGGATATTGGGTTCCATCTGTGTGCCCTCTTCCGATTCTTAGCCCCCGGTAAGCCGTCTACTAGAATGTACCTTGTCTGCTTCAGCGCAGCGTAGTGTGTTGACCGCCCTGTACCTTCCAGTGGAATGTGCTACTGGAAGGTTACATTGGCTATCTATGCTATGTGTTAACAATGTCTATATTGTTATTTTTGTATTAGAATTGAGCTTCACAAGGCCGGTGTCTACCCCAGCTGACCGAATGAGAAACATTAGGCGGCGTTCTCGAAGAAACAGGGAGGATATGTTTAATGACCTGCTGAAAGCAACACAAGAATCCGCAAGGGAGAATAGAGCCTGGAGAGAGGAATCCCAGCAGAGGAGGCAGAAACACAGGGACGAACTGATAAGCGTCATGAAGGAGCAAACAGAACTGCTAAAGAACATGATAGCTTTGCAGTCCCAGGCGATAAATGTCCGGGCTCCACTCCAGACAGTTCAGCCGTGTATGCCTCCCACACACCGCAGTGCCTCAAAGCATTTCTTTGAAGGCCACCCTCCACCCCGGTACAGGACAACATCCAGCCCCCCCCGCCCAAGCTACTTTTACGAGACCCGGAGCTACACCAACCTGTAACCCCACCCCCATCTTTCAGGTTTCAATAAAAACAGTAACAAATACTTTGAAGAATGCATTTATTTATACACATTATTGAAATGATCCTAAGGTGCACCTCATGCGTCATGGAACTTAACTAGGGAAGGGCATCATTGAAATGCTCCCTGAGTGCCTCCCTTATGCGAGCAGCTTCTCCTTGTGCCACCCTAATACTCCTAGTGGCTGGCTGCTCGAATGCTTCCTCGAGGCGCTGTGCCTCCGTAGCCCACGTAGGGGAAAACTTTTCTCCCCTACTTTCACAAATGTTATGGAGGACACAACATGACGCAATCACGGCAGGGATCTGGTCCTCCGCCAAGTCCAGCCTCCCATACAAACAGCGCCAGCGCCCTTTTAAACGGCCGAAGGCACACTCCACAGTCATTCTGCAGCGGCTCAATCGGTAATTGAACCGCTCCTTGCTGCGATCAAGGTTCCCAGTGTAGGGTTTCATGAGCCATGGCATCAGTGGGTATGCTGGGTCTCCGAGGATGACTATGGGCATCTCCACCTCCCCCACTGTTATTTTTTGATCAGGGAAAAAGGTGCCCCCTTGCAGCTTCCGGTACAGACCAGTGTTCCTGAAAATGCGGGCATCATGCACCTTTCCCGACCACCCAGCATTGATGTCCGTGAAACGACCCTTGTGATCCACGAGTGCTTGCAGCACCATGGAGAAGTAGCCCTTCCTGTTTATGTACTCCGTCGCGAGATGGTCTGGAGCCAAAATAGGGATGTGTGTGCCATCTATGGCTCCCCCGCAGTTAGGGAATCCCATGGCAGCAAAGCCGTCCACAATCTCTCGAACATTGCCCAATGTCACTGTCCTCCGTAGCAGGATGCGATTGATGGCTTGGCACACTTGTGAGAGGGCTAATCCGACGGTGGTCCTCCCGACTCCAAACTGGTTTGCAACGGACCGATAGCAGTCGGGAGTCGCCATCTTCCATACAGCAATCGCAACACGCTTCTCCACAGTTAGGGCTGACCTCATGTTGGTGTCTTTCCGTCGCAGGGCAGGGGCCAACTCTGAGCACAGTTCCAGAAAGGTTGCTTTCCGCATTTGAAAGTTCTGTACCCACTGCTCGTCATCCCACAGCTGCATAACAATGCGATCCCACCACTCGGTGCTCGTCTCTCGCGACCAGAAACGGCGTTGCACCGTGTGCAGATGATCGGTGAAGGAGCTGAGCAACGCGGTGCTGTTGCTCTGCATGGCATTGATCAGCCCCTGCTCCTCGGTGTCCTCGTCTGACTCGGAGCTCATTGCGTACTGAGCAACAAGCCGAGATGTATTCAGAATGTTGAAGGCGACAATGGAGATCATAGCAGGATCCATGCTGTCGCTGTTGCGATTGATTGCAAGTGGTGCGTTGCGTCACTGCAATGTTGAAAATAGGCGCGAGTTGCTATTGGCAACGAGGAAGACGCTAGGGGAACACAAAGCACCATGGGAAACTGACACTTTACCCATGGCGCTTTGCGTTCCTTTCCTTCATCCCATGATTCATAGCGCCAACTTAGGGGAAAATTGAACAATGGGATAGGTGCCCAGAAGTCATTGCGCTCAACCGCGATAATGCGTGTAATTTTGTTGCGTTGCAGGGAGCAACGTGTGTACGCGTTGTCCCGCAATAAAGGTCACGTGAGTTTTGTAGCACGATTGCCTTGTTGCGCTTTAATCTGATCGTGTGTACATAGCCTTAGATTTATATCCAGACACTCCCAATGCTACCACTGGTTCGCTGGTCTGCACTTGGTTATTTGAATGTTGCTAGTCACTTTGCTTGCCATACAAAAGAACTAGCTATCGTACTCTCAGAGTATGACACTTACTAGCTACTTGAGATAGCAGACTATTTAGACACATTAAACCTTTAATCAGTATCAGACATACCACAAGTGGTAATGTGCAGAACTTCCAAACAATGCCATTGGGGGAACCATAGGTCAAACAAAGATATGTTTAGGAAGGAGGAAAACCTTGACAATTATGTTTAAATTGCAGTAAGCCATAATGGCCGATGTGATTCCTCCCAAACCCCCCAGCAGAATCGTCTCTGTTTCACAGGAAGCTGGGCATGTCATATATATGGGTTTGTATATCTGACAAACAACAATGTGTGGTGTCAATCAGAATAAACAGACAGAAGCTAGGATCAAATTTTAAAACTGATGTGCAGATTTCAAAACCACCAGAAATTTGAGGACATTTGAACCAGAGAATCCATAGAGTATACAGATGAAAAGATTTTCCTTACTCAAATCCTTCCCTCCAAAAAATTATTTTTTAAAGCTAGAATCATTGTTCATTGTTTTGGAGGCACACGAGTTTGTTAATTAAATCAAATAAAAAACTCAAGTAAATAAAATATAAAGTCACTTTCCTCTCAGCCTCACAGCAGTTTCACAAGTCTCAACAACTATTGCTTGTTCTTTCTAGTGGCATTTTAATGGTTCTTTCCTGAGTTTTCTTTTTGAACAGTGGGAGCGTATAAAGATTTGGACACTAATTCAATAATTAGGTCTTATACAGTAGCATTGTGCTGGAGACTCAGTATGAAATAAACTGCAAGATATTCCTGAACAGCACTAAAACCAGCAGGGAAGCCTATCTGTCTCTCTGCTCCATCAGTCTAGTCATCAATTAACTTATTAGAGAAGCCAAACCAGTGCATTCCCGCTGCCCCCCAACCCCAAGATTGAGGACAGAAACTTAAGAATTATAGATGTGATAAAATGTTTTCAAATATATTTTCTAATAAAAAATCATTCATAGCAGTAATTAAACTGTCCTTCTTAAGTTTTTATTTTCCCATGAAGAGTATTTATGAACCTTCATCTTTTCAAAGGGTTAAAAATGCACTTGGGAGTAATAAATTAGAGTTGAGATAGAAATTGATCAAATTAGAATAGCCTAGAGAGCAAGTTATATTATCGATGGAAACTCAATTTAATTTTATAAGAACATAAAAACAAACTTGTTTCATCTGTATCACAGCTTGGACTCGGTCATTAATATTACATACTAAATTAGTGATGTTTGTAAATTCACTCCAGTGCCAGATTACAATATGCTAATACAGAGCTGAAACTTGTGTAAGCATACAGCTGTTGTGTCCATGTAATATTTATTGATATACCTAAGAAGCCACAGGACTCTGTTTTTCTAAGAAGCAGAGAACTTCTGAGCCTTGTGATTAGTTTGTTTTCAAAAGGCACTCATCTGTAAACAGGATCTTCTAATCAGGATTTCAAAAACTTTTGGATATGGAGGAAGTGTGGTTATATATTACTTTTACATTTCATCTGGACAATTGTTGCTAACGGATCTACTTCCTATGACAGAGTCATCCTTTACTGAATGTTCTCTAAAAGCTTGCCCACATATAGAAATTTACCAATATTTTCCAGAATAGTTATTTTAAATGTAAAACCCCTCATAGAAACTTAGATTCCAAAATAAGAGCACCCACATAAGGAGCAATACCAGATAATATTTCAGTATATTTCCAAGTGTAGACAAGCCCTTAGAGAACATTCATATAAAGCAAGTTTGGAATGTACAGTTTAAAATAGTATCATTTGTACTGACCCCTTGTTTATAACAAGTCATGCAATCAAAGAACAGAATACTATGTGACCTCTATGTACAAGCTAAGCCAAGCAATGCCACTTAGATTTCAAACAGAAACTGTTTATATAAAACAAACTTTGTGAATGTAGGGCTAAAGTGGAAGATTTTGTGACAGACAGGCAGTGGTGCTCTCCCCGCTCCCCCGTGAGCGACCCAACTGTGAACTGATGCTGGGCTTCATGCCCAAAGCACCAGCTGGAGCCAGTCTCCTGTGGGAACCAGCTGGGGTCTGATATAAGGTGTTTTGCTGTTTTCCAAGGCTTGGCTGTGATGTACTCCTTTTATCTGTTCCTTCAAGCTACCTTGGCCTTGGGCTTGAGCATGTGAAGGGAAACAGGCTTGATCCCCCCGCCTTCTCCTGATATGCTATATGTTAGCATAGCCCCTGGGAACTTGTGGACTTTGCTGTAGGACCAAGGACCAGGCTGCCTCGGGAACCTCCTCGGGGTTGTCGGCAGTTATCAGGGGTCCCCGGCTGCTGAAGGGACATAAGCTCTCGCCACTCATTACTCTGCTTTGCTTGGTCAGGGTTATTCATCCTGGCATTCAATAAAAATTATCCATCTTTTCAATGGTCTTTGACTGCATCTGGTGAAACCACACACAACCTACCCCTTGGGGTACAGTTTGGGAGAACAGCGAGTCATCTGCAAACCAAGACTTACTGGCTGAGTTTATTCTGTGATTAAATTTTACTAGCAAACAGAATTGGGGGAGGGAGACTAAATTGCTGACTATAAATTATTCTCTCCTCTACCTGATATCAGCATTTTAAGCACAGACAGTCTGAACTGAATGGGAGTGGAGATGGTCTATCAAGCTCAGATATGGTGTATGCTGAAGAGGCCCATACAAGAATGCTTAAGCGACCACACTATGTTCTGTGGATAGACAGAACATTTCTGTTTCCAGGACAATCAATCTTCCACCTTTAAGCAGCAGTAGAGTTTAAAGAATTGTTTTTAAAATATACCCACATTTCACTAAAGGGAAACAATATGCTAGCTATTTGTTCCATTATCTACATTTATTTAATTTTACATTGCAGGCTGACAGTAGCTGGCAACACCAAAGGAGACTATATACTTGACTTTGACAGAACAACAAAGACTTATAAAATATGACACACTCTTTGGCATCCAGGTTCAGAGAGTCAAAAAATTAGTGACAGCTATTTGGAAGTAGCTAAGCCCAGGAGAGATGATGTGAAATCAAAACTGCATTTGTGGTTCTTTTTTATAGTGATAGCCTGGCATTTGCTTCATGACAATGATTGCCTGATTCTATTACTCACTGTGCAATTTTGAAAAACCAAAACCACTGTCATGCAAGTGATCAAAAAGAACTTGTTCTTAGTTTTATGTTTGACTGTGTTATTGAAAATCCTTGTTTTTGGATAGAATACAGCTTGCTTTTTTCATCAGTGGTACTCTTACACTTTCACCTTGAGACTCATTTCTTTAAAGTATAGATTCTTTTGTAGACTTTTTCCCTCATCTCCCCAAACTCTCAGTTCCACTACTTTATAGCAGCAGTAATGATGCTTGGTTATCTGAAATTTAGATGAGGACACAACATGAAAATAGTCTTGATTTAACATGATAGATATGGCAGCCTGGTTACATCATCCCATTTTCAATCTGTGCTATTTATTTCCTCTCTTTGGGTTGTGATAAAGGCAGGCCAGATGGCTACTGGAGGGTATGCCAGGGCAGATATGTAAGCCCAAGGCTGTTAAAAGCACTGTTCCCTGTAGGCAGAGCAGAGGTTATTGCAGGGCAATTGGGAGCACGTGGGCCCAGTTAAGGGCTGCTCCAGGCCCATAAGAAGCACCTGGCCCTGCTAGGGGGTGGGAGTTTGGAGGAACGGAATGGAAAGGAAAGGAGAGGAGAGGAGGAAAATGGAGTAGAGTAAAACAGCATGGGGGAAGCTGCCAAGAGCTCTGGGGCTTCCTTGGGAGTAAGAGGGGATGAGCTTCCTCCCTGCAGAGAAAACAGGGGAGGCAGAACACAGCCCCAGCCATGGGGAAAATCAACACCTTGCGGGGCCTTGCTTTAACCTGATGGACTGAGACCAGCAGCCCTTTCTAGGGGCTAAAGGGGACCCCGCTGGAACCAGCCCAAGGTCTCCTCTGGTTCCCCGACAGGTAGAAAGTTGGATTGGGCTGGGTGTGACACAGGCCTCTACCACCAGGGAGCCACTTGCAGCGAGGCGAACCACTCCCCCTGTGAGGGTACCTTGCCCCAGGGTGTAGGAATTCATATTTTGTCTTTTTTTTCAACTTCTGCCATGAGAATAGTGACCTGCCATTGTATGCAGAACTCTTCAAACACAGTTCGTCTGTCTTCTAGATATCCTTTATGGTCATTTATGCACCAAAGGACATAACAGTGGACGCTGCTTGGTGCAACGAACATTCAACAGTGACAGTCATTACTCACTCTCTTCTAACTGACTCAACCATCTGTCCACCAGATTTTGATTTGCCAAGACAGCTGTGATCATCTCTGAACTGTTGTTGAAGAAGACGGGTCAACTGTGCAGCCTAGTTCTTTAAATGGGCTTTTTCTGATGAACTGCGATGAAGCTGCTGTGAACTCCAGATGTGTCAAATTATTGTCGAGTGCCCACTGACTAATTCTGACAACAGGCTACCAGCTCTCCACCTCAGTGATGATGATGATGCCATTAAAGAGCTGGGCATGTTGCACATATAACCCCTGCTGCTCTACGGAGAGATTTTTGAAGGTACAAATGCCAGTTAGGTGCCTAGCTGATATCTGTATTGTTGTAAATGTCTCTCCTCCTGCTCTCAGGATCATTTTACACCTTGGTTCTGTCATCCTGTGCATTTGCTAGTTCTCCAGTTTTTCTGAGTGCACAAGTTTGACTCCAGTTGAATGTACGCTAAAGAAAATCTTGGCAAAGGAGTATATGGAACTGCTGTACATGGTGTTGAGGAGACCCTATATTTATTTTAAAAATTTTAAGTCTCTAAAAACTCTAAATAGTCAGATTGAGCTAGATTTGGCAGCCAGCCATTCTTTGTAGATTTACTGATGTTTCATCATTGTAAGAAAAGCAGATCTACAGTCCGTCTTTAAGAGGGTCATGAACAACAGTTTAAAATCCATTATCATATCACTGATCTGAAACAGTACTTTATCCCCAAGGGTTTAATTTATATCCATCTCTGTTGGTGCAGCAAAATAAGGCACTAGCCTTTCACTTCTGAAGATGTGTTCAGTTGTGCCTCAGGATAGATTAAATGTAAGTTTGGTCATCTCCGTGGCTGCTGTTCCAGATGAGAAATGTAATTTAACAAGAGTGACAACCTCACTTCAGAAAAAGTTCAGAACTTGACTGTTGTGGTTTATGTATAGGCTATTGTATATTCCTGCCATATGACAGACATTTATAAGTTTCTCACTGTTGTGGGCATCAAGTTCACCCCATTATTACATTTTTAAAAGCACCAACCAATACCTATGGAACAACACAGTTATTTTATGATTATACACTTTGCTTTAAAGCAACATGGAGTCTGTTTAAGAAAGATTGTGGATTCCTTCATGTCCATGTCCAGTTTTCTGATCTGCTTTGTCTGGGAGGCTTATCAATTAAGTGCTCACATTTGGATGGAGGTGTTTTCAGTGCTGCCCTGAGACTATCAGCAGGAGTCAAGAGATTAACTGTGTGACTGCTGTTAATTATTGAAAATGAACCTCTTTAACCTGGGTTCTAGACCAAGACACAGGAGGTGATTCTGGCCCTAACCACTGAGGTGGGAAACCCAGGATCCAGTACTCTGGTTCCAATCACTCATTATTTATCCACAGTGGAACATCTTCAACAAGAAAAACTGAAGGGCCACAGATCAGAATATCCCATAGCTCATTGGTTAGTGCATACCCCTTCTCCTCTGAAAGGTAGGAGAACTCTATTCAAATCCTTTCTTCCCATCTGGAGAGGGAAGAAATGGAAATTAAGTCTCCCACATCCCAAATTAGTTATTAGTTCAGTGTTTCCTTCTACCAGTTGTTTTATGTGGCACAAAGCAGGCTTCTAACTCTCGCCTACAAAAGGTACTTAAGTGGTCTAATTCTGGGCAGCTGGTTCCAGCTTGTAGATCACTAAGCAGTGTTAGGCATCTCCCGACAACCTGGACTCAAGCGCCTATCTATGAGAGGGGGTAGGGCTTATCACAAACACCTCTCATGGGGATTTTGCCCATGGGTAGCTTGGACAGCTTCTTGCCTGGTGGTTTGGCTTGCAGTTCATATTCTAAGGCACATCTCTCCCCATTCCCTGTATAGGGATCCTTCCCACCTGACTTAGCATTGTGGATTGCAGTATTGTTCTTGTGATTTTCTAAGCACCTAGAAGTTAAGAACTATGATGCTTAGTATCGAAACATTTATCTTCTGTGTCCACTGCACTGCAACAGGTTTCAACGGGGAGTACCAACGATTAAAACTGCTATTGTGTTTTTACTGCCTGCTTGTAAATGGGACTTGGTGGACGGTCACAAGTGACATCATTACCTTTATTCCTCCGATGGGGGGAAAAAATCTAGATGTAATTATGTTGCTGTTGAAATACAAAGCTTGATACTGCTTTAAGACACACTGAAATGGAGAGAAAATGGAATACCTTTTAACACTGAAGACATTTCTGGAAGAGTCGTGGTAGTCATATTGAAAGAACTTTTCAAAATCTAGCTAATTACCTTCACAACAACCCAGTAAGATAGCACTTACAATTATTATCCCTGTAATATCCTCAGTTGAATATTCACATCAAGGTGGCCCATGCACATATATAACTCTGTTTCATTAAAAGTATGTGAGAATATTTTTATCATTTTGTTGTGGGTCAAACTGTGCAGGTAAAGTTCAGGCACAATCCCATTCCTCAGTGGTGAGGAAGAACATTCAAGACAATGCAGTCTATTCCCTTCTCTGCACTCAGACAAGTCTCTGAGTGGAGTATTGGCTCAGCCTCTTTCCTCATCACCTTGCAACAGTTTGCACACACCAGTGATCCGTGAAGGCAACAGCCCCTCTGCTTCACCAGATGTAAGACTACAACTGGTCTTAGCTCTTGCATAAAGTGTGGAAGAGCAGATAGACCCTTTGTGTCCTTCCACCTTTTTTAATGTAAAGGATAGTCTGGCCTTATGTAAATATACTTGCAGTTTGGAGATTGTCTCAGATGACATGGGTTGCACCTCTTTGAAGCCTTGACCTAGAATAAACCTGTTTAAAGATAGCCACAGGTAAACACAGTGGCTGGGGGGTTTGAAAGTGATCTATTGGTTTTTGAATGTTGCCATTTCTGATGTCAGATTTGTGCCAATATGTGCCAACAATGCCCCTCAGCCTTCTGCATGGACAAATGGGACTGTCTCTGCACAAAAGACTAAATGGACACAAATCTGACAGAACTGGCAACATTAAAAAACCAATAGGAGATCACTTCAATCTCCCTGATCACTCTGTGATGGATTTATCTGTGACTATCCTTAAACAGATGTATTCTAGGTCAAACTTCAAACAGACTTCAGAGTTAGAATTCATATGCAAATTTGATACCATCAACTCAGGTTTGAATAGCGATATTTCTTGGTTTTCTCATTATAAAAACTGATTGTTACCTCTCTCATCCTATCTATTGTTCCACTAAGTTTGAATCTCTACAGCTTGCTTGATTTGCTGGAGCAATCTGACCTGATCCTGTGATTACGCTTACTTCAGTGCATTTCTCTCTCTCCTTCCTATACTTTTTTCCATTTTCAAGTGTCTGACGAAGTGGGATCTCTCCCACAAAAGCTCATGGAATAAATTTGTTAGTCTTTAAATGTGTCACAAGACTCCTTGTTTCTTTTGCTGAACTAGACTAACACTGCTACCCCTCTGGAAATTGCCTTATGAGAGGAGACTCAAAGGCTATGTCTACAGTACAGGGTCTGTTAAGTTGACTTAACGAGGTCAACTCAAAGGCGACCTTGTTAGGTCAACTTAATGGAGCATCTACACTTAAAGTTGACTTAAGTCAACCTTGTTAAGTCGACTTAACAGAGCCTGTAGTGTATACATACCCATACACACTCACTTTAAGTCTGCTTAATAAGGTTGACTTAAGCCTTAAGTCGACCTTTAGAGGTGGTATTATTAAGTCGACTTAAGGAAGCGCTGCCCAGTATGGATGCAGCATTCTATAGATCGACTTAAGCATTGTTAAGTCAACCTAAGGTGCAAGTGTAGACGTACCCAAAGAGTTTGGCTTATTTAGCCTAACCAAAAGAAGGTTAAGGGGAGATGACTGCTCTCTATAAATATATCACAGGGATAAATACCAGGGAGGGAGAGGAATTCTTTGAGTTTAGCACCAATATGGACACAATAACAAAGGGATATAAACTGCCCACCAGGATGTTTAGACTTGAAATTAGATGCAGGTTTCTAACCATCAGAAGAGTGAAGTTCTGCAATAGCTTTCAAAGGTGAAAATTGGGGGCAAAAAACCTAGCTGGATTCAAAACTGAGCTTGATAAATTTATGGAGGGGATGTGGTGATGGGACAGTGTAGTTTGGCAATTGACTGATCTTTGACTACTGATCGTAGATATACCAATGGTCTGTGATGGGACTTTTGATGGGGTGGGTTCCGAGTTATTACAAATAATTCTTTCTTGTGTGTGCGACTAGTGAGTCTTGCCTGCATGCTTAGGATTTAACTGATCACCATATTTGGGGTCAGAAAGGAATTTTCTATCAGTCCAGATCAGCAAAGGCTCTGGGTTTTGTTTCAGATCGCAGGCAGCTCCCCAGTGATGCACTAGTTGGGCTGGGGCCCCAGCACTGGGGTAGAAATGTCATTCAACAGCAGCTCCATCCCAATTGTACTAGAGGGCTTGTCTTTTATACCTCCTGTCCTGCCCCTCAGTGCTCTGGCTCCACCTATGAGGGAGTTAGTCTCTCTCCCCCTCCATCTCAGATGGAGGCCATGCCCTCTCTCTCTAGTACCATTGTAGGAACAAACAATGACAGTTCCTGACCAAAGAGCTTATTATCTAAGAGGCAAGACATAATAGATGAGCAAAGCTCACAAAGATAAGGGAAGAACACACTAAGCAAAATAATAGCATGTTCCATCACTGACTGCGTGCACATTTTGTAGCCAATTAACAGCAGTAAATCACAAAACTCAACATGAACCTAGCCAAAAAGTGTATCTCATACATATTAGCCCATGGACTAAGCCTACTCATTAGGACAAACTACACTAGTGCCACCATACAAGAGATACCTACTTCTGCATGGTCTCTTCCTGCTAGGAACCAAAATATCTGACCTCCTACTATGAGCTGCTAATTAAAGTTACCACCTCCATGCTCAAACACAACATACCCATCAAATCAATGCTGGGCAGCTTCCTCAAATAAATCCATTAATGCTGCAATCCTCCCACAATAAATTAATGCTTGGCAGTCTGCCCTTCACCCTTCCAATAGATCAATTAATGCTCCTCCTCTAACCACTCTACTTAGCCATGTCATCCTGTCTCCTGATATCCTTCATGCCCACTTATCTCCACCCTTATTCTTCCCACTGAACCTCTCAAAATTCAAGCATGTTTTAGTCTTTCCCATCTTACCCCTGCCACCCTCCAAAAGTCTTTGCCCCACTTGCCTCCAACTACTGCTCCATTTCCATTCATTTCTAAACTCATTGAATACCTTGACTAAATCACTATCTGAAGTTCCTCTCCTACATTTCCATCCTCAATCCTCTTCATTATGGTTTCCATCCCTTGCACTCCACTGAAACTGCTCTTGCCACAATCTCTAATGACCTTTTCCTAGCCGAGTCTCAGAACCAGTTCAGAACAGTGGATCTGAAGTAGATACCCACAGATCTGCAAGTCTCTACTTCCCAGTGACCATACATTCCAAAGCTCTCTTTATAGCACCACTGCCTGAGCCATTTGTTGATCATCAGAATCTTCTCACACCTTTGTTGTCCTCCTCTAGGGACGGACAGAATCCCACTGAAGAACACCTGAGCCTCAATTTCTGTAAGACTCTTCCCCAGCCTGGCATAGTCTCCTCTCCTTCGATGCATTCCAGCAAGAATCCAGCTATATCATTTGTACCCCATGAAAGACAATCAGAGGATTCTTTCCTATTCCCATTAGGATCCTCTTCAGCCTCAGATCTACACCCCGTATTCTAGTACCCAGCAGGCAGCCCACTTTTCTGTTCTTTGGATCATCACTGGTTACATTCCTCTCTGTCCTTCTCCACAGGGAGTCCCCAAACACATAGACATGCCTTTTCCTGGAAACAGTATGATTCTCCAGCCTATCCCCAGTTCTTTCTGGCTGCAAGTCATCTCTTCTACAGTTCTTCTTTGCAATCCTTTGCAACCACTCCTGTATCCTCCTAGGGCTTTTATCTGGTGGTATCTCCATTAGCTCATCCCCTCTTTGTATAGGAACAGCTGCTCTTTTCTTCTTCCCCTCACTCCCACCTTCAGTAAACACTTGCTGTGCTCCTTCATTTTCTAACCCTGCAAACCTATTTCTGAGCTTTATTTCTCCTTCACTGGCCTATCTTTTCCTTTGCCAGGTTCTCACAGTCACATGCTTATACCCAGGGCCGTCCCTTGGGGGGACTGGGGCCCAGGGCCAATCGGCCTCAGCAGGGCCCCCCCCCACGCTGGAGGGGAGTGCTTTGGCCCAGGCTGGTCGGCCCCTGGGGAGCCAGCCCTGGCCCTGGAAGCCGCGGCCGCAGGGCAGGGGAGAGGGGCAACTGGGGTGGCGAGGACCCATGGCTCCAGGCGCACCCACGGGGTGGTAGGAAGCTGAGGCTGCGGGAAGCCAAGGCTGCAGCCCCGGGGTGGCAGGGAGCCACGGCCGCGGGGCAGGGGCAAGAGGCAACCCGGGCAGGGGGGAGCCGAGGCCACAGCCACGGGGCGGCAGGTAGTCGCGGGCACAGCCCCAGGGTGGGGGCGAGGGGCGGTGGGGAGGGGCGGTGGGGAGCCACTGCCCCGCAGGCATGGCCTGAGCTGTGGGTCCCTGCCCAGGGGCCGCCGACTCAGCTGCCTCTCTCCCCTGCCCTGGGCCCAGGGCGGCGGGAAGCCGAGGCTGCGGCTCAGGCCAGGGTCCCGATACGGCAGGGAGCTGAGGCCAAGGCTCGGCCCACCTGCCAGCGGGGAGTGGGCCAGACTGCCCGCTTCTGGCAAGCTTCCAGTCTGGGCAGTCTGCCAAACACTCCTGGCATACAGCCAACTTAAGATGCTCCCTTAGCTTCCCTCAGGTGTTCCTTTATTTTAAAACTATAACCAGTTAACATAACCTGGTCCAACAGATCCCCTCCTTGATGCCAACTGACATCCCTGTCACTAGAGCATCACTTAAACAACTCTATAACTTCTGTCCCCCATGTACCCATACCATGAGACACATCAAATAGACTATACTAACTATTTGAACTAGTATCAGTATAATCCCAACATGGGTTCCAAATTCAATTGAGTTTAGGCCAAATCCAAATTGCCATCCTTTTCCCACTCTTGTTGGACTTTGTATCTTAGACAGGACTTCTATAATTTTGTCGATATCCTGTTTAACAGTTATCAATGTCTCTTTCCCACGTTTTTCCAATTCCTTGAGGTGGACATCAATGTCAGGATGGTTTGCCAATCTCTTTAATACCTCTCTATCTATACCTAAGGAAATTGGAGCAACCTGCTGTTACAAATCAGAAAATGTGAAGATGAAATATGGTTTACTACTCAGCATTTTATAATCCAGATCACATCCCTTTACAGTGTCAATGATACATAGGTACAAATTTAAATGAGCATTATGATTCACATAGTACATCTCATCTCTCATAAATCTCTTACACCAGCTTCTTATACATATGCAACTCTCGTTTACCCCCAACACCGCAGTGCTTTTGAGATCTCCTAATGTTACTCAGTCACAAACTCCTCTATTTGGGTCCAAATAATCATCACGTTCTATTAATTCTGAATCACAGACATAACCTGCTGTATCTTCAAGCACATGTGCCTCTAAAGTGATAGTTTCCCCAAACATTGCCCTTTTATGTGCCCATTTTGGCAGATTTATTGCTGTAAAAGTTGAACCATTCACGTTTAAGCCTATAGGAGCCATAAGGTATATCCATGTATATTCTGCTTTCTTCAGTCACCTCATAAACTACAATCTCATTAGAACTACTAAAGAAAGAAATTCATTAACTTCTACCATTCAGAGTGCTCCTTTTCAAACATTGTGGCGGTTTGTCTCTCATTTAGTTTCCTTATCTCTATTGGAAGCTTCCCATTCAATCCCTCTCTAATCATGGGATGGCTGGCAGTCATTAGCCATGACTGTGCCTGCACGCATGCAAAAGCCAGAGACATGTTGCTCTGAAAAGAGTCTAATGCCTGAATGAGATGCAGTTGGTCCTTCATCAAAATTCACATTCAAGAGAGGGTTGCAGCTATCTCAAATTGCACTCTAGACAACTCTAGTCCTCCTAGCGCATTGTAAAGTGAGATGGAGCGTGTTGCCACTTCTGCACCTATCTAGTTTACAATGTGATGAACCAAAATGTGTTAATACCGAATCCCACTTCTGTTCCACCTAAGATGTTGGAAATCAAGCTTCTTTTCTGTTTCAGGGGCTCACTGTTTCTCAGAGTTCTTAACCATGCTTCCCAGCCTCGTCTCAACATTGATTACATTGGGGGCGATTTCAGAACTGTAACTTCATTTCTACCCTTTTTAATTCATAAGCGGGTCTTATCAATATCTTTTTACCTGAGTTCTCCTTAACCACCATGGGGCCCATGTAATTCACCTTGGGATGCAAAGAAATCTTTACTTCTCCCAACACCTTTTGGCTAAAATACCCCAATAGCCACCACTGTCCTGAGTCTTTTATACTTGTTTGGACAGACACTGTGCCCTCACATTAGCTGGCTGTTGTAACATCTTTTTGGTTACAAAACTCATTTGAATTCACCAAGTGGTGGGGGGTGTTGACATGTCCGAATTCACAGCATATCTTTCTTGTATTGCTTTTTGTAGGGTTTACTATAATCACTATCACTTGCTGTACCAGAATACTTAACTCTATTACTGTGGTGATATTAACCCAGGGGTCAGCAACTCAAAAGATAAGAGCCATATTTAAAAATTCCTTCAATAATCAAGTGTTTAGAGAGCTGCAATGGGTGTAGCCTCCTGGTGGGGAGTTGGGGGAGATTGTAGGCCTCTGTATTAACCGAATCTCCATCCTTAGCTCTCTTAGGGATGACTACTTACAGGAAGTTGCATGCTTTTTCTACCCTCATCATTACAGTCTTGCAGTGAGAGAGCCTCCACATCATCTCCTCTGCTTATTTTCCTGGCCTCCTTTCTGGCATGCACCCATGGTCTACCTTTCTTATTCGGGATGGATATATCTCCACTTTCAGATGGAATATCATAGGTCATCAGTATCTTTTTCTACCCATCAGTTCTACCCATTCCATCGTACACAAGCCTAGATGGGCGTAGGTGGGGATGTCTATCCACCCTTTCTCCAAGGAGGGGCACTCTGGGGTCACCACATCCTTTTCTGACTCCCACTCTCTCGTGACCTCCATGAGACCAGCACCTCATATACATCCCTTGTCTCACAAACATCATATTACATACAATACATAATATGCACACTAACAATGGTAACACTATGCCAATTGATGAGTTGAAGCATCTTCCTGGAAAAAATAATCAGATCAAGGATTAGTCCCCTTTCCACTGTTTTAACTGGGAACTGGGAAACCATTTCTCAGTGGGGTTTTCCCTTCTTGTTAAACAGCTCAACCTTGTAAACCATCGGTCCCACCTTATTGATAATCCTAACCAGACTCAACCATTTTGGGCTTAGAGTGTTTGTTTGGTTTTTTGACCCAAAAAAAAAAAAAAAAAAAAAAAAAAATCTATATAGGACTTTATCACCTACTTACCATTCTGTCTGCCTCAGCTGGTTTGTCAGCCTTTTGTCCATGCTTCTGATGCTGACTTTTAATTGGTGTGCTATGCACATCTGGGTATCACTAATATGCTCTAAAATCTGTTCCACAAATTTGTGGACTGCAATTTTTGGCTGGAAACTGTCCGTAAGAACACCTCCTTCAATCCACCATAACTGGTATTCTCATTCTTCATCCAGTAAAAACCTCATGCTGAGTATAGCTATGGACTCCTACTGTCAACCTGATAGCCATCAGGGATAGGGGTAGCCTGAGGTCCAAATCCTTACCAGGCTCATTCACTAGTTTCCACAATACAGTCTAAAGTGTGGTTGGACCTCTCCACCAATCCCAACGATTGGGGATGACCTGCAATATGCAACCTCCACTTTATACCCAGGGCACTACTTAGATATTGTGTGACCTCACCAACAAAGCGGGGCCCGTGATCAGAGTCAATGGTCCCTGGCAACCAATATCTTGAGAAGGCTTCATTTAGGAGCATCTTGGCATTATTATTCTTAGTGGGGTATGCTTCAAACCATTTAGTGAAGGTATCAATCACCACTAATACGTAGACCGTACCACATCCCCACTGTGGGAGGGGTCCTATATAGTCTACCTAGATTCTCTCCCAGGGTCTATGATAACTTGGTGTTGCATCAGCCCTTTGATGCGTCTCAGGAAAGGATTGTTCTTTGTGCATTCTAAACACTTGTCTAATATATACTCAACCTGTTGAGTCAATTTAGGCCACCAGGCTATCTCCTGAACTCTTCGTGTCATTTTCTCCTTATCACAATGACACTGTGTGGGGGCCAACAATATTAACTCCTTTCACAGGCATGAGGGAAATACTAACATAGAAGGTACCTGTCCCTCACCTGTCCATATTGCCCACATTATTCCTTCCTTATCCTTATATATTTTATGACTCATGTAGTCTCCTTTTCCTAGTAGGTCCTATATTTCCTTGTCACTTTCCAGTAGTCCTTTTAAATCTTTAGTATCAATTCCTCCTTGAGGGCTTTGGGCATACACAGGGAGCCTTATATTCTCAGATCTCAACCACAAAGATTTTGGTCCAAGCCTAGTTGCTTCCTTAGCAGCTCTGTCTACCTTTGAATTCAGATCAGCCCACTGCAAGTTATTTTTGCGGTGAGCTTTTACCTTTTCTAGAAATGTCTTAGCAGTTCTTTTCCACACTAATTCCCAAGCACGTAGCAGGAATTCAGCACATGCTACGGACTTGCTGTTCCCTGTAATCATCTGTCTTTATATCCAAATGAGCATCCAATCTACCAGCACCTTTAAAGACCATCCTGAGTCCTTTATTATTAGGAGTTGGCTGCCTGCCACTACCTCAGCTAGCACTGCTAAGATCTCTACCACCTCTGCTGTTTGGGCTGACTGGAGCTTTACCATTCCTTGCAAAGTCTTTCCATCCGAGAATCTGATTGCTCCATTCCTCCAGCCACTGTTTACCCTCAATGTGGTAGCAACTTCCATCTGTCACCAATGTTCCCTCTAAGCTGATGATGCAGCTGAGCTAGTTATGGTACTTGCTGAGCGGCAATTTGTGAGGCATGGCACTGCATGGGCAACAGTTTTTTGGTGCCAGAAGCATCAGCAAGCCTAAGTACCTTAATTGAAAAGAAATGCATAGAGGTTGTCTTTTCATTCAAACTTTATTAAAAATGTTAAACTGAAATACTGTAGTTTTATTAATTTACTAAACAAATATGAGGCGATGACACTTGATGCCTATCTAGGCTCTGTCATCTACACCTCACAGGTTTTGTCACCTGTCTTTGTCACATTTCCAGAATACATATACAGAGTCACGGTCAACCTTGAATCCAGCAGTTAGATATGATTTGATGTGCATTAGCATGTCTAGATGAGAAACTTCCAGCCTGTTACAAGACTTTGCCTTTATATTGTTCATTAGACTGAAGCCTCGCTCAGCATCTGTACTAGATGCTTGAAATGTGCCACACACATCAACCAATAGGGCCAGGAATGTGAACTTATCATCTGTCAGTTTATAAGTGACAATGTCTAAGAAAATTTTTAGTGTACCAGACATGCACTGCGTTTTATTACCCAACTCATTTTTCATTGACACTACCATCCACTCATCCTTATTCTTTATTATTCATAATCCCTTTCCTTTCAAACCTCACAATACAATCCTGCAAATGAAATAAATGTCACAACAGATCACAAAGCCACATGATCAGAGCAACCACATTTCCCATTCCAGCATATCATTTCTTGGAACAACAACAACAAAAATCAAGTTTCATAAAACATCAACCCATTTTAGTAAAAAGAATCCTTCCAAGTTGGCAGAAAGCATCCCACAATGCAATATTCCTCAATATCACAAATGTTGTGCGAGGACTAGCAACGTCACAGAATGAACTAGGAAATAACAGCATTTCACAAGAGTGGAAGAAAAGAACAATTTCAAATGACCACTTTGTGTTCTGAGTCCCCTTAATAGCTGGTCAGTGGCAGAGCTGTGCATGTTTCTGGCCATTACTCTAAGCCTCAGCTGGGCAATTGACTGCACTTCACTTTTAACTGGATACTTAACACTTAATGTTTCCAGACATTATCAGCATCCAGCACCATCACTTATCACCACCTTTAAAAGTGCAAATGCATGAAGCTGAGGCCATGTATACACGATCACTTTATTGCACAATAAGGCTCCTTACCGCACAATAAAGCTGCTAGCGTACACACGATCATTTTCCCTGTTGCATGGCAAGACCACTCAAATCGAGAGTGGTTAGCATTACTGTGGAACAGCTGTCCTGCGGTAATGCTCGTGTGTACCCATTTTGCGCGTTAGACAGCCTCCGGAAATGTCCTAAAGTGCCAATCAAGGCCACCCTGGGACATTGGAGCTGTCAAATATGTCAATTTCACTGCTCTAGCAGAGCAGTGAAATTGACTGTTATGGGAGCTGCCAGGTTCGGTGGCTCCCCTGGACTGAGCTAGGGGGCTGGCCCAAACCAGCTGCCCATGCCGGTTCGGGCCAGCCCCCTAGCTCAGCCCCAGGGCTCTGGGTGGCAGCAGGGGCAAGCACCGCAGCTCCGGCTGCCACCTGAAACCTTGCAGCCCCCTAGCTCAGCCCTGGGGCTTCGGGAGCCCCTGCCGCCACCTGAAGCCCCTGGGGCTGAGCT
>ML685763.1:14627714-14638519 GCA_007922175.1 Pelusios castaneus | reverse complement strand
TGGGACAGGTGCCCACCATGCACTGCTCTTGTATCGCAAAGGAGCGTTCACACAGGTGAATGCTCCTTTGCGATATAACAAGCATGTCTGTACACACCAAAGCGCTATATTTATAGCGCTTTCCTTGTCCCGGAATAGCTTATTGCGGGACAAGTTTGTCATGTGTACCTAGCCAGAGAGTTCGAGTTTTGCTAAAACTTTTTAGCATTTGTTTTGCATTCTTTCTAAGCGAGTCTGCTGCTCTGCTCATGTACCCCTGCTGCCAGCCAGCTCTGATGCTCTCTCCAGCAGCCTCAGCTAATCACCACTGCCCAGCACTCACCCTTGCAGTCCCTGCTCCCTGCCCCTGATCCTTTCTCCTCCCCATACCCTCCCGCAGTCCCGGTTCTCTTCTCTCCGCCACTGGTCCCCTTTCTCCTCCCCTTCAGCCCCGCTCTGTTCTCTGTCACCGCCGGTCCTTTCTCCTTCCCGATCCCTCAGCCCCGGCTCACCTCTCCACCGCCGGTCCTTTCTCCTCCCCCCTTCCTCAGCCCCGGGCCGGCTTTCTCCTCTCCTGCATCCCCGGGCCGGCTCTCTCCTCTCTGCAGCCAGTCCTCTTTCTCCTCTCCTGCAGTCCCGGGAGAAAGGGGCAGAGAAGAGAGAGCCGGCCTGGGGCTGCAGGAGAGGAGAAAGAGGACTGGTGGCAGAGAGGAGAGAGCTGGCCCGGGATCGAGCGGTCCCAGCCAGAACGGAGCCCTGCGGCTCCTTTCTGCCTGGGACTGCGCTCCATCTGCTAGGGAGCCCAAAGGAGCCTCACCTCCCCCTGGACCCAACAAGTCAACTTAGAGAGTCTAGCATGGACTCTCTAAGTCAACTTAATAAGGTCGACAAAGTAAATTTCTCAGTATGGACATAGCCTCTAACACCTTCTACTCCTTGATTGGTAAATCTCTAATGCCTGCCGAGGCCTTCAAACACAAGACAGAAACAGCAGCTCCAATGTCCAGAAGTAAAGTAAATCTTCCGAATTCTCCAGTCACAGATATCTGTGCGACTAGATGCTCCCATCGATCTAATGTCACTGGAGCCATCATCTAAAAGGGCATCTGAGAGCTTGGCTTCCTCATTTCAGACTGTCTGGGTTTTCCTCCTTTCCCTGGTTGCCTTTTTCATGTTGGGCTAACCTACCAGCAGCTCTGAAGTTTCTAAACTCTCAGTGTCAGCAGGGTTTTCAAACTGCACTAATCTCCATCAGACCATGCCCCTAAATTTCCTTGCTTCATCT
Source organism: Pelusios castaneus (assembly GCA_007922175.1). Lineage (NCBI taxonomy): Eukaryota > Metazoa > Chordata > Testudines > Pelomedusidae > Pelusios > Pelusios castaneus. Next base: position 14,637,255 of record ML685763.1, on the reverse strand, counting down.
TTCTCTGGCCATTTCTGCCCAAGTTCTTTGGGGGGGGGGGGGTCTGGGTTTGACTGGGTTTTAATTGCCCATAGTAACCCGCAATGTGAGGAGGAATCCTTTCACTAATTCACTCTGAAATTCTGGGGTATCCACTGCCTTTGCTCCAGCCATATGAAAAACTTCTCTCTTATCAAATAGTGCTCAGGACACTCCATTTGGGCCTGTTTTTCATTATAAAAAAACAAAAACAAACAAACAAAAAACCACACAATCAAACTGGTTCCCTGCCAATAAAAACGTACAGTCCTTTAAACAAGTCCAAGGCACTCCTCCCGTGGCTAACTGTATATGATTAGGCAGTGCAGTATAATCATTGGGACTCATACAGTCTCTTGCCAAGGCCATCATGTCCTCTATGGTGATCCCATTAATTTTGCCAACCCATCCACCACAGCATGCTTATTTTGGGGACCCACTGTCTTCCCCACTGCCCTGGGGTAGAAATTCTGAACTCTTGCCTAATCCGATCTGGGATTCCTGCACCTACGTGATGGATCATAGTGGTTGTCACAGCGTTCATGGGTATCTTTTCTCCGCACACAGTTTTCTGAACATTTGCATCAGTACTACCATTTACATTTTGTTCCACAGGACTCTGACATCCTGTGTCTATCCCATCCCCCATCAGACGAACTTGAGCTGAGACTGCTGGAGACGGAGCTTTACGAACATAACTTTTTTCTCATTTTGCTATGGGCCAAAGCCTTTAGCTCCCTTACCTCTTGAGGTAAGCAGCTATCCTCTTTTTACAGAGGGAATGGTCTGCCTTTTTGCCTGTCTTTTAATTCCCTCAGCATTCCATTGACAGCTGCACCTGCCTCCCCTAGGTCTCTAGCTACCTTTTCGGACTCCTTTTCTTTCAAAAGCAGTTCTTCAGTCAAATCAGATACCTGCTGCTCCAACGTGTTTATCTGAGTGGTCTTAATGAGTATCTTGGCTTCATGCCTCTCCTTTTTATGAGCCCATTACATGGCTTGGGTTTCCTTTTCTTTAACTGGGGTCTCAATTTCGAAATTTTTTTACTCCCAAGCTCTTTCTCCAGGCAATCTATTCGCCTTAACAGCCGTTCCACAGAGCCTGTTAGTTCCAGTGCAAACTCATGTAGTCCATACCAAAGGGCATGTTTTTGCTCCTTTTTAGTGGGATGCGGCCTTGCCAGCATGAAATCCTCCCATTGCCCACACAAATCCTTGTACACAGTTGCACCCTTAAACAGCCTGGTCTCCCAAGGATTCTTCCAGATCATAGGCAAGTCAGTCCACTCCATCTACTTCTAGATCCAAGTCCACAGTCCTCTTAACTCAAGCCGTCTGCTTCTTGTCCTGGTCCTTGAATCCTGGTCCACCGACTGCGCAAAATAACACTACAAGAGTGCATCTCTGACAGACAGCGCCTGCCCTCATATGCGCAAATCTATGTATAGGATCTCCCTGAACAATCCTGGCACAAAATTCTTCCTGCCACAGGGCCTGGAACTATGCAAGTGTGTCTGCACGCAACACTCAAGACTCTGTGTATGGTTCCTATCTCTGCTTCTGGCAAGCTTCCAGTCTGGGCACTCTGCCAAGCAACCCTGGCATACAGCCAACTTAAGATGCTCCTTTAGTTTCCCTCAGGTGTTACCTTATTTTAAAACTATAACAATTATAATTTATAATTAACATAACCTAGTTCAACAGTCTGGGTTTCTCCCTTCAGCCCCCTCATTCATCTACTCCAACACCCTTCTAAACTCAGAGTTTCCACCAACATCTCTAACCTCAAATCTTCTCTTCCATCAGTTCTGAGGCAGCACTTCATACATATGAAGATCTTTTGAGGTACCCCCTCCAAGATCATTTACATCCCACAGCTTCCACATCCCACCCTCATCACTGTCTCTTCAACTGCTTGAGTATCTACCACTGCATCTGCCATAGCTGTCCCCCCTACTTTCAGTAACAAACAAAAAACAGAAAAAACCCCACACCAATGAGCACCCCAACAATACCAGAACAGAACACCACACTCCCACCTGCACCACACACTCGCCTTAAAACTCCCCCTTCAAATGCCTCTGTTCTCAGCCCCATTGACTGCCCCTGGCGTTGCTGCAGCTGTGCCACCACCTGCTTGAGTGGCTGTTTTTATAGGTCCCAGAGTAGGGAAGCCCCACCTCTAATTGGGGTCAGCTGATCTGAATGTCCCTGCAAACTGGAGAGAAAAAAACCCAGGACACAACTCCACAAAATTCACTCACAGCTCCTAAGGCCCACTCTAACTCCCTTGTTCTCAGCCTGTTGCCTGCCCCTGGTTCTGCTGCAAGCTTGAGTGGCTGCTTTTATAATTTCCTGAGTAGGGAATCCCCACTCCATTTGGGGTCAGCTGCTCTGAATGCACCACTCAGCCCCTGCAAACTGAAGAGAAAACAACCCAAACACACACAAGGATACTACTGCACAAAACACCTACAGCCCCTTATGCCGACTCAAACACCCCTATTCTCAGTTCCGTTGACGGCCCCTGGTTCTGCTGCAGCTGTGCCAGCCTCAGCCTGCCCCTCCTTGCTAAATTTTCTGTTAGGGTGATGGCAGCAGAAACCCCAACAAACAGGATTATCTACTGAGGGAGAAAGACAATAGGTGCTTCAGAAATCTAGACTATTATTACACTGCTGTAGAATGGGTACATGGTGCTTTGGGCAAAAGTCATGGTCATGAGCTATCAGAGGTAATAAATTTTACTTTCTCCTTTCAATTCTCTTACTTATTCATCTCCTCTCCTCATTCTCCTTTTACATTTTCTGTTTCACATGATTTCAGAGGTGGCAATGGAAAATGCTCTTCTCCTTAAAAACTCACTGTTCACAAAGTGCCTGCCTTCCCCCTCACTCTTCTCCCTCCCCAGAAAGGAGAAAAGGGAAATCTGAAAAGAATTCATTTAAACATAATTAAACAAAATCTATGTTAGCCTGTCTTTGGCAGGCTGCACAAAACTAGAGAGGTATCACAGCACTGTATGTGCTTGGCTGGAAGCACAAATGAACAGCAATAGACTCATTATATCAGAAGAATTCAAAACCACAAATTGGCCACTGCTATTTTGAATCTGCTCTGCAACCGGAACCTGAACTGAGGAAGCTCAGCACTAGAATTAATGACCCTCTCATGACCTTTGCATAGGGCAGCTTGACAATACCTGGGAGACATTTATGAAGTGTTACGTAAATTAACTAGTCACCAGTACATCAAGGTTGCATTAAGGCATATGAGGCATAAGCTCACTTCAGCATACCATGAAATAACCTAAGATTACCATAACATACGGTAATACAAACTGAATGCGGTTAAAAGCAGTCTTCTAGCTGCCTTCTAAAAATAGCACTGCACATTGACAAGACTATAAATAAATCATATAAAATTATGTAGCTACAACACTAAGTGGCAGATTTAAAGTTGAATGGAAATAATTTATTAGAACACTTACATTAAAATATGTTTGAAATTAGAGACCGAAGAAGACGTATGTCATCTCATCTATCCCCTAGCTAATGCAAATATCCCTCTCCAACATGTACCTCTTTTTTAAAGCATGTACCTCTTTTCTCCTTCCCCCAGCACATCGTGTTAACAGACAAGAGATGCAGACTGAAAACAACATTAAAATGTAAATGGTAGACATAACATGATGCATAATAAACTTCCCTGCTCAGATTATGATGCATCTTTTCTCATGTCTATTGTCTTTTTAAAATATAAGTCGTTTGGGTCAGGAACTGTGGGCCCAATTCTGATATTACTCATACAGGTATAAATCAGGAATAACTCCACAGATTTCCATTTTAAGGATGCAGAAAGCCATAGGTCTACCACCTCCATCCTCCTGCACTCACAGGTGAACCCTGTTAGCAGATGCACAGAACTACTATAATGAATGCTAATATAACACTAAAAAAATCTGGGCCTTTGTTCCCACTAGTATTTTACACCACTGCAAATGAATCTAGCTTTAACATCACAGTTAAGGGATTCATGAGGTTGTTCCAAATTTGAACAAGGAAATATCCTCAAAGATATTTAGGTGGCAAGGGCTAAAAGTTAAAAAACAGAGGTATCACCACCCCCTCTAGCATTTCTTTAAAAATATGGCTTAGGCATCAAACTCCAGGAGAGGATCCCAAGAAGAAGATTCCTAAATCTGTGAGAGGGGCAAGGCTAGGACACATCCCTCTTGTTGCATCTTCCACTGTCTAAATTAGATAGGGAGCAGCCAAACAGGCTAGACTTTGTGGATCCCATTCTTTGGTACCTGTCATATAAAGAACGTGGATATCTGACTTATTTTCCCATTAGTCTGTCAGAGAAGTAATTTTGCTAGGTTGCTCACCCAATTTTTTCCCCCCCAATATTTTATCATCAATTTATACTCAAAGAACTGGCTTCTCTTTTCTCACTCTAAAGCTGTATTTTGGCTCAGACACTAGTTATGGAGAATCTGCATCTTGGCTTCGAATTTAGTTAGAGATTTTCAGAATCAAATGTGTTTTCCAGAAACTCAGTGTCTCAGATCATTCTGTGTGCTTGCATGTAAAATATGTTTTTGTGAGACTGGTTAACTGCTGTTACCTATTAGAAGTTATCTGTAGGACAGTGCTGACATTTTCTACACTAGGAAAATTCAGATCCGTAATTCTCCACTGGTGCAGCCATTCAGAGGAAATTTTAGGTGACAGTGGTAAAAGTGACCTCTGCCTTCACTTGAGCATCCACAGTTTTTACCATCAGACCACACTAGCAAAGAATCACACTGTGTAAATCCTGTCTTGTGTTCAGAGCAATCTGACATAATGTTTAGACCTCTCCCAAGTCAACTCAGGGGCTTCTAACACCGCTATCACAGAAGGAGTTGAACTGGCATTAGCAAACAAAACGGAACAACATAATGGCAAAGTTTGGGCCATTTACCTCCATTTAATTTTTTATTTAGTCTATAAAAATCAGCTGTATACTGAGGTGCAGGACTGGGTGACATTTAGAATACTCAATCAGCTCCATCCGGGACTGTCCCATGTAAAAAGGAATTAGTAGCCAAATAAACACTGATCAGGCAGAGAAGAATTCCTTAGTCTGCTTGTTCCTCTGGAACAAAATGCTTTTCAGTTTTGCAAGTCAGACGAATCCCAGATTGGAAATCCTTATTTATTTTATACACTATTTTCACTTCCTGAGTCTAGGGCTTTTGGTGAAAATGCTTATTGATGTGCAGCAGAAACAAGCTGATTTGTTATTGGAAGAACCCGTTCTTCTAAGCTATTTAAGATTCCTGCAGCAGCACAGTCTATTATACTTATACTTAAAGATGCTCAGAGAACACACTCAGAAAGGTGTACACAACTCCCAATGCAAATTCACAGCCTTGGATAAAGAGCGTTCAGTTTCCCCCACAAGAGCCATATTGTCCACTTGCCACAAGGATTGCACATACATAATCTATTTGCTACTATCATCATCCTTATTATTCAGAAGGAAACAGAGCATAGCATGCTGGCACCTGTAGTCACTGAGGCCAGGACACTCAACTAATGTTTGAAGATCTAGGCCTTAAGACCAGATTTCTATATCAAGGATGAGGACAGTCCTCATAGGTTGCATTTAGCCTGCAATTTGTCCATACCTGCACTAGCCAGTGACAACCAGTACCCAAAATAGGAGATGGGATTTTAAGTAAATATATTAATGAAATTTTCAAATAAAAAGCTGGGATATTGTGGTTGGGGTGAGGGCACAGGCAAGTGTTTTTTTTCTATGGGATAAGGGAGATTGATGACCAAATGAGAAGAAAAGGGATCTACCCTACCATTTCACCATACTGTCTCCTCCTTCCCAAAACCCATCAATAATCTGACACCCAGTCACACCATTCCCCACAACACATTTCCCTTCCAGCTGAGAATCCCTACTGGCCACTTCTGTCCAATTCACACTCTCCACCAACTCAAAAACCTCCCGTAAACTGAACTCCCCCTAGTCCCATCTCTTCACAGCTCAGAACCACCCATCAGCTCTGAACTTTCTCTCACTCCTCAGAATACAAGGCCAAACCCCTCAGCTCTCATTTCTGATTACCATTCTCTATCACACTCAGTGCTCATAAAAATATGCCTACCTCTTGTTGGGTCTGGAAAAGCAGACATGAAGTATGTGCACAAAACTTGGACAGCCTGTAGATGGGAGGCAGCATACAAGTCACCAGACAGGCACTTCCAGGTGAAGTTAGTGGGGAAGAGCTCAAGTGGCCTGTGCACCATCTGTTCACAGTCAGGACTTTAGCCCACTGGCTGACCCCTCTCATTTCCACCCCTTCCGGAGTAAGGTGCAGTCTAGGCTCACTTTGCTTCAGTAGCCACTATCACTCTATTCACCACCCACTAGCATCCAGGAGAGGCAGGAGGGACCCAGGGCTACCAACTTCTCCAGGTCCCAGCCCAGGGCCCCTATGCACTCTTCCTGAGCACTATCTCTACACCTTACTTCAGTTCAGAAACCCTGGACCATATCCTCACCTCCCCAGGTATCTGTCACCCTTGTAGCAGGACTGTATCCCTACTGAACCCTAGCAACCTGCTGTTCCAGAGTCCATCACCCAGAGCCAAACCTCCAGCACACCCTTCCACTAGAAAAAGGCTGTCCCAGGCAGGGGCTGCAGTCCTCTTATATACTGGGCTCCCGGGCCCTGATTGGCCATGAAGCTGCCTGCTCCCATTGGCTATGCTCTTCTACAGGGCTTTTAACCCCTTTCTTGCCAGAGCAGGGAAATCACCCCACTACGCGCCCTTCAGAAGTATGAATTTTCTGCTCTAATTCTCCTTCCTGTCCTGGAGACAGCCTTTATACTCTGTCTCTGTGAGACTAGCCCTACCAAAGATAGTATTCCTTACTTTGCATCAACTCCATCTGCTGTCTGTCATCTATGGCATGCAGGGCCAGAAGCTTCTTTCCCCTCAACTGGCAGCAGCTAGATATACTGTAGACTGTATGGGCTAGACCAGTTCCAAACCTGCTGCAGCCTCCAGTACAACAGCTGAATGACAATTATAACACTATTTTGGGGGCTTATCCCACAAGCCCCTAATGACCACCTCTTTGTGATTATTTAGTTATGTAATTGGTATTTCTTTATTTTCTGTGTGCTGTATTTTTAAATCTAAGCATTTTGCTTGCTACGGAGAAAGGCAGCCATTCTGTATTTATAACCAAAGTGGACTGTCACAGGGTGAATGCATTATATACTCTTTCAAAAAGATTTTACTTCTATTCTTTCCTGTCTTGTGCTCTTAAACTATAAAAATAATTCAGACAAAGTATTTATTTGCCATGTATCTGTGAAGAAGCAAAAAAGAGAACATGTGGTTTAAACAAACACCAGTCAAATGGATTGCAAATCCTTTTTCATCTTGCAAAATTCCGTATGTCAAGATTTTAGTGTTTAAATAAGAAAAAAAAAAGTGATTATCTCAAGAAATGTTTTATCACTGTGGTTTCATGGTAATTTTTAATAGTTGAAGGTGTGTCTGGTTGGTTGTGGTTTGTTTTCTACTCTCACCCCTGGGAATGGATATCTTTAATAGAATTAATATATTACTGTGTTACCAACTAGCCTAGAATATGAGATATTGCTAATAAATCTAGAAATGAAAATGAATGCATTTCTGATCTACTGTTACAAATTGTTCCTGTAAACCAGAACTCAACCCACCGTGTTACTTTGCCTACACAAATTGCTCTATGGTACTTGAGATGTGAGATAGCTTGTCAAACATTAAATTAGTTATGCAAGGTTTCATCCTCAATTAGATTCTCAACAGTATTAACTTTGTTGGCCTAAATCAGTGAATTATGGGCACATTGTCATTCTATAGACTAACTCAACTTTAGCTCTTTTTATTTCTTCACACTGTGAATTTAAATAAAACTATATCATTCCGATAGCTGCCTGTCAATTCTTGCTCATTCCTGATAATTATCACCCAGTCAGACCTGAAATACTCCTACACAGCATGTCACAGTCCATGAGATACTATAGGTCTATGAACCGCTTTGATTGCTAACAAAAGACATTATATTTCCTTCAAATAAGAGATAAGTTTAAATGAATTTGTAGGGAATTCTTGTGTGCAAATGAGAACTTAACAATTTCTTAAAACCAAGGTAATTACATGCTTTAGAGGCTTATGTTGCCAAGAGGACTTTCATAATATGACATTAAAAATTCAAAAATCCTTTATTTTTCAGTTATCCAGTATTTGTGCGTTGTAATATTAATACATTTTCATCTGACAATTTCATATTGCCTTACAAAAATTATTATCAGACCAATTTTACAGATGAGATAACTGACATTTGGAGGTGAAGTGACTTGTCCAAGGTCACACAGTGAGTTAATGGAAGAATCAAAAATAAAACCCACATCTAATACGCTTTGATTATTAAATCTTGCAACCTCCTTTTTAATATTAAAGGGTTTCATTTAGTAGGTAATAAATGTGTTTCACTTAGTATCTTCAAATCCCTTTGCACAACATCTCTGTGAATCATTGATATACCATTGTCTTCATTTTACTGATGTGAAAACTGGAGACAAGAGCAGTTAGGTGATTTGCCCAAGATTACAGCGTGAGTCAGTGTCAGAATGAAGGAGTACTGCAAAAAGGAGCTGGTTGCTACTGTGGCTCACAAACTAAATATGAGTTAAAATTATAATACAGCTGCAAAAAATGTAAACATCATTCTGGAATGAGCATTGTAATCAAGACACAAGAAGTCATTCTTCCATTCTGCTCAGCACTGATAAGGCCCTGTCAGGGCGGGAGCCCTCCACAGCGCCCCCAGGTGGGAAAATCTGGGGTTATGAACACAGAGGGTGTCAACCCAACTTTGTAGGCTCCCCTCCTCTGGGTTACTAAATAGCCCCTAGAGTTCAGGGCCTTAGGGCCAAGCGGCCACAGAGTCAATAGGTGAGCCCTCAGGTCAGGGCAGTCCGGCCTAGTGGCAAGAGAGTCAATATGGTGCTCAGGTAGGGGGGCTCAGGCCCTCCCGCTCCACTGAGTTCCAGCCCAGGGCCCTATGGGTGCGGGGTTATGGCACCCTGCCAGCGGGGATCTGGACCAAAACACGCCGGCTTCTGGCCAATCCACCCCAGACCACACAACCCGGGCCCCTGGGCTGCTTCCTACCCGGACAGAGGATAGTCCTCCTTACCTCCTGATGTGGCCAAGTGGCTGTTCCTCCGGGGGACTCTGGGATTCACCAGCCGCCATCTGCGTCTGCCGGTTAGCCTCAGTGCACCTGTCATAAGATGGCTGCTCCGGGTATCCCCACACAGCATCTCCCTCTACGGCTGCTTGGGGCCGGTCACACTCCTGGAAAGGAGCTTCAAGCAGAGGTCCTTCCTCCTCACCAGTCAGCCCCAACTGAGCTGAGCTGCCCTCCTTTATACTGGGGCAGCAGTCTGAGCATGCCCA
>ML685763.1:14589578-14627704 GCA_007922175.1 Pelusios castaneus | reverse complement strand
GCTGAGCTGCCCTCCTTTATACTGGGGCAGCAGTCTGAGCATGCCCAGCAGGACTTAAGGGGCGGGGCCTCCGCTGCCCATAGGGTTTGTTGGGCTTCTTTAGTGCAGGGTAGGCTCACCGTCACAGGTCCGAACTGAAGTGTTGTAACCAGTTTTGGGTATCATGTTTTGGGGAAAATGTGGCAAATTGAAGAAGTCTAGAGAAGAAACAAAAGTGATTAAAGGGCTAGAAAATATGATTTATGAGGAAAGAGTGAAAAAAATGGATTAATTTAGTTTGGCCAATAGAAGAATGAGGGGGGAACATGATAACAGTTCTTAAGTATTCAAAAAGGCTGTGATAAACTGTTCTCCTTGTCTACTGAGAAGGACTTAAATTGCAGCAAGGAAAATTTAGGTTAGACATAGAAAAAATTTCTTAACTGTAAAGGTAGTTAAGCGCTGGAACTAATTACCTAGGATGTGTCTACACTAGTAAATTAAATCATCTTAAGCAGGCTTAAGTCGACTTAAGGAAATTTAAAGTCGACTTCATAAAACCTAGTATAAAGTCGACTTTAATGCTTAAGTCGACTTTTTAAGTCGACTTAAGCAGTGTGGACACCTTAAGTCGACTTAGTTGACTTAGGGCAGGGGGGAAAAGGGAACCCCTGCTCCCTTCTCCTCAGGAAGTCGCTAGTGGCTCGTCCTGGCTCCCTTCTCCCCAGGACCGAGTGGTCCTGGCTGAAGGGAGCCCCACGCTCCCTCCTAGCTGGGACCCAAGTGGTCCAGGGAGAAGGGAGTGCGGGGCTCCTTTCTGCCTGACACCCATGCTCCAGCTGCCGGGCAGCCCCCAGAAGCTGTCCGGCAGCTGGAGCGCTGCCGTGCTGGCAATTGCCGGTCCTCCAGCTGTTTGGGGAGGCCCGGGATCTCCCCTGAGCTGGAGCGCCGTGCTGGCAATGCTGCCATGCCTGCACTCCCTTCTAGCCAGGATCCCCCGCGGCTCCCTTCTAGCTGGGACCTGTGGGGGTCCTGGAGAGAAGGGAGCCCCGCAGTCCCTTCTGGCCAGGACCACGGGGACCGCTCAGTCCCGGCGAGAAGGGAGCCGAGCAGTCCGAGCCAGAAGGGAGCTGGCTCTCCCAAGGACAAGCCCTCCAAAGGAGTCTCGCCTCACCCTGGACCTAAGTAGTCGACTTAGAGAGCCTAGTATAGCCTCTCTAAGTCAACTTAGTAAGGCCAAGTTTAAGTCGATTTAAGAGTCCTGTGTGGACTCTCTAAGTCGACTTAATATGGTCAACTTAAAGTCGACTTATTAAAGTCGACTTAGTAAAGTCATCCTAAATCCCTAAGTGTAGACATATCCCTAGAGAGGTTGTGGAATCTCCATCATTGGAAGTTTTTAAGAACAGGTTAGACCAAGACCTGTTAGGGATGATCTAGAGACTCTATATCAGCAGTTCTCAGATCAGGTGTGTCGCCAGGAGCCACCCAGTGCTGGAGTGCAGCAACTGCAAAGCATGGAGAGGGCACCGACCAGAGTCCACTCCCCAGGGGCAGGCAGAAGCAGGAGCTTCCCAGCAGGCATGTCATGTGGCAGATTACTGCCACATCCTCCCCCTCCCACTTTGTCAGGGGACTGAAGGGGCAAGGGGCAGACAGCCATTGCCACCACCAGTGTGCTTGGGAACTTGTTGGGGCTGGGACCAGGGCCCTTTTAAATCTTCTGCCCTGCTTCCGCTTCCAGGCATGTGACCCAGGATGGGAACAATGGCAAGAAATTTAAAATGCCTGGCCACAGCTCACAGCAAGTGGAGCTCACTGGCTAGGGGAGCAGTGTGTTGTGATGGAAAGATGGTTCAGAACCATTGCTCTATATCAGAGCCTGTGCCAGCCCTGCCCACTGTACCCTCAGCAGGTGCTGGGGGTGAGATCAAAAGGGGGCCAACTTCCAGGGGGCTTAGCCTTTGCCCCATTGTACAGGGGACAGGGACACTGGCAGGGCATAGGAGCAGAGTGGGCTGGGCTCTGCTTTGCCTTGTGGGGGGGCATGCCAGGCTCTCAGTGTGCCACACACCCCCCCGGCAGGGAGGGCAGTGGGGGAGTCCTGAAGAGCCCTAAGTTGACTTAGAGTCGACTTAGGGCTACTCCAGGTCTACACTGGCTTAAGTCGACTTTAGAATGTCGACTTAAGTCAAAAGTCGACTTCAAACGAGGTTTAACAAAGTTGACTTAATTTTCCTTAAGTCAACTTAAGCAGCTTGCTTAAGTCGACTTAAGGAAAGTGTAGTGTAGACGCAGAGTAAATTAAGTCGATTTAAGCAAGCTTAAGTCGACTTAATTTACAAGTGTAGACACACCCCATGAGAGGTCATCAAGTCTAGTCACTTGCACTCATGGCAGTACCAAGTACCCTCTTTAACCATCCCTGACCGGTATTTGTCTAACATGCTCTTAAAAACTTCTATTGATGGAGATTCCACAACCTGCCTAGGTAATTTATTCCAGTGGTTAATCATTCTGACAGTTAGGAATTTTTTCCTAATGACCAACCTAAACCTCTCTTGCTGTAATTTAAGCCCATTGCTTCTTGTCCTATCATCAGCGGTTAAGGAGAACAATTTTTTCTCCCTCCTCCTTGTGGCAACCATTTAGGTATTTGAAAACCGTTATCATATCTCTTCTCAGTCTCCTCTTTTCCAGACTAAACAAACCCTCTCAATCTTCCCTCATAAGTTAAGTGTTCCAGACTTTTAATCATTCATGTTGCTCTTCTCCAGATTTTCAACAATTTGTCCACATCTTTCCTGAAATGAGGTACTGGACACAATACTCCAGTTCTGGCCTAATCAGGGTGGAGTGGAGTGGAAGAATTACTTTTCATATCTTACTTACAATACTCCTATTAATACATCCCAGAACAGTGTTTGCTTTTTTTTTTTTTTTTTTGGTGGCAATATGAGTCACTCTGTTGACTCACATTTAGCTTGTGGTCCTCTATTACACCTAGATTCCTTTCCATGGTACTTTTTCCTAGGCAATCGTTGCCCATTTTGTATGTGTGCAATGGATGTTCTTTCCTAAGTGGAATACTTTGCACTTGTCTTTATTGAATTTCATTGTATTTTCCTCAGATCATTTCACCAGTTTGTCCAAATCATTTTGAATTGTCACTTGCAATCTCTCCCAGCTTGGTACCATCTGCAAACTTTATAAGTGTACTCTCTATGCCATCATCTAAATCATTGATGAAAATTTTGAAGCGAACCACACCCAGAACCGATCCCTGCAGTATCCTGCTCATTATGCCATTCCAGCATGACTATGTCCCATTGATAACTACTCTCTGGGAGTGGTTATCCAACCAGTTTTGCACCCATCTTATAGTAGCTCCAACCAGGTTGTGTTTCCCTGGTTTTTTACTGAGAGGGTAATGCAAGACCGTATCAAAGGCCTTACTAAAGTCTAGATATACCACATCTACCACTTCCCCTCTACCCCCAAGGCTTGTTACCCCATCATAGAAAGCTATCAGGTTGGTTTGGCATGATTTTTTCTTGACAAATCCATGCTGACTATCACTTAACACCTTATTCTCGTCTAGATGTTTGTAATTGATTCCTTAATCATTTGCTCCATTATTTTTTCTGGTGCAGAGGTTAACTGACTGTTCTGTAATTCCCTGTGTTATTCTTATTTCCCTTTTTATAGATGGGCACTATATTTGCTCTTTTCCAGTCCTCTGGGACCTCTCCAGTCTTCCATGATTTTTCAAAGATAATAGCCCGTGGCTCAGATATCTCCTGATTCAGCTCCTTAAGTATTCAAGGGTGCATATCATCAGACCCTGGTGACTTGAAGACATCTAACTTGTCTAAGTAATTTTTATCTTGTTCTTTCTTGTGGGGCTCACCTGAGGCCCTGCCGCCATGTGGAGCTGGCCTGGGCCCCAAGTGCCACCCCTTACATGGGAGTTGGCCTGTGCCACTCACCCAAGCCCAGACACACACGGTGCTGGCCCCCTTTTCTATATGTGGAGCTGGCCTGTGCTGCCTGGCATCAATGCTCCCCCTCCCCACTGAATACCCTATTATTTTTTGGCAAACCTTGGCATTTGTCCCATTTGTTTTTGCTAATTGATGATCATATATAGGGTCTCCTTACTTTCAGCCCTACATTTATATATTCTAATTACAGTTTCAAAGAGGTATACTTCAATTTTGGTTCAAGAAAGGGAGCAAGGGGTAAGTGTAGACAGGTCAATGAAGATCTCTGCTTAATGTGCAGGTGTGATCAAAAAACAAAAATAAGATGTTAGGTTGCACAAGAGAGAGGCTAGTGAATGATAGGGAAAATATTAAAGTACCTTTAGATGAATTAATGGCATTGCCTCAGTTGTTATACTCCGTGAAATATTAGTCACTCAGCTCAAAAAAGGGTTTGCAAAACTACATGGTGTTCAGAGACGGATGCTGAGATTGATCAAGAGCATGGGGAAATTGACATAGAAAAAGACTGCAAAGAATTGGATTGTTCACCTAAGAAAGAAGACAAATAAGAGAGGACTTGATTAAAGTATATAAAGTAATGAATGGTGTAGCGAAAAAAGACCATCTTTTCTCCCTGTTTCGTACTACAAGAACAAGTAGTTATTTAGTTAAATTACAAAGTAAAAAAAAAATTGAAAATAAATAAATAAATAAATGGAATTTTTTTACATGAAATGTAATTAAACTGTGAAACTCGTGGACATTGGAAGTTACTGAGGTGAAGACCATAAGATTTTAAAAGAGGCTGAACATTTATATGGAGATCAATAATATCAAAAGTTATCATGATTAATGATTAAAATTTTTGTGCAAGGGGTATTAAACATCAGTGTTTAAGCCAGTCTCCAACTAAGAGAACTCAGGATGAGACAATATGGGGACAGGTTACTCCACACCTACCTACTGTAGGGTATTTACATTTTCTTTTGAGGCATTTGGTTCTAGCTGCTGTTAAGGACTGGATGGAGCCTGAGGCTGACCCAGTATAGCAATTCCTACATTCCTGTGATTTAGCTTAAGCTTATTCCTAATAAATTTATGCTAAACCAGATTAAGCCTGGTTCTATTGAACACAGGTTCTTATACAGTGCTCATCACTATAGTGTCTGTGTGACTTCCAGTAGTATGCGATGCAACATGACTACACGGCTGTCATGCGTTGTTTAAACTGAAGTGTGTTCATATAACCTTTTCCACTGGCTTAACATCACACCTTTAGTTACACCAGTTCAGCCCTGCAGACAAACCCTAATTCTCCCTATTTGCAAGTTTTAAATAAGTGTCACACCAAGGATGACTGGTAAGATATGTTTATTCATTGGCCCCCAGGCACCCTGTTACCACAGGACATGTATCAGAATCCACAAGCTGCATTAGCGATAGTTAAACATGTACATGCAACACCCACCACCCAGCTGCCTGTAACCCTATAAACACCACAGATAGATAGATAGATAGATAGATAGATAGATAGATAGATAGATAGATAGATAGATAGATATTTCTGAGTTTTGTGAAGCTCAGGTGACTCCTCCACATGAATTGAGAAGCCAGGAGGTGATGGCAGATACACAGCTTTCCAAGTGGGATTGGAGGTGGGCAGTTAAGAAATTCAGTCTTTGCTGCTATTTAAAGACAGCAGAGTCAGATAGCACTATGAATCAGGAATGGTGCTCTAACTATTGGGTCAGGCGCCTGTATAGAGGGACTCTGGAAGACTACTGATCATAATCAAGTGAATTACCTAGCCCATACAGTGAGAATTTTCTGAATGCAACAAAGGGGTTGTGGACCATACCATAGTCACTTGTCACGCTGAAGGATCAAAAAAAGGTTTTCATCCTATCATCATGTATCAACAGGTTGCATCTGGTATTGCTGCAGATGCATATTTTCCTTGTTGCTATCATCTTCCTTGACAAATGTACTTTAGCAAATACAGTTTGCTGAGACTTAATGGAATTGTTCATTGTTTGGACATGCTTGACAAAAAAATCTCAGTCTGCTTTAATAGGTTATAAAGCATCTTCACTCATTCACTCTTGATACTTTTAGGTTGGCAGAAGTCTATTAAATATCTTATGTTTGTTTGTTTATTTATTTATTTATTTGCACCTCTCCAAGGATGCTACATCATTCCATTGTGTTTCTGAACTAGATTGATGGGTAGAAGAACTTAAGCTATAACAAGGACTGACAGAGCAGCCCATCAACTCAAGTATCAAGAAAACTGCTGTTAATTAAGCCTGCAGCCAGTGACTCCACAGTACTATTCCACCAGCTAGGGCTCACCAGGGTGCAAAGAAGTTCTGGCCACACCTGTTTGCCCAGGTCATAGAGAAAGAGGTAACATAGGAGCTCTGCTTCTCCTGAGCATTCCTTGCTGCATTAAGAATCATCAAGGAGCCAGTAATGCTGGACTTACAGCAGCTTGGTACATAGCTGTCTTAACATAGCCCAAGATCTGAGCCCATGGATGCAGAAAAATCACAAAATCAAATATTGAGGCTGGAGTTTAATTTAAAAAGGGCTAAATAATTTTAAGGCAAATAAAATATGATGGTAAAGGCTATGCTAATGGTAAAGAAGTCTCAGGCTTCAAGTCAGTGAGTCCTTAGGGTGCCTGTACCCAGAGAGAGGCACACAGCTCCTGGAAAGGTCAGGTCCAGGAATGAACTAAAGTGAAGCCCAATTAGAGAGCACAGTGTCTGTATCCTGTGAAAATCTGTTCTGAGCTCTGAGAATAAAATGACTGCTGAATTCTGTTCACAAGAAATGATCTAAGTAGTTTAAAAGTGCTATAAAGAGAAAATAAAATGCCTCACAGGTTCATAGCTACTCACACCAGAGAGGAAAAGTAGATGCAAAGTGAAGTTCCATAACTAGGCTATGAGACATTGATCTACAATAAAATGGGATCCTACTGGAGCTTCCGTGGTCTGATAGGCTATGTCTACACTTGCTAAAATTAGTTCGAATCAGTTAGTTCGAACTAACTGATTCAAACTAATTTTAGTTAGTTCGAATTAGCTTAATTCGAACTAGAAAAAGTTAGTTCGAACTAAGCAAGTGGCACTTGCTTAGTTTGAATTAGCGATCCCCATTCATTTCAATGGCCGGTTAGTTCTAACTAACTAGTTAGTTCGAATTAAAGCCTTACTTCTGAAGCCCTATTCAAACTTATTAGTTGGAATTAAGGAAGCCCTTAATTCGAACTAACTAAAGCCTAATGTAGCCATGGCTTTAGTTAGTTCGAATTAAGCCTCCTTAATTCGAACTAACTTGCCAGTGTAGACATAGCCATAATGTTTTGCAGTATTTCCTAGGATTCATAAAAGGTTTTTGGAAATTCTGCCTATAGTTTAAAAGATTCAATTTACACTTAAAAGAAGGGGAAGTCTAATTATGTGATGTATCAGAACACTGTGTTGAGTACAAAAAGAGACGTTCACTTATAAGGAAGAAGAATAACGGCCCCATGAGGAGACTTCCTGGGGGTTAGATAAGTGTTAATACTACCTGAAGTTAGCTTGAAATGGAAAGAAATCCCATGAAGATTAGAAAATCATTGTTACTGGCTTTCCACTATGATTAAGAAAAGGCCCATTAAAATCTTGTTCCACCTAAAAATACACTTAAAGGGGAGATTTTGCTTCTGCTTAAGGCCAGCAGATGTTGAAAAAATAATTTTATATTTTCAGAAGCAATATATTAACATATTAAAAGCTTACAATAAAGGGAAGTGTCCAAGGTAAAGGACTTTAAGTTTCCCTGGTAAGGTGAGCACATTGAAGCAGATACCCTGGAGCATCAGACTCCCTCACAAATCCACAGGGTGCATTTTTGGGCACACTTTAAGGTTATTACACTGGAAACGAGATCCAATTGATCAGACATAGTCAGATGAAATGTTCCATTTTCCACAGACCTCACTATCCTGGGTTTAGCTTTTGAAGGCCAAACAATCAGAAAATGAGCATCCTTTTAGAGCTGAAAGTCCAGCCTCTCTAGAAAAAGACTCTGAAAAAGCAGCATGTGGTAAGAGCTGGCAATAACTGAGCAGCAGCTCCACAAAGACCCTCCAGTGATGCTTCCCAAAAGCAGATTTAGAACGATGCTGTTAGAAAAGCCACTGCTGTGCATGAATACCAGTTTTTCTTCTCCCTGAGTGTGATTTCATAAATAATTCTACTGCTTGAGACTTGCTGTGTACAAGTGGAAGCTGCATGGAGATGTCAGAAGAGTTAATGCAATCGATTCATTATATTAATAGGCAACACATTTATATAACTTCATCATGGCTACTATGTATGTGCACACACAGATATGCAGACCAAGGAATATTACATGAAAAAAAAGAATCCAAGTATGAAAATTAAAAGGGAAGAGAAAGATAGCTTGATCAGGGGATATTTAATTGTATCTACCATGTAACGGTCTGAGCGGGTTCTGCCTCTGAATCAGCTACAGTAGTGAGGTTGTAATTAGAATGAGGACCTCAAGGAGCACACAAGACACAAACCGTTGCATGTTCTCTGACTAGCTATATTATAACTATCTCCTTTATTAGCGAAACTCACAGAATCACAAAACACAGAACTAAGAAGATAGAGCTAATGGAGACAGGGCCGTCCTCAGGGGGGCGAACGGGGCAATCGCCCCGGACCCCGTGGTTACGTGGGCCCCGCGCTGCCCTGCTCCCAATAGCCCCCCTGCCTCCTGTTCCCCGCTGCCTTGTGAGCCGAAGGCAGCAGGGCAGGCAAGGAGCGCTTCCCCTGGCCCCTGGGCTGGCCCTCCTCCGCGCCCCCAGGGCGTAGCACACAGGCCCAGGGGAGGGGCAGCCTGCCAACACCACTGACCAGGGCCATGGGGGGCGGAGCGGGCCGTCCCGCCACAGTCCCCACCAGCATGGGGCCCCGGCCGATTGGCCAAGGGCCCCGCTCCCCCCTAGGGACGGCCCTGAATGCAGAATGCCCAACACTTGCATTACTCACATCATCTCTCACAGACATGAGTAAGTGGCGCAATTGGTGAGTGGTTATCAGGTCATGGTGTCCCAATGTATCCCACTGCCTACAGATTGTGTAACACCTGTTATAAAAGGATTACACTAATGCCCACCATTCCTTACACATATCTAGTGATGATTTCAGCCTCCTTTCTTTATTTGTACTTCTATACCTCAATAATATTAGGGTCCCTAACTTCAATAGCTCATTTAGTCATTTAAGTTGTACTCATTAACATTTATGTCAGTTAGTTACCATGGTACATCTGTGATTAGTACATGTAAGTTTGGGTTAAACTCGACATCTCTTAAACTTTCCCTGAAATTCTAAAAGTATATTCTTTAGGTTCCACATGTCACCTTTTCCCATATGATTATTGTTTACTATCATACTTATTTTATGATTTAGGGGCTTTTTACCAGTTACTTCCTTATTCCCAAGATGCTCATGTCAAGCTAGGCCTCGATTATACTAAGCTAATTCTAGTGCAGCTCTTTCATTACAGCCTTATAATATCTATGTCTTACCTGTATATAGCTACAGATTGTAGAAATAGACAAATCTGTTCATACAGTCTTTTAAGGAAAAGGAAAATGTCCATACCACAAAAGGGGCAGGGGGAAACAGCACCACCAACTCCAACTAAAACAGTCTACTTGGAATTTGAACCCAGAAGTGAATGTTCAGGACCCACTCTGAGGGCTGAAGTAAATGATAACAAAAGGCCCAAACTACACATAAAAATTCTACTTGCTCTAAACAAAATTGTTTTTTAAACGATTTACTTAAACTGGTGTAAATCCCTGTTTGGACACATTTCTGTTGCTTAACCACTGGGTTATATCTGCTTTTATTTCTAGTTTAAACTGATGCAACTTCTATACATAGACAAGGCCTCAGACCTGGGCAACACACAGACCTGCTGTAAAACAAACTAAATAGATTTTAATTTACATCTTTTGGTTTATCAGGTCAAGTCTGAGTGAACACTCTTATTTCAGAATAAAAGTGCCCTATTTTGTTTTAGTTTACATCACTTTTACCAATTTAAGAAAAATCAGAATAGAATACTTTTGTTCCAGAATAAGTGTGTCTACATACAGACTTTCACTGAAATAACAAAAGGCGTAAATTAAAATTGATGCAGGTATTTCACTGTGAGTTAGTATGTAGCCCAGGCCTAAATTTAACATTGGAAGGTCAGTGTAAATATGACAAGAGGGTGGATAAATGGTTAGGAAAAAAAGCAACAGAAATCTGCAAAAGGGTATTTGATAAACTAACCCTCTCTATTTTAATCTTATTCTTTGTGTTAGTTGCTTTTTCTGCTGCGTAGATCATCATAGTCCATCCCCTCATTAGGTAAATTACACCACCATTTCTGCTACATTTAAATTTGCTGCTAGAGCGCTACTTATCAGCAATCTAAAAGTCAGAGTCTGATCTGAGTTACAGTGGTGTGAATAAATTTTGACTAACTCCATTGAATTCAGATTGCACCCTCCTATGGAAAAAAACATTAAACATTTATATTAGAGTAGCATTCAGCTAACCCGCTACTCTGGGCCCCATTGTGCTAAGTGCTATTCAAACACATCATAAGGGGCAATCTCAGCCTAGAAGACCTTATAATATAAAATGACAAAGCAGAAAACAGTGGGAGAAAAAAAGTATACATTTGTTAGTTTACCATCTGTGATATGAGGTATTAAGTGATTTGACCAAGGTCAGAGATGAAGCTTGTGCACAGACAGGACGGGAACTCTGATTTCCTGAGTTTTAAGCATATGACCATTCTTCTTTGCTTTGCAGAAACATTGTTCAGGAAAAAAAGATTTTTTTTTCTTATTTTTGCTTCATTTCTAAGTAGTTGATTAAGTACATTCATGATGTTAAATAAAAATGGACATTAGTTTGTGTAAAATTTAAACAGTGACTTTGCATGAGACCTAAGCTCCTAAGCACAAAAGTCTCTTGAAATTGGGATTGAAGATCCTAAATTATTTAGGTGCTGTCCCTCAGTATAGAAAATGAAATAATTTAAAAAGCAACTTTAAATTCAGCAGACACATTCTGGATTTACCATAAATGAGAACAGAATCCTTATATAGGAACTGCTATACTGGGAAAGAATGATGGGCCATCTCATTTAATATCTTCTCTCTGACTGTGGCTGGTTCTAGATATGTCACAGAAAGGTGTATAAAACTTCATAATGGAATAACCTGTTTGTAGGGTAAATTGTCAGCTAAAATCCATCAGTTACTAGCTAGCTTATACCCTGAAATATGTGGGTTTCTATCTCTCAAACATTTTTATTTTCTCACAAGTAAATATGGATAATCCCATGATTTTTATAAAGGCATAGGCGTTTGTGGATTCCCACAGAACTCTTGGCCTTTAACAATTTCTTGTGGCAATGAGCTCCATGAGTTAATTATATACTGCCTATTTCTTTATCAGTTTCATAGTTGTTGCCTTTCAATTTTATTGCATGTTCCCTTGTTCTTGTTTTATGAAAAAGGGTAAATAAGAGTCTCCTTCCCCAGTTTAACTTCTCTCTTCCATTGGTTATTTTATATGACTTCATCATTCATTTATACACCTTCTACTGCTTCCAAGATCATTCTAGACTAAAATTGGAGGGAAACTGAAGGTCAGATTAAGAAGCATTTTCAGAGTGCTACCAGTCACTTTAATGTATACTAAAATTCACTCTATGGGTGCATCTACACTTGTAAATTAAGTTGACTTAAGCTACACTATACTTTTATTAAGTCTACTGACTTTTATTAAGTCAGCTGCTTAAGTCTACTTAAGGAAAAATTAAGTCAACTTTGTAAAACCTCCTTTTAAGTCGACTTGCTGCTTAAGTCAACTTTAGAAAGTCGACTTAAGCCAGTGTGGACGTGGAGTACCCCCTTAGGGGCCTCCAAGGCTTCCCCACTGCCCTTGCTGCCAGGGTGGCTGGCACAGCCACAGCCTGACATGCCCTCCCACAGGGCAGGGCAGAGCCCTGCCCACCCTGCCCCTATGCCTTGCCAGGGTCCCTGTCCCCCTTTGCCCCATTGTACCAAGGCACTTGTCCACCTAGCCCCTAGAAGTCAACCTGGGCGTCCAGTGTGGATGCCCTAGGTCGATTTTGTAGGCTCCCCTCAAAGTTGACTTAAAATTTAAGTGTGGACATGCTAAGTCGACTTTGTTAAGTCAACTTAGTTAAGTCAACCTAAATTAACAAGTGTAGACATAGCCTAAGGAAGTTAGGGGAAGGGATAGGGACACTTCCAAACATAGTGTACTGAGGTTGATCATAAAACTGAAGAGCGAAATCTCCTTTCCAGTCCAAGAAATACAATAAACCTGAAATGCAAGAACAAATAAGTCAGTGAAAGTTGTCCTTGACTTAATATACCTTTCAGCATTATGTCCACTGAGTGCTTAAAAAGTCAAGATTGTTTAACATCATTGGCTGCATACGACTAGGAGAAGTTCTTGAATATGTGGGCCTCACCCTCTCAAAGGGCAAGTGATTCAAAGTGACAAAGTGGATGTAATTTGCTCGGGAGTAAATATGGCTACATGACAAGATGTTACTTGGCAACTGGGAAGGCAAGGCACAACCACCCTTGTCTTTTCTCATGCCGCTGGGGCACTGCTATAGATACGTAGGGCAAGGCACCACAATAGTGGTCTCTGCCAGGGTCAGAGATCGGGAACAACAAATGGAAATATCACAATCAGAAAACATCTTCACATAATAACACGCTGTGGAGCTTTGTCAAAATATCTATTCCATTTGCTGTACTGTGGAATTCACAATCAAAGCATCAGTTAAGGATTATGTGAAAATATATCAGGCATGTGTTTTAAAGTAAATAAATGGATTTTAAATACTTATTTCAGTAAGTGATAACTTAGTATTTTTATAAGTTAATGTTTCCTATTAAGCCACCTTTCCCATTTCCATTGCCAAGTTGTTGATAATTTCTGTTTCTCTTGCAATGTTATCTTGTACCTTAACAAACCACAATGGATGACAGTCTCCTCTCCAAACTGCACTGAAGAGTTTCTACCAACACTGACAGCCTGATTATCCCCTGCCTTGCTCTTTACATATATTTTTTATGCCTGAGAAAAATGGCACTTAAACTTTATTTCAGGTAGAAGTGGAAAATGCCAGTGTGGTATCATTTTACATTCATTTTGCACAGGTATGAACTACTCCACTGTCTCTCCACTGTATAATCTGGACCTATTTTTCAAGAAGAACTCCCATGAACCATAATGTTGGAGCCATGCATTAAGGTCATGAGGTTACTCTAAGACAGCAGTTCCCAAACGGTGAGTCATGGTAGCAGATGGAGTCACGGCAATCCCAAGCATGCAGAGGATGCCATTTTACAAAATGACTACTTCCGCTCCACATGACCTCACACATACTATATGCACAAGGTCATGTTGCATGGAGAATGCTATTTTGCTCTACAAAACGGTGCCCTCCAGGCCTCATGACCTCGCACTTGCTATGTGTGTGAGGTCATGTAGTCCAGAGGATGCCATTTTGTAAATCAAAATAGCATCCTTCTTGTGGTGTGACCTTGCATGCACAGTGTGTGTGAGGTCACACTGCATGGAGGACACCATTTTTAAATGGTAATTTCCATACTGTCTGGGGTAATGGGAAACAACACATCTGAAAATGGGGTCATGCAGGGAAAATGTTTGGGACGCACTGCTCTAAAGGTCAGTGGATTAATGTTCTCCCCACCCCCCCCAGCAGAGAGGGTAGTGGTGGAGTCCTGGAGTAGCCCTAAATCGACTTAGGGCTACTCCAGGTCTACACTGGCTTAAGTCAACTTAAAAAAGTCGACTTAAGCCTAAAGTCGAACTAAAAGTAGGTTTAATAAAGTCAACTTAATTTTCATTAAGTTGACTTTATTTTCCTTAAGTTGACTTAAGCAGCTTGCTTAAGTAGACTTAAGGAAACTGTAGTGTAGACATAGAGTAAATTAAGTCGACTTAAGTAAGCTTAAGTCGACTTAATTTACAAGTGTAGACGCACCCACAGAGTCTAAACTATCTAGGTTGACTCCATGGGCAGGCACCTCTTTCACTTGTATTTTCCCCCATACTTGGTTTATTTCCATCTCTTACCTACTTCCTTTCTAAATATTCATCTCCCATAAAAAACATGTTCTTTCTCTACAGTACCTTTCATCCAAAGAGCTCTGAGCACTGTCACAAGATAGGTACCACTATCTTCATTTTATAAATGCACTGAAAGCTTAATGGGCTCAGTCATGGATTGGGCTACCCACCTATTCAGAAGAATAAGGGGGCATAAGCAGTGGCGGATTTAAAGTGGCAGATTTACAGTGAAAAAAACCGTGAAATGGGGGCCCCAAAATTCAGGACAAATCTGACAACTGACTGAACTTAATGAACATAGTAAATGGCTAATTGGTCCAGGCTTTCTGCATTCTGCAAACTTATTCTGAAAACTGTGCTCTAAATGTGGTTTTTTGAAGTAGCAAAATATTTGCATCATATTTTTTTCACTGTCTCAGTAATGACATAACAGCAACAAGGTGTAAGTGGAGGAATGGGCCCGCTATTGTGGGGAATTATCCTGGCTCATACACTACCCCAGTGAAATTGGTTAGCAAAAGCCCTCACTCCCTTTACCCAGAGACCTGTCTGACCGTAAGGGCTCCTCTCCAACTCCCCTGTGTGGCAGGGCCCCTGTAACACTGGCAAGACTTGGCTCCCAATTCCTGGGGGCTCAACTCCCAATCTTGTTGAGGTCATCCAGGGCTGGGGCGTCCCCATGCCCGGGTGCTAACTCTGCAGTGGGCACATCTCTGACTCATTAATTATTATATATAGTACAAAGCAATACAGTATATTCAATGAACAGCAATCAAATATAAAATTAAAAATAAAGAAAGGAGGAGAAAAGTTAAAAGCAAACACCCAGTGACACCTCCTGGCATAAGGGCACCACACATAGCATCTCAGGGATGTTCATAGTCTGTTCCTCAGGCCACCTGCCCAGGCCATGGCTGAGCTGCAGGGTTGCAGAGAGAAAGACACTTTCTCCAGCAGTGGCCACATGCCACAGGCTCAAGGGGGCAGGGACATTTTCCCCAGCATCAGCCCCCCCTCGGGATCACAATTCCCCCTTCCAGTCTAGCCTGCAAGGCCTCTTGGCTGGTGAGGTCCACCTGAGTTGGGCCTGCCCAACTGCTCACCACACGTGGCTCCAGCCATCATCTTTACTTTTTGTTTTTACACATTTTTCACATTAGCGTAATGCAGAGCTCAACGAATTCCGGGCACCAGGTCACCATGGTGCCTAGGATTTTGCCCATGGCATCTAGCAGCGCCACAGCAGCCAAGGTGGCAAATGCCCCCTGGCACCTAAAAAAAGAGCCAGCAGAGGTGACAGTTTCAGTACCACCGCCTCCCTCTTTCCTTCCGACCCTCTCTCGTTTCTTCCTGGGAAGTGGCTTTTTTCAGTGGAGGGGGTGTCTTTCACACACTGTGCTGCTGCTGAAAGTCTCAGTGGCCATGGTGATTTTGGTGGCGGGGGGCCCTGTACACTCCATACCACCGCTGAAAACAGTGGTGACCCATTCACGGCTGCATACCTAGGTGCCTCAGGTTGGGGGCTGGCTCCTAGGTGCGCAGCAGATTTGTGGAGGCCTGGCATAATGCAAATACAAGCTTTCATCTAGAGCAGAAGTTTTCAAAGTGTGGTCTGAGATCTCCATTCAGGTGGACCAAGGAAAGGTTTTATTTTTTTTAATAAAGCACTCTTATGCAACGTGCTTTACAATAGTTAGCTAACCGTACAAACAACATTTGGAAAGATCATAAAATGGTCTGCCGAGACCCTCAGCAATTTTCAAGTGGTCTGTGAAAAAAAGTTAAACTACAAAAATAATCAATACCTCACTTTAATTTCCTTTATTTCTTAATACTTATAATACAGGAGGACGAGGAAGAAAAAAGAATGAAAAACAAGCAGGTGGTGAGAGATGAGAGAAAGTGTTCTTTTTCTTGGCTGCATCCTTGGGGGGGGGGGGGAGGCAAAACTGAAGCTGGGCTCAGGGCCCCATTAACTCTAAATTCATCAATGGGCATAAGAAGCCTTTTGTTCCTGTTTGGGCTATCTGCATCCTCAGAGTCTGTGCAATGGAGAGAAGCTGGTGCCCAGCAGCTATGCACCTTCCCACAGAAGTGGGCAGAGGTAGAAGTGGTCAGAGAGTGGGCAGAGTTTATGCTTTTCCCCTGACAATGCACCAGCCAGAATAGAGAGAGAAGTAAGCAGCACCAGCAAAGGGGAGGCACAGACTACTTCCCTCTTGGAACAAAGAAGAAGCAGGAACTATACTGAGACTCTCAGAATCAGTCTGTTTCCACACAACTCCTGAAACAATGCAGCAACACACTCTCCTTACTCAAGACTGATTCTAGCTAGTGTCTTGATCAATGTCACACAGCAGGTCAATTGCAGAGTTAAGAACAGAACTCATATCTTCAGTCTCCTTGTCTTTTACTCCACTCATGATGTTCTTCCTAAAGTAAGGGTGGCAAATCTAGGCATAGAAAATGATCATTTAAGTCTTGGAAACATTTTTATTTTTTGTTCTTTGCCCATTGAGACACACATTCCTCAGCCTCAGTTATACTAGTTCAGATGCTAGGCAACTCAGTAACAATACAAAGAAATCCAGATTAAGTTTCTGGACTGTTTACAGTAACAAGACATTTTATCATAAAACAAAGTTATTTTACATTACAAAACAAAACAAACAATCCATTCTGCTTACTGTACCATATGATAAACTCTAGGGAATCAAACCCACCCTTACAAAGAAGACTGCAAAAATCTGGAATATGTTTGAAGAGTTAAGAATATTTAGACACTCCTACCATTATTTCAGCATCTCCATTTACTAATGCGGGTTGGTTTGCCTCTGTGTGGTTCTTGCTTCTTTGGAGCCTGCTCCTGCAAGATGCTGGGAGGGATCTTTTCTCAAATCCCACTGACCTCATATCCTCCCCAGGCCTTATGCTCAAGGCTGCAAACAGGGTGGTGTAGGACTGATGCAGACAGCACTATGTCACTTGAGGTTTCCCTTTACATTAAGGAAATCCTTAGCTGGCTACTTAAGGCCAGCTTTAAATCTGCTTTGCACTTTTGGAGCAGTTAAAAGCAAATTTAGTAAGAGCCAGAATCTGGCCCCATATTCAGACAATTCTCCTTTTGACTTCAGTGAAAGTTTTGCCTGAGTAGAGACAAATAGCCCATCCTGCAATATACTGAGGTCAAGGGGACTACTTGTGAAAGTCAAGGTTATGTGTGAGTAAAGCCAACATGATTTGGCCAAATAGTATTTATGCCAATTCATTTTCTTTGTAATGACCTACTCTTCTTTGGAATTATGTAGTTGGAATATCTTTGTATTGCAGTTTTCATTTAAAAAGTTTTAAGACTTACTTCTCTATGAGTTGAGACATTAAATTACTGCTTATATTACCTTTTGTTTTTAATATAAGAATTAGTGTTTTAAACACTTTCCAGAAGTGCAGCACCCTAATCACAGGTTTTAAAGAAACAGGTTACCTTAATATAAATATATAGCTGGAATGTGTGTGTATTTATTTATTCTTAAAACATACACAGTCCATCTATATCAACCTGTACTAGCACTAATATGAATTCTAAGAGGAATTAAAAAATCTTTCCATTAATCTTTTTTATAAAGGATTGACCATCCTTCACAACAGATGTCCAATATGTGGGAAAACAAGTACTAAATAGATCTTTCAGATTAAACAGGACAGCACACATGAAATAGCATGACAAAATTACAGATTAAAATAACCTGGTCCTTTGCAGGTACAATATTTTCCATACACCATTCTGGTGTTTAGAGTATTCATGTTACAGTATTCCATAAAATTGTGATTTTAAACAATTTTCCCCCCAGTACGAGGAATACTATGCTATAAAATGGTTGACAGAATGAGGTTGTTACTTAATAAATTTATAGAAATAATTGTACCATACATAAACTGTTGCATCACAGATGGAATATAAAAATATATATCACCGGATATTCAACCACAGGAATGGTATATTTTAGGAAATCACTGCTCTATAGGTGCAGGTTATTAATTTCTTTGTCATCAGTGGAAAAAAGTATTAAAATCACTTAATCAACAAGCTACAATAACTGTTTTTCATTAGAATCACATGAACATCCACAGATAGCTAACATGAATCCCACCATGATTCCAACCAGTGTTCCTGCTCAGAATGCTATGTATTCAATGTGTATTAGCAGCATTCTTAGCCACCATTTTTGTTAATAGTGACCCTCCCACTTCATGCCTTCAATACAAAATAGTCATTGAGAAGCTTTGCTCATTGTGAAATAACAGGACTTGTAGGCTGCGATGAACCAATTTCACCACGCAGCATCTCCCAGCAGATGCACATGGTTCTTTGACTTTACCTCCACGTGAAAATTTTTGCTTGTTTTTTTAAAGCCACAGACTGTGATACACAGAGAAACAGAAGATAAATATAGTTTATTCAGCCCAGTCTCCATGATACTCCAGATCTGCAGTTGGCCATTAAATCATGTCTATGTGTCTCTTTCATATACTGTATTACTGCTTGTGTTCAAAGCTTTCCTCTCCTTGCTATTCTTTTTACCAAGCATCACTTTAGGCTGACTTGTCCTTGCTCTCCATCCTTTGCTGTTCTCAGTCTTTAACGATGATTTTTGCGTTAAGAGCTCACTAAAGTGTAGATCAAGCTGAATGCAAAGAGAAAGAGCCAATATGAAAGCGTCCTTTTGAAGTATGGAGACCACTTTGATTTTTATAACCTTTACCCTCCATTCCTAATGCATGACTCTAATGACCAACATCTTCCTTGGCTATAAAGGCTCAAATTCCTCCCATCTCTCTGTAGCAACTGAATTATGATAGATTCAAGATTAGACTCAGAAAGCACTCAAGATGACCCAAATTCATTAGCCATTTCCATCACACCACAAGCTGTGTGTGAGCTTAATAATGTACATTCTGATGTCTGAATCTGAAAAGTGAAGAAAACAAAACACTCTACTAGCATTTTTGATCTTGGAATTTCTGCCAGCCATTCCATGAAGGGAAGGCAGGGTTTCCATTGAAATGCTGTTACTTTGTTTCTTAAGAGAAAAAGTCTTCATGGAATGGAGGAAACATCAAAAATAAATAGATCAATTGGAAAGGGTCCATATATATGAAATGTAACTCTGCGTAACTATGAAATCATATTATATTACCACAGATGTTCTTTTTTGTTTCTCCATCTCTGATAATAGAGGTAGGGGTGGCATAAGTGATTCTGTAATTTGCACTAGATCACCTAGGGCCAGATTACAACTTTAAGTTTCTGGCCATGTTTTAGGATGGTAGAGATCAGTGGCTCAGAAGGAGCTGCACAGCAGTAAGAGCCCCAGAGGGAATTATGAAACACTGTAGCTAGCTGATTCTATATGGTGGCCAGCACAAAAGGGAGATATTAAAGGTACTGTGGCTCTGCCTTCACCCATTCCTTCCTTCCCCTGTTTGGGGAAGCTGGCACTGCCAGGTGAGCTAACCCAACATAATCCCTGCTCTTCCCACTCAGGCAGTATCTGACTCGTGCCAAGGGACACAGAGGGGGACTTCTCTCACAGATTCAGACAGACATAATTTTACTCTTAGTAATTACATTTAAATTTAATTGCCACAAATTTTACCATTAGATCTCAGGATACTGATGTGATTGACAAGTGAGCAGATGTTACATTATCCCTATCATTAATCAGGAAGGGACATTCAGCCTCCCACAGCAATGCATTAATTGAACAAGCACCTCCTTACAAAGGGTGCTCAGTAATAAATATTGGACAGGATCCCAGTTATAAGAGAAGGAGCAGGGGGGGAAATAAAATAAAACAATTTCATTTAAAAGGAAGGTTTGAATTTGAGTTTCAAACTGCTTTAGCATAGTTACATGGCCCAGATCTGCAAAAATGCAAGAACACGTCTTCTTAACTAGATGTGATTCCTGCATATTCCTTGCATCAGTCATTTAGATCTCCGCCCTTAGTAAAAGTGACAGGGAGGCGGGGGCAGGATGGAGCTGTCCCTCGATGTACCACAGTGATCGCTGGATCAGGCCTAGCACTAGAACAATCTTTACAGTTGAAAGTAGGATTACTCAGTGTAGGCCACAGGAGAGGTACCGCCAAGTACACCTTAACTGTTGCAGATCACAGCATGCATGGTAGCTGGCTAACTGCTCTAGTGCACCAGCAGCCACTGGGCCCCCTTTCTAGTGCCTTTTGAATGTTATGTATGAATCCATTCGCACAGCACAGGACAAGATTTGACCATAATATTGTATATTATTAACAGTTGGTATAACTTATTTGCTCTTGTATCAATATAAAGTGATGCCCATCTAAAGCAACTATACAAAAACATTTAGGTTCCTAGCAGAGATAGCTCTTTAAGGGAAGGCTGAACAAAATTGTATTGGAAACCCTGGGGGTGTCTTGGGGCCCAGTTCAGGAAAGCACTTAAGTACGTGGCTGAGTTTAAGTTCCATGACCTAAATGGGTCTTAAGTTCACACTTAAGTGCTGTTCTAACAGGAATGTTGTCCTGAATCAGGGATTGAAATGGTTGCTCGAGACTAGGGGAATGAGGTAGCCTCTTCTTGTTGGTCCATAGTTCAAGCTTAATTTTTATGTGGAAAATAGCTCTGTACAACTTCCATGTGGGAATGATCAAGCTTACCAGTAAAGATAGTAGAAGAAGGAAAGGAGATAAAAAGCTAGTTTACACCATGCCTCTTTCTGACAGTAACTCAAGGTGTCTGCATTCATGACTGCAGGTGGATCATATGCGAGCTCTGAGCTATCTGCTGGGCAATGGAAATACCTGAAAGAGCAAGAAGAAACATCAGGAGTGACACAAACTTTCTAGATCATATTTTTCAGGTTGCAGGTTCTCACACCCACATCATCAGCCAGAGTCAGGAAGAAATTCCATCTCCTCCCATGACCCAGCAATACAGTTAGGTTCAACATGAAGGTTTTTAATCTTCCTCTGAAGCATATAGCATTGGCCGTTATTGAAATCTGGATACGAATCTACACTGAGTATTCAAATATCCTTGTAGCAATTAATTCTTGTGGACTTCCTATGGTCTCTTAACCGTTTAAAACAATGCATTCACTTCTCCTTATGTGACTATGAGTTACTCTCTAACACTAATATGTTGTAAGTGGCAGTGTTGTCTAATGCTTAGAACAGATAATCAAGATTCCTGCATTCTAATCACAGCTATGTCACTGACTAACAGCATGACTCTCTTTGCACCAATAAGCACTTCAGTTTATCCATCTGTAAAAAGAGTATAATAATAATTGCATACTTCATGTGGCACATACTATATGGGTTAGTTACATTTAGAGCTGCTTAAAAATTTGCCACCAAAATAATTTTTAATGGAAAATGACTCTCCTATACAAGGGAACTTTCCATATTTATTGAAAATATGTGGGTTTTCAACAAAAGCTTGAAAAATTGAAGAAAACCCTTGAAGAAAATGAATTGGTTTTGTCTAAATAACTTGGTAGGGAAACATTTCTTGATCAATTCTGATTAAATGTGTTGAGATCCTTAGATGAAATATTACTACTGTTTAAAAATACAGTCTAGTAACTATTACATAGAGATTGATGGGCTAGAGCAGTGGTTCCCAACCTTTTTGGCTCGAGGGTCACAAATATCATTCTTACCACCCTGATGGGCCACCAGTCTATCAACTGATAAAAAATGTATTAATGTATATCAGGGGCCTTGCTGGATAGCAAAAAGATCCAGGGCTGTGGCCCCCAGCCCACCCCTGCCCCCAAACCCCCACTCCAGCCCTCCTAACTTCCCAGCTTCCCCCATCTTCACTCCACCTCCCTTCAGCCCCCAAACCCCCTCCACACCTCCCCAGGCCCCTCTGTCCCTAACCCCCACTCATCCCCCAACCTCCTCCATCCCTCTCCAGCCCCCCACCTAGTCCCCCTCCAGCCATCCATAATCCCCTTCACCCCTCCCCAGCCCCCACCAGTCTCCTTGTCCCCATGTCCCCTCCACCCCTCTCCAGGCCTCTAACTCCATCCATCCCTCCCCAGCTCCCCACCCAGTCCCCCTCCAGCTGCCCATAGTCCTCTCCACTGCTACCCAGCCCCTACCCAGTCTCCTTCTCCCCATGCCCCCTCCACAGGCCTCTAACTTCATCCATCCCTCCCCAGCCCCCCACAAAGTCCCCACTCCTGCCGTGCATAGTCCCCTCCACCACTACCCAGCCCCCAGCCAGTCTCCTTGTCCCCTCCACCCCTCTCCAGGCCTCCCTCCAGCCCCTTCCCAGCCCCCTTACCTGGCCGGAGGCTTGGAGCTGCAGGGATGGCCGGCAGAGCTGCTTCTGGGCCAGGCCGCTCCCACCCTGAGCACGCTCTGTCTAAGCATGCTCAGGGCGGGAGATTTGAATCTCCCCAGCCCGGCCGCAGCAGGAGTCTGTGGCTTCGCTGGGGCCCCTGGGCGGAACGCAGCATTCCGCCTGGGTGCGCATGTGCCTGCTGGGAAAATAGATTCGGGGCTCAGGATTTTCTACCCGGGGCTGGCGCCCTGCCAGCCCGACGACAACGTCGCCTCTGATATATATGCCATTAAGAACTACAAATCACTACATGTTTAAAGTAAACATTTTGATGCTACTGTGTTCATTTTTCCTATCACTGTTTTACACTTACAAACTACTCCCAGTATTTCACGTGCTCACAGACAAAGCTGTTAAAGGCACAGGAAGATAACATTCCGATGTGCAGAAAGAACAGCAAATGTGGACGGCGACCAGCATGGCTTAGCAGGGAACTCTGCGGGGAGCTGAAACATAAAAGGGAAGCTTACAAGAAGTGGAAGCTTGGACAGATGACAAGGGAGGCGTATAAAGATATTGCTCGGGACTGCAGGGATAAAATCAGAAAGGCCAAAGGACAATTGGAGTTGCAGCTAGCAAGAGATGTGAAGGATAACAGAAAGGGGTTCTATAAGTATATCAGCAACAAGAAAAGGATCAGAGGTGGTGTAGGTCCCTTACTGAATGGGGCAGGCATCCTCGTGGAGGATGATGCGGAAAAGGCTGAAGTACTCAATGCTTTTTTTACTTCAGTCTTCACAGGGCGGGCCAGCTCCCAGGCTACTACACAGGGTAACGCGGACTGGAGAAAAGAGTGGCCCTCGGTGATGGAAAGTCAGGTTAGGGAACACTTAATGAAATTGGATGTGCACAAGTCCATGGGGCCGGATGAACTGCATCCGAGGGTGCTGAGGGAGTTGGGGGAAGTGATTGCAGAGCCACTGGCCATTATCTTTGAGAACTCGTGGCGAATGGGGGTGGTCCCGGAGGATTGGAAAAAGGCAAATATAGTACCTATCTTTAAGAAAGGGAAAAAGGAGGATCCGGGGAACTACAGACCGGTCAGCCTCACCTCAATCCCTGGGAAAATCATGGAGCAGGTCCTCAAGGAATCCATCCTGAAACACTTGGAGGAAAATAGAGTGATCAGGAACAGTCAACATGGATTCACCAAGGGCAAATCGTGCCTGACCAACCTGATTTCCTTCTATGATGAGATGACTGGATTTGTGGATGCGGGAAGAGCCGTTGACGTGATATACCTTGACTTTAGCAAGGCTTTTGATACGGTTTCCCACAGCATTCTCGTTGGCAAGTTAAGGAAGTATGGGTTGGACGAGTGGACCGTAAGGTGGATCGAAAACTGATTAGATCAATGGGCTCAGCGGGTAGGAATCAATGGCTCGATGTCTGGTTGGCAACCAGTAACGAGTGGAGTGCCCCAGGGGTCGGTCCTGGGGCCGGTTCTATTCAACATCTTCATTAATGATCTTGATGATGGAATAGACTGCGTGCTTAGTAAGTTTGCAGATGACACCAAGTTGGGGGGAATGGTAGATACTCTGGAGGGCAGGGACAGGATCCAGAGAGACTTGGAGAAATTGGAACACTGGGCCGAAAGAAACCTCATGAGGTTCAACAAAGACAAGTGCAAAGTCCTGCACTTAGGACGGAAAAATCCCATGCACTGCTACAGGCTGGGGACCGATCAGCTAAGTAGCAGCGCTGTAGAAAAGGACCTGGGAGTTATGGTGGACGGGAAGATGAATATGAGCCAACAGTGTGCCCTTGTTGCCAAAAAGGCCAATGGCATATTAGGCTGCATCAGTAGGAGTATTGCCAGCAGATCGAGGGATGTGATAATTCCCCTCTATTCGACACTGGTCAGGCCGCATCTGGAGTACTGTGTCCAGTTTGGGCTCCCCACTACAGAAAGGATGTGGACAAATTAGAAAGAGTCCAGCGGAGGGCAACAAAAATGATTAGGGGGCTGGGGCACATGACTTATGAGGAGAGACTGAAGGAACTAGGCTTATTTAGTCTACAGAAGAGAAGACTGAGGGGAGATTTGATAGCAACCTTCAACTACTTGAAGGGTTGCTCCAAAGAGGAGGGAGCTAGGCTGTTCTCGACGGTAACAGAGGACAGAACAAGGAGCAATGGTTTCAAATTACAGCTGGGGAGGTCAAGGTTGGATATTAGGAAAAACTTTCTCACTAGGAGGGTGGTGAAGCATTGGAATGGGCTATCTAGGGAGGTGGTAGAATCTTCATCTTTGGAGATTTTTAAGGCTCGGTTAGACAAAACCCTGGCTGGGATAATTTTGGGGGAGTGGTCCTGCTTTTTAGCAGGGGGTTGGACTAGATGACCTCGTGAGGTCCCTTCCAACCCTATTATTCTATGATTCTATGATTCTATGAAAGCGCTAGTGTAGGGAGTGACTGTCACTACACACTGAAGCACATGGCCTGGCAGCTAGCTCATGGTGGGTGACAAACTGGAAGGCACTGATTGAGTCCTGCGGCAACCTACACTGTTCAGGTAGCCCCACGGCAACATACTCTGCCTGTGTCCGCTGGCAGTCACTCCCTTCTGAAGCCAGCAGGAGGGGAGCAGTGGCCCACTCTGAAAGAGCCTGCAGGCCACTTTTGACCCCTGGGCCACAGGTTGGGAACCACTAGCATATAGGATTGATTATAGTTACATTTTTATTTAAAAACCCACCCACCCTTTTAAACGATGCAGAACCAGCACATAGTCAGCCTCTGGAACCAGATGTTTAACTTCTCATTAGTGCTAACCAGGTCCTCCCTTTCTCCTTCCCTTCTAATATTTGTCACACTCATCTTTATTTGAACCACAAATTCTGGCTCCACTGATTTCATTGGGGCCATGATTTCACCCCATGTCTTTGTGCAACACTTAGTATAACAAGCCTGCTCCTTAGAGGAGGCACAATAATCAGAGTAATAGCATACACATACAGACATCTTTGCAGATAAAGAACTACTTTACTTCCCCCCAAGCATAACCGTAAACATTCACCATCCACAAAACATTTTCCCCTTGCACACTGTATATAATCTTCACTTGTATCAGGCACCTGTTCTTGTGACCCTTTAAGTGTTCCCCTCTGAAAAACTCTGTTAGACACACTATTCGCATTCATACATTTATATCTAGCAGAGAAAAAGCCCATTCACAACTCCATTAAGCATACTGAGAATTAGATTGTCACTCTAGAGTCTGAATAAAATTCTGTGCCATACCATTCCTCATTACTACAGAGCTTTGGTACGAAATACTATGGGAGAGCTATCGCTCTTTAGTTCCAAGCCAAGAGGCTCCTAATTATCTTCTTCGTTATAAAACTGCCCTTCACAATGATACACAGCAGTGAGTCTCTGCTACAGTCTGTAGCCGTCCTGACATAAAGAGACCCTGACGAGATAAAAATCATATATGTCTTTTAAAATTTTTATGGGAATGGAGTGCTGGTGAAAGGTGCTATACTGACAGCACTGGAAATTAAAGCTCCTTCATTATCCTCAGGGCAGGTACTGATTCTTTGCTAGGATGCACTGGGGGTTTGGCTACCAAGGAGCCGGCAGCAGTTTCCTGATCCTACATTGTCCGACTCCCTAGCATAAATTATAGCTGCTGAAGAGAAGCTCTCACTTTAACAACTAGTTTTTAATGTTCCTCAGTGATTTTAACCAGTGACAGAATAGGCATTGAGCAGCTCCACCACATCCCACTTCTGAAATGCCCCCTCCCTCCCACTGTGATGGAGCAAGGGAGGTGCCTCTCCAGTTTACACCAGCTCGCAGACAGTTACAGCCAGAATCTGGCCATGTTGCACGGCCAGAGCAGCACAAATTTGCTGGAAAAGATCAGAGAATCTGCCAACAAGTACGGGTAGGTTAAGTGCAAAGGTGCCTCCCTGACCCACAACCCTGATGGAAGGGTTGAGAAGGTAGTTCTGTCTCCATGCCCATTCAGTCCCTACAGTAAGCTCTTTAGGGCCAGGATTGCCCTGTGTTTGTGCGGCACCTACTGCAATGTCAGTTCCACTTTCCATTTCTAGTCTTCTTTCATTTTCTGGTTCTCACGCACTAGTATAGTCAGGGCTATAGTGTTTGTGTTTCAACACTATGTAGACATAATTAATTCATTTAAGATTTTATTTTTAAAAGCTATATTCCTTCCCCCCCATGTGCCATAAAGTATTTCTTTTAATATTCAGATCTGTACAAACTTTAAGATCCATTCCATCCTCTTACTGCAATCTGAATGCCTCATCTTTTCCTCTTTCTCCAGATTGACTGTTAAAGTTTGAGGCCCTTTCATCTTAAAAGCATGAACCCACAGCAGAAGTGAGTTTCATCTCTCTATGCCAGGGGTGTCAAACTCATTTGCTATGGCGAGCCAGATCTGACTTAAATATACTTCAAGTGGGCCGTACATACCATAAATCAAAATACTATGGCACTCTTGCGGCATTGCAGAGTGCTGTGTATGCGAAACTGCGCTCCGTGAGACCATGCAGATCTTTCTTTCTCTCTCTGTTAGGGAGAGAATGTGGTCTCGTGGAGCACAATCTTGCATATCCAGCGCTCTGTGATGTCACGAGACCTGACACTCTCATTGCATTGCAGAGTGCTAAGTATGTGAGACCGCATTCTCTCTCTCTGTTAGGGGAAGAGTGTGGTCCTGCAGAGCACAGTCAGAGGGAGCCAGATGGAAGAGGTTTGTGGGCTGCACCCAATCCATGGGCCCCATTTTTGACACCCCTTCTCTATGCACTCTCTCTGGTTCAGAAAAGGAGCCGGTAGAAAGAAACCGTCCTTCCTGTGAAGACTATGTTTTCATTACCTGGTGCCATATACACACATGTTGATTGGCAAATGAGGATGACAATAGTCCAGTATATAAAAGACACCCTTACCTCCAAAAGTGATAGAA
This sequence comes from Pelusios castaneus, assembly GCA_007922175.1. Taxonomy (NCBI): domain Eukaryota; kingdom Metazoa; phylum Chordata; order Testudines; family Pelomedusidae; genus Pelusios; species Pelusios castaneus. Next base: position 14,600,178 of record ML685763.1, on the reverse strand, counting down.
AACCAGAGGAACATTCAGCCCCAGGGTTAGCCATTCCTGAGCACACAGAAACATGATGCAGAAAAGGCTATGGATAGAATATTCAGGCAGCACCAGCTAAAGAAGAAAGAGCAGAAGAGAACAGATCTATCAAAAACCACCTCTGAGATGTTTATAGTTTAAAACAGCTTTTCAGTAGACTAATCATATTTGCCAGTGTCATCTGTATACAGGCCTGCCCCCAGGTGCACCTTAGCTGAGAGGCAATATGGTCTAAAAAAGAAATAAGTCCCAAATTGAGTGCCAAGTTCTTCTGAGTTCTAATCTTAGCTCCACTCCAATAGCTTACTGAGAGACCATGAGCAACTCACTTATTCTCCTCTTTCTTCAGCTTCCCATGTCTGTAAAATGGGAATTATAATATGGGGGTTATAATACTTGCCTATCTCACTGGGACGTTCTGAGAATAAAGAAGTGAATGCTTACAAAGAGCTATTGAAATACTAAGTATTCTAACTGAACCATCTGAAAAGGAAAGTAAATACTAATACTGAAATTTCATTTCTGTTTGGAATTTAAAGTGCCCTTGAAAAAAACAGAAGACTGGTTTCAACTATTTCGATTTGCTATACACATTACAGCAGGATTAAATCAATGGGAGCCACAGGTATAGAGGGCCTCTTGAGCCAAAATCTTGTGAGAAGGGAATCTTGAAGATTCTCTCCTTAGTAACACCATGGATCAAAGTGTCAGTGCTCTTTCTCATGAAAGAAAAACGGTGTGGACATTAGTCATGTGACATTCCCACCATCAACACTAGTGGAACTGAATAGAGGGCAACAACAGGGAAATTTTAAGGAAAAAAAGCTACTTTAGACAAGACCATAGCATCATGCCACCATCTCTACTACTCTTCCCCTTTCTAAATTGATCTTTTCCCCCCATTTTTCTCAGGTACTCTTTCTTACCACCATAAATTAATTTGCTGACAGCAAACATTTCTCACCAACAGAAAACTTTGTTGGCAGCTTTGACCTCTTGCAGTGTCCTGGAGCCACCTCAGCTAAGATCAGGTTGCACCACAAAATGCATTTGTGGATTTTCTGGTACTAGTTCAGTGGAACCTGTCAATTGCCTTCTCCTTGACAGGGTGGCCAGAGAGAAACAAAGCGAGAAAATCAAAGGTACAACTGGCCCTGAATCATAACAATGCCTTAGGGGTAAGCTGGAAGAATCATCGTGGGCCCTGAACCAATGCCTAATTAATTCCATGTAAACTTTCAACTGAGTCCAATTGGCATTGGTTTAGGCTCCTGGAATTTAAAAAGTTCATTCAAAATCCAATCCCATTGAGTCCTTGCCATCTCTGCCTAGACAGTCAACTGTGATGGTAGTTTCTCTGATACAGGTTGCCAGCTCATTAGGAGTTAGGCTGGGAGCTCTGATTCATGTAATACAGGCCACAAAGGAGCTTTCAAAAGGCAACCACTTTAGGATATAACTGATCTGCTGCTAATTTGAACCAGTGACTTAGGAAAGGAAGCCTCCATAGTCCATTACCAATTGGTCTTGAATGATCTAGTCCCTGAGGGTACATCTACACTAGAGGCTCTGTTAAGTTGAGTTAACAAGGTCGACTTTAAGTCGACTTAAAGTCGACCTTGTTAAGTCAACTTAGAGAGGCCACACTGAACACTCCAGTCGACTGCTCACGTCCACACTGTCAGGTACTAGGTCGACGGAGGAGTGGTGCATTGTGCGTAGCTGTCCCACATTGCACTGGGGCCTGGAGGCCAATTAGGTCGACTTAAGGGCACCCCCCATCCACACTGGCTTAAGTCGACTTAATACGGTCGACTTAAGTGTTAAGTCGACCGTAAGAAGTGGTGTTATTAAGTCGACCTAAGGAAGCACTTATGTGGACGCAGGAGTCTGTAGGTCAACTTAACCTTCCTTAAGTTGACCTAACACTCCAGTCTAGATGTACCCTTAGTGTTTCTTTATCAAATCTTGGTGGCTGTTACATAGATCAGACACCACAATATACAATTCTAGGAAAATTCAAGGCTCTCAGATGATAGAGTTAGGGACAGGAGCCGTGGAACATTCCCATAGTCAAATTCTGTATTCAGTCACATTTATGCAACCCTACAGAGTGGCAGATAGAATTTAGTCTCACATGATGACCTCTGGGTGCAGTTTTGGCATCTTCTCAGGTAAGTTTTAGAATATGGAAATGTAAGAAATCTCTAGCCTCTGACTGAGTTATTAAATTACTCAAACCATGATTTAAAGACTTTAAAGAATGGAGAATCCACCAGCAAATGAGCCATGCCCCATGCTACAGAGGAAGGTTAAAAAAAACCACAGAACCTTTGACTATCTGTCCTGGAGGAAAATTCCTGCCTGACCCCAAATATGGCAATCAGTTAGCCCCTAAGCATGCAGGCAAAACTCACTAGCCACACACCCAAGAAAGAATTCTGTGTAATAACTCAGAACCCACCCCATAAAATGTCCCATCACAGTTTACTGGGAAATCTACAACCAATGGTCAAAGATCAGTCAATTGCCAAACTATGCTGTCCCATCATCCCACCGCCTCCATAAATTTATCAAGCTCAGTTTTGAATCCAGCTAGGTTTTTTCTGCCTCCACTACTCACCTTTGAAAGCTATTGCAAAATGTCACTCCTCTGATGGTTAGAAACTTGCATCTAATTTCAAGTCTAAACTTCCTGGGGGGGTGTCAGTTTCTATCCACTAATGTTCTGCTCCCTCTAGAGCACTGCTTTTCAAACTTAGGGTCAGGACCCAGTACTGGGTCGCAGACCCTTAGGTACTGGTTTATAGCAGCCCCGTGTTGGTGCTGCCAAAAGACTGGAATACATTGCTCAAAAATGTAATTGTTGGGTTGCAGGCATAAATGATTTTTTCAACTAGGTCCCGAGGAAAAATGTTTGAAAACCACTGCTCTAGAAGCTAACCCTACTTCCCTGTATCATTCCCATACTGAGTAATAGGAGGGGAAAGACTGTGGACCTAGAAGCTACGTCACCATCATATGACACAAAAATGTTCACTGTTATGTGAAAACAAATCTGTTTGCACTAAGACCAGATCAGTTCCTTTCCCAACAAGAAACAACATGTATGCATAAAATCAGTCAAAGACACACATTTGGGCCTGATGTAATAGGGTACAATTCCATCAGTGATGCAATACCAGTTTACACCAGTTAACCTGATTACTAAAGCTGAAGGATGGAATTTGTCTGCATTCAGCAGCTCTGTTTAAGTGCCATTCCCCTGAGATTGGCAGCAAGAGTGAAAATTAGTACCACATCCATTCCTTAGTAATTGGGAAACCACCACCTCATTTCACAGACAAACTCAAATTGATGAAAGCCTTCAAGACTTAAGCTCTTATTACGTCAATTTAAGGAAGGGTTTAAGTCGACTTAATAAAAGCCCAGTGTGGACGTGGCTTTGTTTAGGTTGATTTAAGCCTCATTAAGTCGATCTAACCTGCCAGTGTAGACATACCCAAAGAGCTTGGTTTGTTTAGCTTAACTAAAAGAAGGTTGAGGGGAGATATACTTGTGTTCTATAAATACATCAGAGGGATAAATACCAAATAGGGAGAGGAATTATTTAATTTCAGCACCAATGTGAGCACAATAACAAATGGACATAAACTGGCCATCAGGAAGTTTAGCCTTGAAATTACATGTGGGTTTCTAACCATCAGAGGAGTTATGTTCCAGAAGAGACTTCCTAGGGGAGCAGTGGGTGCAGAAAAACCTACCTGGCTTCAAAACTGAGCTGGATAAATGTATGGAGGGAATGGTATGATGAGACAGCCTAATTTGGCCATTAACTGAGGATCTTTGACTAATGTGAAATATGCCAATGGCTCGTGATGTGCTTTTTGAGTTGGTACAGGGAATTATTTTTGGGGGTGTCTGGCTGATGTGTCTTGCTCACATGCTCAGGGATTAGCTGTTGTCAGATTTGGGGGTCAGAAGGGGATTTTCCCCTGGGCAGATTGGCACGGGGCTTAGGGTTTTTTGCCTTCCCCTGTAGCATTGGGGTGGATCACTTGCTTGTGGTTTCGCTGTACCCTGAAGACTTTAAATCATGATTTGAGGATTTCTGTGACTCAATCATAGGTTAGGTGTCTATTGCAGGAGAGGGTGGGAGGTTCTGTGGTCTGCATTGTGCATGATATCAAACTGGCTGATCATACTGGTCCCTTCTGGCCTTAAAATCTATGAAACAGCTTTCCACTCCATTTAACAGGAAAAGAAGTTAACTCAGGTCTCTTTATCTACTGTACTTATTTTACTCATTTATACAGAGTCTCTGTTTTAAGGGATTAAGAGTCTGATTCTGACTCCACTCAAATCAATTTCAAAATTTCCACTGAACTCAATGGGAAGAGAATCAAAATCTTTGTTTGGATAACATGGAAACTTTTATTTTTTTGCACATCAAATTAAAACAAACCTGCCAGGGTAGTGATTCAACACCTGTCAGTAACTTGAATACAGCTCTTCAGAGAATTATGTTCCTGAGAGCTGCTTAGGAGCCTGTTCTCAGGAAGCCACTAGAAGCAGCATGGTTGCTAACATTTATTTTTGTCTCACTTATAGTTCTGAACTGCTCTGTTATCACTGATGCTTTTGCATTGTGATGATACATATTTAATAGAATCCATTGTTTGCCGTGTGAGGAGTATTGGAGGAAGCAGACTCAAGAGCAGTAGTTCAAAGGACCTACAGACATTAGCATTGGGGTGATTGACATTGTCTTGAGTTAGAAATGAAGATTATGGGATGAACACATGACTAGATGGCCAAGAGATGAAGCTTTTCACAATTCCAGGTATTACTAGCAGTGGTGTACTGAGGGAGGGCAAGGGCCAAGGCCTCGGGGCACCAGGCTGCGGGATAACACCGGGCTGGCCCTTCAAGGTGCAGGAGGCAGGAGATCCAGGTGGCTCTGAGGGGCGCAGAGCCTCCTGTGCCCCTGCTGCATCGTGAAGAGATGGTCTGGCATTCCCTCCCCCCACAAAGGCTAGGGGGAGTGAGGGCACCCTGTCTAAGCTGGTGTGAGGCTGAAGTGGCACCAGGCTGGGCCAGCTCTTCACAGGAGGCAGGGGACACAGGAGGTGCTGAGTGAAGGCCCTCAGTGCCTCCCGCCTCCCGTGTCATGAAGGACCAGCCCAGTCTCCCATCTGAGCCAGAATGCAGCTACACACTGGAATGCCAGTAAGTGTGGGGCCTGGGGGACACACTGGGCTGGGCTGGGCTGGGCTTTCTTGGGGGACACAGGAGGCACTGCCCTCAGTGCCACCCCCTGTATCGTGAAAGGCTGGTCCGGCCTCTCTTTGCTCCTTTCTCCTGGCCAGGAGACAGAGGCTGCTCAAGCTCGAAGGCTGTTGCAGAGAGACGTGAGTGCTGCACACTGGGTAAGTATGGGGGGGGAGGGTCGGGGCATTTGCAATCCCACTTAGTCTTACACCCCCTATGGCAGCTGGGAATGGAGCTGGGATCCTTTCTGCCCTGCACAGGGATGGGGGTGGGAGTGCAAATGTAGACTTGGCCCCCAGGCACCAGATACCTGTGATACACCACTAGATACTAAACACAGAAAGTGCCCTAGGTCTTGATGCTAATCCAAATTATAGGAATTGCACATTTGAGCCTGAAACCAGCACTTCCTTCCAGTCATGACAAAAGCATGGAGTAAGGATCCCATTGACAAGATGAGGCACAGAAAGGACATTGTAGAGCAGGAGGAGGAGGACAAGGAATGGTTGTACAGGGGACTGGGACAGAGACGCGCACGGGTACAGTGGGGGGGGGGTATAAAAAGAGAAACAGGGAGAAGTGTCATTTATCCATGTTAAAAGCTTGAAACATTTAAAATTTTGTGTGTGTGAAACTTGAAATACTTACAATTTTCAGTATAGATAAAAACTCAAATTGAGTAGGATCCTACTCCATGTGAGTGGTCCCAGTAATGAAAGTGGGATTATTCATGGAATAAGATGCTAGTCAATGACTAAGGATGAATGAATTTGACTCTTGATTTAAATTTTAAAAAAATCCCACCCACTAAATCAAAAGCAGGCTCCCAAACTTTAATTCTATTAAAGAACACAATAATAGAGCAAAGCAAAGGTTAACGGGGAAGTGTAAACAAATGGGAGTGATGGTGAAGGAGGAAGGATTATACGTCATTGTTGAATTAGCTGAAACCCTTAATTTTTCATTTCCACAATTCCCAAACTTTTTTTTTAAGTGTTAAAGTTTTGTCAAGAAACCAGAACATTGATTCCTGAATTGCATCTGAATTCCACTGAAACATGCTGTCAGCTTTATTTATATGAGTTTTTGTGAGCATTCTATAACTTTTACTCTACAGTGCTTATAAGGTATAAAACAGGTGTTTATTAATAAAATAACAATTACGCTCAGACCTTCTGATATGGAAAGAGGGATAAACATTGATCTTAGCTGGTTATATTCCCACCCTGGTGTCTGCTTCCCCTCCCCCACACCAGGAGATGCCTCCCACCTGGATGGGGATGGAATTACAGGTTTCATTAAAGGACTGCACTTTCTTTAGCACCTTTATTCTTCCAACAAACATTTAAAAACTAGGACGCAGAAAAGCAATACAGAATAGTTTAGTACAATATTTAAATATAGATATAAGTGATAAATATTATTAATAAGCAGGTTCCCTTTCCCAGTGGATATTCCCATTGCCATGGTAGATATCTTGCCATGTTAGCAATACATACCTGTCAATGAATCCGTATAAGAGTGGTTCCCAACTTTTTTGGTTTGAGGGCCCAGATATTTTTACAGCCCTGAAAGGCCAGCAGCCTCCCCACCCCTGAAAAGCAGTTTGCCTCCTTACTCACTGATCTCCCTTCTCCCTGGCTGCAGCTCTGTGCACTGTATCTGGGTCCCAAGGCAGTGGCTCCCACCTGCAGTCAGGGGGATGGCGGATCAGTGCTCCCCTCCCCTCTCTCTGGCTCCAGCAAAGACCCCAACACCTATGGACCTAGGCAGAGCGCTTTGCAGTGCTCCCTACTATAGCCAGGGGCAGGGGAGCATTAATCTCCTAACACTTTGGCTCAACAAGGAGCCTGCACTTGTCTTTTAGCCCTGTGGAAATGCACTTCAGCTGGGTCCTTAGGCAGTGACTCCATTATGCAGCCAGCAGGAGGGGAGCCGAGAGCCACTATTGTCCCCTGGCACATTGGGAACCACTGATATAAGACATAAAACGGTTTCATCTCTCACAGCTCATAGGCTATGTCTATATTTACCGAAGTTAGTTCGAATTAGTTAATTCAAACTAACTAATTCGAAGTAATTTTAGTTAGTTCAAATTAATTTAATTCGAACTAGCATGGCCCCACTAGAATGCTAGTTCAAACTAAGCAAGTGCCATACATGGCACTTGCTTAGTTCGAATTAGTCAGTTGCATTAAGCTCAATGTGCTGGTTAGTTCAAACTAAGCAGTTAGTTCAAACTAACATGGCCACATTGACTTAATTCGAACTAGTTAGTTCGAATTAAGGGTTAGTCTGAAGTAAAATGAGGTTTTACTAATTCAAACTAACTTTTCCTTAATTAGACTTTAGGAACTGTTTAAGTCGAATTAAGGAAACTCAAGTGTAGACACAGAGTAAATTAAGTCAACTTTAGCATGCTTAAGTCAACTTAATTTACAAGTGTAGACGCACCCAAAGAGAGGAAGAATGGACATATGGCTAAAACCAGGACCAGGAGATCTGAATTCTAATCCCATGTCGGCAACTGGCTTCCTGTGTAATCATGAGTGAATCATTAATCCTCTCTATGCTTCAGTGACAAATCTGCACAATGGAGATACTGAAATCAATCGTGCCTGTAAAATACATTTTGATTGTAAGATGGAACGTGTTATCAAAGCATCTAGCTTTTTTTTATTATTATCTGTATTGTGCACATTGCTGCTTCCCTGGTGACTTTGGACTCGGTTGTGAGCTGCTTGATGTGTCTGTGAAGGGATGTGAGGAAACGTGAGTCACCCACTGACTCCTCAGCCTGCGCTGATCTGTGTCCATGGTAGGAGCAGCAGCTGTGAACTTGTCACTCCCTCTACTGCAAAAGTGGGCAGGGAATGGGCAGACGGCACAGCTGAGCCAGCATGGATGGGGAAGTAAGCAGAACCAAGTATAAGGCTGACACAGCTTCCTCCCTGGAGTAAGGGGGAAGCTAAAGCTGCTCCTTATTGAGGCTTGTGGTAACCATAAACGCTATCCCTTTGTGATCTATCCCTTCCTTATACACCCCTATAGGCACAAGCAGCATGTAGTTTTCATTACACACCCAAACACCCTGAGGTAACACTGCCTAAAAATAAAAATCATTATTTTCTAAACCTTTGGAAAATGCAAAACTCAGCAACTTGCAAAATTTTACTGAAAATAGTTTGATTTGTGCTGGCAAGGTGCATGCATAAACCAATTTCCATGATGAATGCCTATAAGGGCTGGGCTTTCGCTTGATACCATTGTGCTATGTGTTCTTCTGAACTCCATCCTGTTTGAAGGTCACTTTCATAGAAAAGCAGTGGTATGTTCCGTCCTTTCATTTAAAGCTCTAATGACTGAATATTTTAACCTGACACAGCAGATAATAGACCACTTATCCATTTTATTTGGCCTACACTATATGCAAACCTGCAAAACTGGCCTATTTATTTCTTCATTGGTATCCACCTGTCAGTTACTTCCTTCCAATAGGAAGGGGAGAAAAAACAAAACTTGAAAGATCATTTTTTCTTAGTTATTGTTTAAAAACCTTAAACTCAGCCTCAAAAGCATCATCTTTAAAAGCCTCTGACATTTATGCTTCAAACAAACTTGTCACTTAGATTTAGCTTTCTTTGTCTTATCTGAAATAAATGTCACAATAACACAGGGGTTTTTTTGTTCTCTTTCTCTTTATGAAACGTGATCCAACATGCATCAAAACAAACGGGAACTTTTTGCAGTTAACTCAGGCAATGGATACCATGCGCAGGAGCATAGGAAGAAATTCCTGTGTGTAATCAATGTCCTGCAATGCATAAATTATTAGTCCTCAGATGGGGCAAGATATTCCTTGTCACTTGTGCCAACCCAGAGTTAACAGTCTTCCCGTGAGGGATATGCAAAGGAGTAGAAGACGTGAAATCCTCCTCTGCCTCCATGTTCCCATGCAACTTCTCCTCCAGCACCACCCAGACTGTAGTAACAGCTACGGTCCACTAGGGTCTTCTACATGGTGTTTCAGGCAGCTGGCTCTACCTAGTTTACTGACCCATAGCACCTAGTTCCATTCTTTTCCAGAAGAAATTGCTACAGAGCACTGGAGTTTGGTTCACAGAGGTTGTGTAATTCCACCTTCCTGTCACCAATGATATATTCACTGTTTCTTGGTGTTTATGAACCAGATCAGAGTAAAGTTGTGCTATGATAAGTATTCCTTCACTCTAAGAGAGTTTGAACTAGGGAGACCAAATTTTTCCAAGTGAAAAGCCACGACATGTGTTGCTGGAGTGGCATGAGGTCACTTCAGTGCTGTTGGACATCAAGGAGATGTACACAAGCAGGTGAGAGAAAAGGATTCCTACTTCTCTACACCCATCTTCTTCCCACTCCTTCCCTGCCACCATATGGATTTGACTTATAAGTTGGGGAGGGAGTAGGATGGTGGAAGACCTGGAGGGATCAGTATGTGATTGACTTGAATGGAGGCTCTCTTGGATGCCTATGCACTCACCCATCCTGCTATCAGCTGCACTAGCTCAGCTGACCAGAGAATTCTTCAAAGGGACTAACACCCTGAGTGAAATTCTGGCCCCGTTTAAGTCAAAGAGGAGGAGAATTTCGAACTATTTTTCCTCAAGGATAACTCCAGAAAACTCAGACATATGAGTGTTCTCAGTCTGTCTGTATCCTCATTTTTATTCAAAGAAACTTACCTTGAAATATAAACATTTTAGACAGGATAAAACAAACAACTGATTGTGTAATGGGGTTTTGAAACTGCTGAAGAAGTCACCTGATAATGAAGGCTAGAATTCTATTTAGCAGCTGAATTTTTCTCATGCTGGGGGCTGTCTCACTGGCTGACAACAGGAAGGCTGACAAGGATGAAGGGGATGCAAGAGAGTGATGGGATTCTGAACGCACATTAAGCAAAATCAAAAGGCTCTTAGGGTACGTCCACACTTGCTACTTAGGTCAACTTAAGAACGCTTAAGTCAACCTACAGAATGCTGTGTCCACACTGGGCACTTCCTTAAGTCGACTTAATAACGCCACCGCTGAAGGTCAATTTAACGCTTAAGTCGACCTTGTTAGGTCAACTTAAAACCGGTGTGGATGGAGAATAGCCCTAAGTGGACCTAATTGGAATCAGGCTGAAGAGAAGGGGGGGAGCCACTGCTGGGGAAGATTGGGCTGGGGTGAGCCAGGGCCGAGGAAGATCAGCCTAGGGTGAAGGGGAGAGAGCTGTGGCTGGGGAGAGCCACAGCTGGGGAAAAGGGGAGAGCCACAGCTGGGGAAA
>ML685763.1:14556574-14589568 GCA_007922175.1 Pelusios castaneus | reverse complement strand
GGGGAGAGCCACAGCTGGGGAAAAGGGGAGAGCCACAGCTGGGGAAAAGGGGAGCTGCAGTTGGGGCATCGGGGGCTGGGGAAAAGGGACACGGCGCGGCTCGGGGGCTGGGGAGAAGGGACGCGGCGGGGGCCGGGGAGAAAGAAGAGACGCAGCGGGGGTTGGGGGCTGGGGAGAAGGAAGAGACACAGTGGGGATCAGGCTGCCCGGGTGTCTGTGAGAGGTGCCCAGGTGTGCGGCAGCCCCTGCGCCACGGGACACCCTCAGCTTAGAGGGAACATAGCTCCAGGCCCTCACAACACTCCTCCATTGACCTAGCACCTGCCAGTGTGGACACAGGCGGTCGATTGGAGTGTTTAGTGTGGACACTCTAAGTCGACTTAACAAAGTTAACTTTAAGTTGACCTAAAGTCAACCTTGTTAAGTCGACCTAACAGAGCCTGTGGTGTAGACATAGTCTTAGAGTACTGAGGACACTGGAAGTAGATGTTTGTTATTTTTGCCTAGATTTGCAGTTATTGTGCTTTGTCTATTAGTAAAATATGCCTGGTTTAGAAAGTCCTTTCTACAGTCTACATGTTCCCTTGTTTCAATTGTTACAAAGCCCCCAAATGGCTAAACAGTAACCCAAACTACCCACAAAGGTGGAGCTATGGAGAGGCTGTGCCTAAACATTTTGGGAGACTTAAGGGAGTCAGAATTCATGTTGGGGCCTCTGACAGTTGCAACGTTGGTCCCATATCCCAAGAAGAGGATGCTACACAGGGATCCATCCCCCACGAATGTGCCCGAGTCACTGGATTAAGAGACGGCGTCTGGACTCTTCACTACCCCAGTCCCATCTCAGGGGACATTCACCCTTCATAAGCACTTCACTCTCAGACTGGCTCTTTTAGGGCTCCTTTGCACTTTCTTCTGGTGAGACTTTTATGATGCCTGCCTACATAAGACCTGCAGCTGCTCCACCTTAGCTCACCCCCACCCTCAAGAGGGTTTACATAGCTACCTCTCATCCCTACTAATTTAGGACTCAGCAGTAGGAGCCTACTCACCCCCCATTACCAAATAGTAGCACCCTAATAAACTGCCCAGGAACTATTGGGGAGGTTTGGATCTGCCAATTATAGCCTGGCTCAACCTTGAATTTATATTGTGAAGTATGCCAGTATTGCTGTTTCCATTCTGAAAGACTTGGCCAGCTCAGCAGACTGCACTATAATGGAGATGGAGCTCATAGAGATGCATAAACCTGCAGAGTCCAAAACATTTTCAGAATAACTTATTTGCCTCTTCTATTTCCCCCATCCCCCTGCCAGGAGCTAACGCTTCCTCCAGAGCTAGGAAACTCCTTTTCCCATGTTGTTCAGCCTACTGCTAGCCCTGTTGTTTATGTAAACAGAAAATTGTTCAATTTCTTCTCTGACGTAACAAGAGATACTCTACAGAAAGTCTAAAAATAAATCACACATAAGACATGATTTCCATGAACTGGCTGGAAATTTTGTACTAATTAAATGTCAAGTAGGCTAAAAATATATTTTTAATGGTGTAAGACTTAACCAAGTTACACCCCGCTTATTAGTGTTTTAAGCTTGTTATTAGAGCTATCTTTAAGGCCAAGAGAAAAGGTGGTTTTTACAATGTAAGAAAAAATGCTGGAATCTCAGCCCTGGGGACAGAAACATGCACAGTATGGAGAATGGCATTGCAAGCTTCTCCACACTGCTCTGCCAATCTCCTGCAGCGTTAACACCACCTTAAAGGGCAAGAGAGTGTTTCTCTCTCTAGGTCTATATTCAGTCTGTGGAGTCTCTGCTGGTACATTCAGCCAAAGGACTAACTGCAGCAGTGTGGTTTTGTCCACTAAAACATGGACTGAGCCCTCTCTAGTACCTAATCTAGTTTTGTTGTACAGCAGACATCACCAAAGTATCTGAACACTGAAAACCACCAAGGAACTTCACACTCAAGAAATATCAATCATAATTTTAAATCAATGCTAAGCTGGGGTGGATTTGAGTGGGTGTCCTCAAGATGAAAGGCCCCATATTCCATTAGCAAATCCCTGAGCCATCAGCTCCCCAAAACACAGCAAACATTTTCAGTTATGATTTATAAACTAAAAAGGATGCAGCTTGCTGCATGCTAATAGAAAGCTGATACCATATTATGGGGCACAAAAATGGAAAGCTCTTTCCCCAAATTCTTCCAGGACCTATTTAAGACAAATCACTAAATTGAGAGCTCAAAAAACAGCTAAGAAATAAAAACAAAGCATATCAGAAAGATATGCCAGGCTACCATTAAAAACGTTACAAAAGCAAGCAAGAGGATTTTAAAAATCACTATAGAATTACACTGGTGATCAATGAAGAGATTTCCAAACCTGAAAAACATGATCTAATTGCCTAGTACCACAAGCAACTTAGCATTCTCCAGAGACTACCTTTCTAAAGCATTTGCAGACAGACCTGAGACTAAAACAGGCAGCCCTCAAATCTGTCTAAGATAGATATTGAATGCTTAACCCACTTCATGTCTGTTGAAGCATCCTTGTGGGTGGCACTCAACACGCTGCAGGCTCACATTGGCTCAGAGAGGCAGTGGAGTTAAGTGTGTATGGTGTGAAACAGCACTCCAAAGATGTTGATTCTGTTCCTGGCTTTGCAATATAATGTTGGGCAAGTCACTTTGGCCTGGCTCTACTTAGATACCTAAGTCCTTGTTTAGGCACCAGAATTATCCACAGAACTCCTGGTTGGCTGCCACCTAATTCTGTAGATGCTGACACTCACTTAGGCTATGTCTACACTAGAAAAAGTTAAGTCAACTTAATAAAGTTGACTTAACAAAGTGGACTAAGTCAACTTAGTCCACTTTAAGTCAACCTAACCCCCCTAACCTAACTTAATAAAGTTGACTTAAGGGTTATTCCCCGTTCACACCATCCTTAAGTCGACTTAAGGCTTAAGTCAACCTAATGGATGGTTCTTATTAAGTCAAGTTAAGCTTTCATTAAGTCAACTTAAGAAATTTCTTAAGTCGACAATGAAAGTCTGGTGTAGACAGGGAGTAATTTAGGTCGACTTAAGGGTCCTTAAGTCGACCTAAATTGCTAGTGTAGACATACTCTTTGTGCCTAAGATTTTGCAGTGAAATTTCCCTAAGTGCCCATGTTTCGATCTCCATGCATGTGCACTGCTGCCCCACCCTAGGGCTCCAGACAGCTAGCACCCACCTGAGCCACAGAGTGATCCATGAACCATTCCTCGGCCTCACTCGCCTCTGGGGTCCGAGCCAGTAGGCTTGCTCAATGACCACCTAATCCCACACAAGGCAGGGAGGAAGGAGGCCCTCTTTTACAACCATCAGTCCAGTGGATAGGGATATGGGAAAGCCCCAGTTCAAGCACCCCCTCATCTGGTGAGAAGGAATTTGAACAGGGATTTGCTAGCTCTTGGGTGAGTGCTCTAATCACTGGGCTATAGTGTCAGTCTCTCTCTAGCTCAATTATTTCATTTAAATGAACCAATTTCTATGTGAGAAAGCCCCACATCCGATTAACCCATAGTCCAGTGGCTAGAGCAGTCCCCCGGGAAGTGGCATGGCCGAGCCATATTTAAATCCCATCTCCCTCTCCAAGCAAAGGAGAGACTTGTATTAGAAGTCTTCCACGTACCAGGCAAGCACCCTAACCATTACACTAAAGGGACGGCTTCTTTCCTGCATGGCTGTTTATTATGAAGATAAGCAGCTTCTGAGCATGCCTACTAGGTGAGGCCTGCATGTGTGTTAGACAGAACACGTCTCTCTCTGTTCCCAGGTCACTAACAGAGCTAGGCATCCCCCTGCACCTGGCTTTAGAATGATAGCTACCACCATAAGATCAGCAGGGCTTTGAATATACCTGCCCGCCCCCCCAGCATCTCCCATTGGCTAGTTTAGGTGGCTCCCTGCCTAGGGTGCTGACTTCTGAGGATCGCAATCTAAAGTTCCTATCTCTCCCCAGGCATTGCATAGAGGGTGCCTAACACTTAACTCAGACTTTGTGGGTCATAGTGCTCTTCCAGTGATTTTCTAGGTTTCCCTTTGTCCCGTTTCCCCTCCGCCCCTTCCTACCTCTGTTGTGTCTCCTCTCTTTTGTCTGTCTTTCTGTCTTGTTTATTTATATTATACACTTTTCAGGCCAGGAACTATTTCTTCCTAGGTCTTTGTACAGCACCTAACACAAAGTGGCCCTGATCTTGGTTAGGATCTTGATGCACTCCTATAATACAAATAATAAGCATCAAATTACAATGGTAAATGTGGAAAAGCCCACAACTCTGCCAAAGATCCATTTCAGTAGCTCTGCCCACCCCAGACTGCCATATGTACATAAATATTGGAAGCCAAAATGAGTGGGAAATGTAAATAACAACAGTGGCAACACAGAAGTTAGTAAGAAAAAGTTATTGCATATGCTATTCACTCAAACCCTGATCAAAGCAGAATTGTTTTCTTCAGTATGCATACCCAGAATTTTTGTAGATCACTAGATAGGTTAAATTTTTTGGTTGTTTTGTGAATCAAACAAGACATAGTAACAAAATGCTCAAGTGAGCAGGTCACTGACTAAGGTGACACAGACACACCACTTGTTAATCAGTTTCATTAAGATGTTTTTCAGGTAATCAAACAATTCAAGAATGTCTTTATAGTGCCAGTAACAGAGTATATAAGATCAATCCAAACCTGTAAAAGAATGAAGATTATTGAAAAGGTTTAAAATGGTATAAAACCATTTCAAGGTAAAATGGTTTAGCTGGTCAGTCCTTATAGGGTCCAACCCATGTTAAAAGTAGAGATGAACCTGAAATCAGATCCAAAAACAGCCTGGACCTTGGGGAAGTTTTAGTCCGTTACTATATTTTATGACCAACACCTCCCTCAAATAATGGCCTGAACCAAAACCCTAGGTGGAAAGATCCCTGAACAGACCTCAGCTTCAGATTTCTAACAAAAACTGAAACCAAGCATATTCAAAATTATTTTGGGTTTTAGTATCAAAATTTCTCAGCTTGGCACAATAAATAGAGCTGGGTCCAGGCTGCCAAGTTCAGAGAGGAAGTCAAACTTCCCTGAAGTTTTGTGATGTTCATAGCTGAAGTGTCAGTATGCTCCATCATAGAGGTAGGGCTGGGCATGGACTTTAGATCTGAATCTGAATTCCCCTACATCCACAGCTATTTAGATTGGGTTCTGTGATTCAGGACCATCTCTAGCTAGAACCATTTTACACTTCTGCTGAAAAATTAGAAGCAAGTGTTTTAAATACCCAAGAAAATAATATGAGATAAATATTTAAAAAACTTTGAAATTATAATACTAATTTAAATCACTTTATGTATAGCCATGTCTGCTAGGGCAGGAACTCTATCTGTATGTTTTATAAGGACACTTAAGCTATTAAAATGTGAACTGAATGAGTGCCAAAAGAGCTGCAGCTCAGTTTGTACAAGCATTGGTTATTCTTCATAACTCATTTATATTGCCTCTTGATGTGAACTTTTGCTACCATTTACACAGCAGGAGGAGCCTCCTGCAGGATTTCCTGCTGCCCCGCTGGTGAGTCAGACAGCAGTGTCATGATATTGATGAGGTATGAAAAAGAAAAGCATTAGGTATGCCAGGGAATATAGAAATCATTGAGAAGCCGCTAACAAAGACAAAGTCTTTAGACTCTAACGAGAGTAGACAAAGTGTACACATGCCATCTTTTTACAATCACTATCAATGGGAGGGATTCATGTAATGCCATTTTCTGTTCTCATTATGGGTCTTTCTCGCAGGAATAATTTATCAGAACTCAAAATGCATCCTACATTGTGTTCTGTGAAATACCACAGCGAGTTCTGCTATCACCACAAACACAAATTACCTGATTTGGAATGGTCAACAATTCGGTCTCCCTCTCTGATGACAAAGGCACCCAAGCTGCAAGTAGGAAATTTTTCCTATTGGTTAGAGCGGGAGAAAGCAGCCCTATCTTTACAGTATAACTATGCTGTAACATTTACTTTCTCTATTAATCCCCCTGTCTAAATTAGGAACTGGGTCATTTTTAATCAATGCTGAAAATGATTTCCCAGCTTTGCAACTGAGGCTGTTCTACCCTTAAAAAATTCGGTCCACCTAGCTATGTCGCTCACGGTTATGAAAAATGTCACACCCTGAGTGCTATAGTTAGGTTGACCAAGCAGGTTGACCCAGTAAGACAAACTTAAATCAACAGAAGAATTCTTCTGTTGAGGTAGGAACCACCTCTCGGAAAAGTGGATTAACTATAACAATGATAAAACTTCTTCCATCGGTGTAGGAAGCATCTACGCTCCAGTGGTGTAGCTGCAGCTGTACCATGGTAGCATAGACAAAGCCAGATACTTTGGGCTTGTTTACACTAGACTTCAGGCTACACCAAAAATAAACAGCAAGGTACGTTTGTCTTTCATTCATACCACCACTACCACCCCCGAAAACCCAACCACCCGATTTTTCCTTTTTTTACAATTATCTGGAACCAAATGTCCCTTTTGTGACTTCTCAAAGTCACCTTTTGGTTACAGTTGCTTTGACCCTGGGAATTTGCACTTTCCCCTGTTGCTCTTTCCAAATTTATCAACAATAAATCAAATGAAAGGATAAAGATTTGACTCAGTATGTCCCTAACCTTGCAGCTCCAGAGATGTTATGTTTGACTTAACATAAGCGTTTTCATTGCAGCTGCAGAAAAAGCTAAATATCTGTCTTATCAAAATCAGTCTCCTTCCACACAGACTCCAATTCCAGTTCTGCTTCTCAAATCCCTAGCTTGCTTGAAGTTAACTAGGTTTAAAAACAAGTGCTCTGTCATTTTTTTATTAGAGTCATTTTTATTACTCATGAAAGTACGTGTGTGAGAGAACTGGGGTTTGAGAAAGAATATTTTGGAAGATTTCCCTTCCAGACATTTTCCTTTAACCTGGAAGGACTTCCCTGCTGGGAAATGAGAGGTTAACTCAGTCATTATTCCCAGCTGATCTATAGTCACATCTGAAGTGACACCTGCTATAAAGTTGCTACTTTTAAAATATGGCCGGGGGGAAGGAGGGGGGGCAATATCATAGCATTACAATGTTTGCTGAATCACATTGCCAACTATGTTAATGATAAATCCTAAATGCTCTTAAAACCAGACATAAGTTTCTCTAGAGAATGTTGTGTGCTGCATCAATAATGTAATTAGTCGTCCTAATTATTTGAAAATATAAAAAAAACACTATGGTATTTAACCTCATAAATGAGAGAAAAATTTCTATTAGAAAATCTGCATGTCCAATAAACCACGTACCAGCAGGAAATCAGAAGGACTGAGCCTTATTCCCAGCCCTTCCATAGATTTGGTGAGAGTGTGGGCAATTCACTGTCCCACTATACCTCTGTTTCCTTATCTGTAAAATGGGGACATTAGTATTTACTCATCTATGTAAAAAGCTTTTTGACTACAGATATTATGTGCTATTATAAACTACCCTTTCAAGAACCTCATAGCAGTTACTTTGTATAGCAGACTGCAGTATCTGCTGCCAATTCAGTTCCACAGTCTTCCCAGGAATGCTACAGAATTAGGTTCTTGACATGCCATGGTAAGAGTAGAGCAAGAATAGCTTGTTCCAAGTCAGGCACATGCTTCACAGCACTGTGTTACATTCAGATTGCTGAGAGAAGATACCCAGCTCTTCAATCTCTTGCCAGCACTATAATTGTGTCTACATTAGCCACTTTTCCCTACAGTTTCCCAGTGTTGCCACCACCAGTTCACCTCCACGCATGGTTCCAGTAGCAAGTGGACCACTGGCATTTTAACTACTGGGTCTTTCTCTGCTCAAAGCTGGTCTAAAATGAGACAATGGTTAAAAGGGACACAAGGGGAATGAAGTAATATCTTTTATTGAACCAACTTCTGTTGGTGAGAGACAAGCTTTTGAGTCACATGGAGCTCTTCTTCAGGGCAGGAGAACGTACTCTTTCTAATATCTAGAGACCAACATGACTAAAACAACACTGCAAGTAATGATGGTTAAAACACCACCAGCACCTTCCCTACACTACAGCTGTCACCAGCGGAGATGCAAAATTGGTAACAAATTTTAGGGGGTGGGGAGGTAGTGTAGCTCCAGCCTGCACAGCAATCAGCATCACTAGTGCATGTTTTAAGTAAATCAGCTTGTGTACAAAAATCTATGGGCATGTACATACAAAGTATACAATTTCTGGCTAAACCACACACAGAACTGGATGATCATAAAAGAGAACTCCAAAAACAGGGCTCCTGGCTAGAGGAGAAGTTCAGTATCATACTGGGAATCCAGTTTTCAAACTGGCTTCAAGAAATAATACCTTTAAGGCATTTACATTGAGATCCAAGTGGTCACTTGAGTCTAAATGGAGTTCATAGCTCTTTGTAATGAAAGATTGTCTAGCTAACAGAAAACTTGAGCAAGTCAATACATTACATACATGCCACCTGCATCACATACTCCCTGAGTAAGCTATTGTTTTCATGGTACATAAACATTTTCCATAATTAATGCATGTCTGATAGTGATGTTTGTGAATTTTCTATAGTGGAATCATTTCTTTATCAACCCCACCATGTTGAAAACTCAATCAAATTATGTAACATCTGCTAGTGTACTCAAATATACACACAAACTATGTTCAAACCTTGCTAATGATCTCCACTACATTAAAAAAAATTAACAATTTCCAAGATAATATTGAAAAACCATACACTCTCTTCATCCATTGGGGCTCAATATATGTGGTGTGTATGGTGCTGTGTGCAAGATTACTTTTGAGAGCCTTCCCTGTAAAACCCGAGACAGTGCATTTTTACAGACCACTTATAAATCCCTTTAAAATAGAGGTTTATAGTACAAATAAAATAAAAGAAAGACTTCAGTTCTAGTGGAATTAGCATTAAGACTTTTGTCTTTATATTTTCAAAGTACTTGAGAAACATTAGTCAACCCCAACAACAGGTATGTTACTATTTCCCCATTTTATAGAAAGGGAAACAGCATACAGAGGTTAAAAAGTTCCAAAGGGGTAGCCATATTAGTCTAGTTCAGCAAAAACAAACAAGGAGTCTTGTTGCATATTTAAAGACTAACAAATTTATTTATTGCATGAGCTTTTGTGGGAGAGATCCCACTTCATCAGATGCTTCTAAATGGAAAAAAAATACAGTATAGGAAAGAGGGATAGATGCAATGAAGTGTAATCACAGGATCAGGTCAGATACTTCAGCAAATCAAACAGGTTGTTTTGATTCAAACTGAGTGGAACAACAGAAATGGAGGGTGAGAGAGGTGACAATCACTGTTTATAATGATCAAATTCCAAAGGGGTAGCCGTGTTAGTCTATTGTAGAAAGACAACAGAGTCCTGTGGCACTTTTAAAGACTAACAGATTTATTTATCGCATGAGCTTTCGTGGGAGAAAATCCCACTTCGTCAGAGGCTTTGAAGATAGGAAAGTTACAGAGTGGGAGGAAATTAAATGCAGGGGAGTGTATGACTGCATTTAATTTCCTCCCACTCTGTAACTTTCCTATCTTCAAAGCATCTGACGAAGTGGGATTTTCTCCCACGAAAGCTCATGCGATAAATAAATCTGTTAGTCTTTAAAAGTGCCACAGGACTCTGTTGTTTATAATGAGAAAGACAGCCCATATCTGTATTCAAACCCGAACTGATGGTATCAAATTTGCATATGAATTCTAAGTCTGAAGTCTCTCTCTGAAGTCTTGACCTAGAATAAACCTGTTTAAGGATTGCCACAGATAAGTCCTTCACAGAGTGGCCAGGGAGATTGAAGTGATCTATTGGGTTTTGAACATTGCTATTTCTCATGTCAGATTTGTGTTCATATATTCTTTTGAGCAGAGACAGTCCAGTTTGTCCAATGTATAAGGCCAAGAGTCATCACTGGCACACGATGGCATATATCACATTGGTGGATGAGCAGGTGAATGAGCCCTTGATGGAGCAGCTGGCTTGATTAGGTCCCGTGATGATGTCTTTTGTGCAGATACGTGGGCTAAGTTGGCAACGTGATTTCTTGCAGGGATATGTGCCTGCCTGAGGCTGTCTACACTGGTTAAGTGGACTCTGTTAAGTCAACTTAACAAGGTCGACTTAAAGTCGACCTTGTTAAGTTGAATTAGAGTTGCCACACTGGAAACTTAAGTCAACTGCCCGTGTCCACACTGGCAGGTGCTAGATCAATGGAGGAGAGCCGCAGCTGGGGAGATCGGGCAGGGGAAAAAGGAGAGCCTGGGCTGGGGAGGAGGGAGAGCCCCTGCCCGACCTCCCCAGCCATGGCTCTCCCTTCTCCCCTGCCCGATCCCCCTAGCCACGGCTCTCCCTTCTCCTCTGCCTGATCTCCCCAGCCACAGCTCTCCCTTCTCCCCAGCCTATCCCTCGGCCTGGAGGCCAATTAGGTCGACTTAGGGCATCCACACTGTCTTTAAGTCGACTTAATACAGTCTACTTAGGCGTTAAGTCAACCTTCAGAGGTGGAGTTATTAAGTCAACTTATGGAAGCACTTAAGTTGACTTAAGGAAGTACCCAGTGTGGACGCAGCATTCTGTACGTCGACTTAAGTGTCATTAAGTTGACTTAAGGTGCAAGTGTAGACATACCCTTAGTGTTTCTGTTGTATGGTCTGAAGTTGCTGGTGAGTATCCGTTTAAGGTTGGGAGGCTGTCTGTAAACGAGGAGAGGGCTGCCTCCCAAGGCTTGAGAGAGCGAGGAATTGTCTTGAAGTACAGCCTGTAGATCCTTGATTATCTGTTGCAGAGGTTTGACTTGGGGGCGATAAGTGGTGACCAGTGGTGTTCTATTTTCCTTCTTGGGCTTGTCCTGTCATAGATGACTTCTGGGTACTTGTCTGGCTCTGTCAATGTTTCCTCACTTCCCCAGGTGAGTATTGTAGTTTTAAGAATGTTTGGTAGAGATCCTGAAGGTGTCTGTCTCTGTCTGAGGGATTGGAGCAAATGCAGTTATATCTTAGCGTTTGGCTGAAGACAATGTAGCATATTGTGTGTCCTGGATGAAACCTCGAGGGGTGTAGGTAACTGTAGTGGTCAGTAGGTTTCCGGTATAGGGTGATGTTTACGTGTCCATCACTTATTTGTACAGTAGGGTCCAGAAAGTGGATCTCCTGTGTAGAGTGTTCCAGGCTAAGTTTGACTGTGGAGTGGAAATTATTGAAATCTCAATGGAATTCTTCAAGGACCTCCTTTCCGTGGATGCAGATGATGAAGATGTCATCAATGTAGTTTAAGTAGAGCAGTGGTATTTGGGGATGAGAGCTGAGGAAGCTTTGTTCTAGGTCAGTCAAAAATGTTGGTATATTGGGGGGCCATGCCTGTACCCATAGCAATGCCACTGAGTTGAAGATATAAATCATCTTCAAATCTGAAATGGTTGTGGCTGAGTACAAAGTCACAAACTTCAGCATGAGGTGTACCATGACATCATCTGAGATAGTGTTCCTAATGGCTTGTAATCTGTGTTTGTGTGGGATGCTGGTGTGAAGAGCTTCTGTGTCCATAGAGGCCAGGATGGTACTTTCTGGAAGATCATAAATGGATTGAATTTTTTCTCAGGACGTCCGTGGTGTCTCAAAGATAGCTAGGAATGTTGATAGCATAGGGACTGAGGAGAGAGCCCACATATCCAGATAAGCTTGCTGTAAGTGTGCCAATGCCTGAAATGATGGGGTGTCCAGAATTTCCAGGTTTATGGATTTTCAGTAGCAGACAGAATATCCCTGGTCAGGATTCCAGGGATGTCTGTCTTGATTTGTTCCTGTGCTGCTTCAAGGAGTTTCTTGAGTAGGTGATGTAATTTCTTTTGGTATTCCTCAGTGGGGTCAGAAAGAAGTGGCTTGTAGAACATTGTGTTGGAGAGCATAGAGAAGTTAGTTACCCAAAGTCACACAGAGAATAATGTTATAGTATTTAGAGTTCTTAGGGTTCACGACAAACTACATATTCCCTTTCATTTTCCTGTGTCCATACAATACTGAATTTAATTGCTTCCCCAAAGCTCTGCCAGTAACTATGAGTGCTCCAGAACTGCTATGTACACAAAAGTATTGTTAGTGAATACTTGACTTGAAAACTGCACATCTCTTTGTAGTTACTCCATCTTCCTCTTCTTGTATCACATCTCCCAATTTTAAAAAAAAGTGTCCCCAAAGAACCCGGGAGGAGAAGCTGCATTAACAAACAATTTAAGTGAGTTAGAAGTCTGATTCCTGCTGCATGCGCTATCAGTAATTAGCCAAAAGGCACCATCTTTGCTGTTAGCAATGAGGCTCAGACTCAATGAAATTTAAACTTCCGTATGGGAAAGGCATCCCCTGTGGACTCACATATATTAACGCATTCACCATTCACCTGTTGCTTTCCATCAGAGAAACTGGGACACAGCTTGAAACTAGCTGACTGCTGAGTCGGCAAAATGATTCCTGGAAAAATACTGATTCTTTTATGTTGTTTAGCTAATATAGATTAATATTTTCTCTCCCTGTCCGATGCCTAGTGCAAGTGCTTAAACACAATTCTTGATAGCAATATGCTCACAATGCTTCCCATGATCAGTCTAAACAGGGATAAATCAAGGTATTTGACAAACTATTTTATAAAGTAGAGTCCCAAGTGCAAATACTGTAGTTTATAACACAATTGGGTCCTGAGATCAGTCTGAGCCAGCACTGCCACAATATCAGATCACAGTTTAGCATTGCCACTATCAGATCATTTTTAAAGTGAATTACCAGCTCTTTTGAACATAGCCAAGTGCTGTCAATAGTGTGAGCTATTTCATTGCTGATCACTGGAGCAAAGACATCCAACTACTCTGAAATAATAGGCAGAATTGGGAGCTCAGATACTGTGGTGATAAGAGCACTATACTGCGGGGGCATAGTCAGCCCTTGTTTTCTGGCTGGGCCCCTGCCAATGTAGGGTAGGCGTGGCCAAGGGCACTTTCTGGTCATGGTACCGGAAGCTGCCTTGCCTCCAAGGAGAGGGCAGAGCTACTGTGCCCAGATTGGCAGCAACACAAACTTCACAGCTGCGGGGCCAAACAACAGCCAGTGACCATGGCTGTAAGTGCGGCAGAGCGTGCTCGCAGCCATGGCCCAGCCATGAGTGGAGCAAAGGCGCGATGTCTCTGCCCCACTTGTTGGGTGGCCCCGTGATAGCAGCAGAGAAGTTCACGACACTGCTGGGGGCTAAGGTGGGCAGGCCTCAGGGCCCAGTGGGTGGACCTTGGCCCACCCGGGCTCACTGTGGCTATGCCTCTGGTATACAGGCACCTGACTATTTTCGAGTAGAATAGCTCAGAGCTGTCGGTGCAGTTTGTAGTTGAGTTCCACCACCTTTTCCTTCTACTAATCTGATCTCTGAGACTTCTATCTACAATATCCTGGGATGTGGTGCCAGAAAGACCTGGGCCAAATTCTGCTCTCAAATATAATTCCAACTCACAGTTAAATTAATAGGAATTGCAAGGATGTATCTCATGACAGAATTTGGCCACTGAGCCAAATTCATCCCCAGTCTAACACTATTGACATCACTGGAGTTGCAGCACATAGGATGGATACAATGCAGCAACAAATACTTTCTAATCTGGACATTGTAATGGCATCTTTTAAGGGCTGAAATGTTTCACTAATTGTCATTAAGTTACATTGAATACTATAATACAGTGCATAGGCACACTTGTTAAAATCTTTTTTGGAAGGCCATATCTTCTTTCTTGGTCTGTTCAGAGACAGAATTGCTTTAAAAGACTTGATGTAAATCACTTGCCTAATACACTGGTAAGTGCATGTGATCATGTCTACAGCAAGCGTTTACCCTCTTCAAGGTTAAGAGCATTGTATTCACTTCCAGCTAATAGTGTTGCTCCTTTAGCACATATGTTGGAGTGTTGTGATTTTGGTCCTGGTGATCACTGGTACTATTTCCATTGATGACTACAACTTACATTGGTTTCCTTAGGGTTGGATTTTCAGACACATTCAATTTGGCCTACCTTCGCATCCAATGAAATCAATGGATTTGATTTTAATGAGAACAGAGTCAGGCCAACACTGAGTACTTTTAAAAATTCCATTCTTAAATAGTAGTAGAATGGGTAACCATTTGTGATGCCATGTGTCTGAAAACACTTCAAAAACCCCATATTCACTAAAGTCATATAATTATATGCTCTGTACAAAGTCTGCTTTGTTGGTATTATTTTAAAAGTCTTGATCTGCTAAAGGTTAATATCCTGTTGGATTGTATATGCTGCCATAGTACATGAAAGGAAGGAATCCACTACCAGGAATTGGTTCCCTGTAGGATGCATGTTCATAGTGAGGTTGCTTGATCAATGGTAAGCAGCTGCCACATCACATGCATAGACTTTTCTAGGAAATGCAAACAGACTAGAAAAGGGGAGTGACATCACTGGGTTCCACTCCCATTCAACAGAACACCTGAAGGGTTATCTGTAGAGTCCTGCAGATCCACAGATAATCTGCTTCAGATCCACGGGTACCCACATCCGTGGATGCGGCTATCCGCAGATCCATTGTTGCGGATTGGAGCTCGGATGCAGATTCTATTTTTATCTGCCTAGGGTCCGTTCGCTGCTGCTGCTGCCTCTGCGGCAGCTGCAGAGAGCAGTGAGCAATATTAAAGAGTACTCCAGGGAACAAAGGAAGCGCTCCAACCAATCCCAGCTCAGCTCTGCTTGCAGTCAGCCAGCTAATCAGAGACAGTCACTCATGGGAGCTCAGCTTACCAGCTAGTCCCGCTTCAGACTTTAGGAGACCGAGCAGCAGTCCCCACACTCCACCAATTAAC
Organism: Pelusios castaneus; assembly: GCA_007922175.1. NCBI lineage: Eukaryota > Metazoa > Chordata > Testudines > Pelomedusidae > Pelusios > Pelusios castaneus. Next base: position 14,574,610 of record ML685763.1, on the reverse strand, counting down.
TGGTGATGGGCAGCTACTCTCTCCCTTTCCCTCACTGCCGGCCACTCAATCAGATGACTGGCAACTGCCACTGAACAGATGAATGATCTCAGCAGCTCCGGCTTCCCGAGCCCAGGCAGAATAAAAGTTGTTGAGATTGGGGCAAGGAGAGGCTCTGAACTGCATGGAGCTACCAGCAACTCCCTTCTTCCCCCGCCTCTGTAGCAGCCACACAGACACTCTGCTTCTATAGTCAGAGCAGGAGCTGTTGCAAGGCAGGGGTAGTGCAGATGGAGATGGACATAAAACCTGACATGCAGATCCCAGATTGGATACAGGCTGACACTGAGCGGATGCGGATCCACATTTTTGTATCCGTGCAGGGCTCTAGTTATCTGGAAGAAAAAAGGACTTTGAAAGATGGGAAGGCAGTCCCAGGTAGGGAAGGCTGCCCAGCCTGAGTTTAAGAAACTGCTTGTACCAGTTAACAAGGGTGAGACATTGCTAATTCAAGAGCTTGTTAATGTGTGTAACTTAGACTGCAATCTTTTGTTTATTTTGTGTGGTATCTCTTTACATTTGCTACTTATAATCACTTAAAGTCTATTTTTCTGCAGTTAATCAGTGGTGTACCATGCGTCTCCAGTGCCCAGGGTCAATACTTACATTTGTACCTCCCCACTCATCATCAGTGATGGCAGTGTCCCGTGACGGGGCTGGATGTGCAGGCTTGTTTCCCCGCTGTCCCCCACTCCTTCCCCTGGTGGTGGTTGTGGCAGGGAGGAGCAACAGGGGCAGATGCTCCCAGGCTGCCTGGCAGTGGGAGGGCAGAGGAAGGTGTGATGGATTCTGCCCCAGAGCCCTGCCATTGGTTGGCTGCCGGGCTCCTGTGCAGCCTGGGTCCCTGCAGCATCCTGGTGTCATTGGACCCAGCATAGGGGCAGAGATGCTGAGAGGATGTTTGCTTCTCTTGTAGTAGGAGCACTCAGCCACTGGTAGGCCTGAGCTGGAGTCAGTGCAGCTGCCAGAGATGTCAAAGCCCAGTGGCCCCTGGTCACCTGCGATAGTGGGGGTGGCTCCTCCAAGGAGGGCCCCAATTGATGCCCCCCAAGCTTGTGCCTGGGGTCATGGCCTTATCCCTGGCTTTCAGTCTGCTACTGTAATTAATGAACTACAATAAATATCTCCACTGGTCAGGTTTTTTTGGCCATGGTAGTTGGTATAGACCTGTGGTCCTTGGCTGAAGAGCCAGCTGGAGTTTCTCCAATTGCTGGTTCATAAGTGGCTGGAAAGCATTCATTGAACTGAGCTGGGTATGATCCCTGCCTCTGGAGGGCTGTGTAAGTGCAATAGATGCCAGGGGGTGTGGCTTGTCACAGTATCACAGTGTGACAGGGAGCCCAACTTGGTCAGACAGAGGGCTCTGTGGTATGCCAGGGGTTCTGCATACCATCACAATATTACTGGGTGAGTACTGCAAAGAGCAGAGCACCCTTCGTCCCATATACACTGAGGTCCCTCAGCACCATTACAGTCAGCCTCTATAATGTCAACATTCTAACTAACTCAGATAAAATGCCCCATGTATAATACAGTTAGTAAATGACTGTCCAGCAAAGAATATTCATAAAGCTCAGATCTTGATGGCAACACAGGGCATGTGTCCACAACAATCATAAGTTGCACTTCCAGGAACCATTCTTCACCTTCAAAAAGCAAGTTATTAAAGCTGAAACTAAGAAGGTTTTTAAAATGTTCAGTTGTTGTCAGGAAATACTGAATGATGGCAACCCTTTCTCATTATTTTCCATTTGTTTTTCAAAGGTTACGTTGATTCCAATTTCTGCACTGGAGTCTCAGATTTCATGTGTTATGGTTGAAGGATCAGTGGAATGGGCAAATGGAGATACCCAGAGCACCCACCTGTTGGCTTTAATTCTCATCAGCATCATGGATCCTGTATTAGTTTATGCTCACCTTTCTCAGAAGAAAGCATATGCGCTCAATGTTTCGTAGTCTCTCTCGCTGTCAAAAAAAGGTGGGGGAAAGGTGGTGAGAAGTTAAATATTGTAATGAACTGAAGAAAATATATCAGAAACATAAAGGCTCAAAATCATCCCTGATATCAATGGAGTTATACCAGGGATGAATTTGGCCTAGTAATATTTCTCTCTCTTATATTACTTGAGATGATTGAGTGAATCAATTTTAAACATTCTTGTGATGGAAGCTATTATTATTCCCAATAACATATGAGAAAAAAAAATGAAACTGAGCTCTGAAGTTCACAGGACAATTCCTCTAAAGTCAGTATATGTGCTTTCTTACACAAAGACTAAAAAGACTGAAGCACAATCTTTCAGATTCCCACTAACTTCAGGAGTGGTTTCCACATGAAGAACATTTGTTTGTATTGGTATCTCTATAATTGCCAAGACACTCCATTAAGGTGCGAAGGGCATAGCCAGGATGCTCTGACTGCGCACCTGACTCTCTACGGTGGGCCAGGCAGTTTCTGGTCACATGACCAGAAGCTAAGCTCAGGCTCACCCACCACAGCATCCAGTAGCAATGTGAATTTCCCTGTTGTGGCTGGGGGGCCTGGTCAGCAGTCGGCATCCGTGAGTGGAACAAAGGCATTGGTGCTGCTCCACTTGTGGCCACCAGCTGCTGGCTGGGCCCAACAACCATGACCACAAGTGGTGCAGCACCCATGCCCTGCTCCACTCGCAGTCCTGGCAGAGAAATTCATGCCACTGCTGGGTGCTGTGGTGGGTGGACTTGTATGACAGGCTGCTCTCCAGATCTGGTCTGGTGTGCCCCAGTAACCCCCCCGCACTCCACTCCTGAACCCCAATTCACCCCACTTTGCCAGGTGTCCACTCATTCCTGAGTCAGTCCACACCAGCCTTCTGTGTGTAATTGGTCCCAGGCAGCCTGGATGCACCCACTAAGCACCTATGGGGCGGTCCCCAAGTGAGCAGCCCCAGCCCCAGATACCACTGTGGAAGCCTCTGTCTTACAGGGATTGGGACCCACTCCCAGTCACCCTGGTCTCAAGTCCATCCATTTAACAAATAAATGGATTATGCCTAACCTTTCACATTTGCACACTACAAAGCCCACACAGCTTTAGGTAAAACAAATATTAGTTTATTGATCAGAGCATGATTTTAAGTGAGAATATAGCAAATCAATGCACAATCAATTTATAAATGAGTCAGGAGTGACTATTATCAAATAAAATGTGTAAACCACATACCAATCTAATATCTCTACCTAAACTGACCTCATAGTCCAAGTTTATATGTAAGGTGTTCAGCTGTTCAGTGTTTTACAGTTATTCTCTGCCTATTACAAAGCAGGGCCCAGATCTTGCTTGAAGCTGGAGAATGTTGCAAGATGGAGTCTCCAGCCAATGCTTCCCTCCATTCCCCCTGTGTCCTCTTTAAAATGCTCCTTGCCCCTCCCTCACCTCAAGGTGATTCTTTTGTTATGCACCTCAGCTGCTCTCTGTGCTGTTTACAAGATGCTGGAAAACTATCCCCATGTCCCCTGAGCTATGTAACCTGCTTCACATGGTACACATACATATTACAGTAGGAAACATGGTACTGTGGTAATTATGTAGAATATGTTATGAGCATTCATAAAGGAACCTCGAATGGCACATTTGGCATCAAATCACTCAATTACATTGCAAAACCAAACAGAAAAGTTACACAGATAATGCCCTGGGGTGCATGGATATGCATCCCGTGACAGCCTGATCTTCAAGTGGGTGGGCCCTGGACCACCTGGGCCCACCCATGGTTGTACCTCTGCAATATGCAGCATTAATAGTTGATCAAGCTACTAAAGTGTGTTTTTAATATGCTAGAAATATCCTTTTTAAAATAGAAGACATTTACATGTACTGAAAGATACTGTACTTGAGGATTCCAGTGTTAAGGACAATGCAGGCTTAGCTGATGGAAAGAAAATCAAAACAAAAACTTAAACAGATTTTCTATTAAGTGGATCATAGATGAGAAGTTCACTAGCAAAACCATATTCCACTCTGCATATACACATCATTGGAGCCACCAGGCAAGATTCTGCTCTTGCTTACTCCAGTGTACATCCAGAGAAACTCCATTGCACTCAGTGAAGTTATTCTGCATTTAGTACAGAACAGAATCTGTTGCATTATGCCCACGAGGAGTGAGCAATTCAAAAGTAAATTAAGTTTTTACACCTCTTTCTACATTAAATTAGAGAAATAGAGAACTTCTCCTGGGGGATGGATGTTAAGCTTTTTCTCTAGACAATGCAAAAGCTACTATATACAGTCATCTTTGTTAAACAAACAATGAGATGAACCAATGTGTGAAGCCAATTCTCTAAGCCTTCTGTGTTTTTCAAACTGTTTTAAGCTGATTCTGTTTTGTGAATATTATATTTCCCCATTAAAAAAGGTTTCAATCTGGGGAGATGGTGGAAGATAAAAAAGTAATATTTTGCCTTTACATGCCCCCTTTCATGCCAAGAAGCATCTCAGACTCTGATGCCACCCTGCAACTGGGTCTATGTGGGTGACCTCTTACATCTGCGCAAAGTACCACTGACTTCAACAGATAGTCCATGAGGATGTAAGGCTCTGCCAACATAGATCCCATTGCAGGACTGGACTAAACATGGCCGGTCTTATGGAAGAGGAAGTGGTTTAGGCACTATAGTGGGAGTCGGAGACCTGATTTCAAGTTTTAGCTCTGCCATAGTCTTCTTGACAGATCTCTGTGACTCATCTTTCTCTCTGTAAAATGGGGATAATAATACTCCCTTACCTGACAGGGATAATGTGAGAATAAATTGATTAGTTTAAGGCATTTTAAAAGTATGATACTGGAGTCCATACAATTAGATAAATAGAAATGTGGACACCAACTGACACCCAATAGGGGAAGAAGGAAAAATGTGTGGTCATTGAACCAGAGCAAAACTAAGAGAAAAACCTCTCCTAGTGTGCAATCATAAAACCCATTAACATCCTCACTGAACAGGAGAAAACACCATGAGAATACTGTTTGAGCTATTACAGAAAGTTTGCTAGGTAAGAGTCAAAATGGTGCTATTGATCACAAATACTTTGCAGCATTTTATGGGACATTTTCTCTATAATATTTGCTCAAAGTAAATGAAAACTACTGAACATTCTGGGGTAATTAATTAATTTAATCACTAATGTGATTTGAACAGGGACACAAACATTGACTTTCCTATCTTGGAAGCCAATTACATTAGCATTCTAAAACAAAGCAATTTCTCCCTCTAGGGCACTATACAAGTTTAGGAACAGAATAAAATTACTGGAACGTGATGTGGAGATATGCTCAGAAAGTGTGCTTGTATCACAGAATGAGGACAAAAAACGTATGAGGAGAATTAAGAAACATTGCTAAATAGACCTAAACATTATTTTGATAGAAAAACCTATAAGGTAGTTTAGTTGAAGGCCTATACAAGATTGTTCCTTACAGTTTCCATTTTCAGTCACTATTTTAGGGCTGCATTTATTTTAATAGATTAACAGATACAATTACTTACATAAACATACATATTAACTTTTTCTAAAGTTAGGTCAACTTTGTTAAATCAACTTAATAAAAGTCGACTTTAAATCTACTTAAAGCCAACCTTATTAAGTCAACTTAACAAAGTGGACTAAGTCGACTTAAACTTTGTTAAGTCGACCTAACCATCCTTAAGTCGACTTAATAAAGTCAACTTAAGGGTTACTTAACATCCACACCATCCTTAAGTCAACTTAAGGCTTAAGTCAACCTAATGAGTGGTTCTTATTAAGTCGACTTAAGCTTTCATTAAGTCAACTTAAGAAATTTCTTAAGTTGACTTAATGAAAGTATGGTGTAGACAGGGAGTAATTTAGGTCGACTTAAGCCTCCTTAAGTCGACCTAAATTGTTAGTGTAGACATACCCAATTATTCTGTGGTACAAAGTTCTTGGGAGATTGACTACCCTTAAGGTGCCATATTCAATGGTGGTATAAGAGATGGCATAAGCTACTTGTTGGGAATAAACTGGTCATGAAACAGATTTAAATGGCCAAGTATTGTAACTTGAATCTGTTTGGCATTTGGTGGCAGTGCAGACATTTATAACTTAGACCAATCTAATATTCTGAGGGGACCATATTCAGCCCATAGTGGAAACAAATACAACTCCCATTGAGATCAATGGGCCAAATTCTGCCTTCTATTCTGCTGGTGCCAATGTGGTGTAACTTTATTGAAGCCAGTGGAATCACTGTGATTAACACTGGCTCACCTGAGAGCAGAATTTGCACTTGCTTAAAGCAGGACTGAATATGGGACTAGGAATGTTGGGAACAGGTCAAAGATATGTAAAATAAGGCAACAGAGAAAACTTTCTCTTAGCTATTGGCTGGACTTCCTGCTCCATATCCTTATTCCTATTCACTTTTTAAGTTACACTTGTCTTGCACTCACAGTGGATGTCAAATGTTTCTGACTTACCCAATATGTAATTTATACAACTGTTTCTGTCCCCATCAGATTTGTCCCACAGGTTTTCGAAGGAATGCACCTCTTTCTTCCAGTCTACATTTAGTTAAATTTGGTCCACTTCTATATAATTGATAGATGGATTGGATAGAGTATAGCAGATCTTATACCCTCCACATCAAATTCATCATTACTGTAAGCAGGTGTAATTTTATTGACTTCAGTGAATTATTCCCTCCCCTACACTAAGAGAATTTAGACCTCTGCCATTAAGCAGAAAGGGGAAGACTGCCTCCCTCAAAGCCCGTGAGTAGTCAGTACAGACAGTGTGTCAGTCTCAAAGAAGATGAGGTGGGTGAGATAATATTTTTTATGGACCAATTTCTGTTGGCAAAAGACACAAGCTTTCAAGCTCAAAAATTTGTCATCTCTCTCACCAAACAGAAGTTGGTCCAATAAAAGATATGATCTCACCCATCTTGTCTCTCTAATACCCTGGGACAGACATGGCTACACCACCACTGCAAATATTGAAGATGGTCAGCCCATTGTTTGGGTGCAGGGGACAAAGGATTTTAAAGGGGGAAGTGTGCTTCAGAAAGAAGAGGTGCACAACCTCCCCACAGCCACGTTTCAACTTCTCCACTTTCTGAATGTCTAAGTGCTCCTATGCCACCTCCAGCAGGAAAGGGAATTACTTCAGTAGAGATCCACTTCGGGACTTCAGACTCAGGCTGCTGAATCAAGAGTAAATAGCAGCTGCTCTTTCATCTGCAACTGAATTCATGAGGGACTCCCAAATCTATTTTCATATTCATATTTTTCATTGACAGCTCAGTACATCTTCCATTCAATATCTAATGTTTTGCAAACCTCAGGCTGTACTCACTGCATGAGCTGGATTGCACTGGTCTATTGGGCTCTTGAAGTCTGTCCTTAGCTCATCAAAGGCGATTATCTGCAAAAGAATTTTTTCAAACATTGTAATGATAGCAGTAATGCCAGTGAACCCAAGTCTTTTCCTTTATCGTAGTTAGTAAGTCCATTCTTACTGACATCAGTTGAAATTCATCTCAAATGTAACTGGGTGAATTTGGCCCTTTAGGTTTTATGTCATTTTAAAGAACAAAATATATGTATTTCACAAAGCTATCTTTGGCCACAAGATCACTGTACAACGTCATAGTGATCGGTTTTGCCATAACAGGACATGCTTATTGATTTTTGCCAGGTTGAATCACTCCTGCAATAAATATGTGCTGCTATAGTATTTTTCAGAGATACTATAAAGTTAAATTTATTTCTCTACAGATAAATGCAATAAACCATAGTCCTAATGTTGAAAGTTTTTGAAAAGGGTATTGAAATATTGTATTGAAATATGGAAAGGTCAAAATGCAACTTGATTTAATTGGAAGTGGAGACTTATTTCACTTTTTGAACATTAAGAGGTTAAGCATGAGAATCAGACAAATTACAAATTGGACATATTATGCCACTTAGATAATACACCCTACCTGTCCTCTCAGCCAGACAAAGTTTGTTTCATAGTCCAATTATTAAATTTTCATACAGAGGTCAACAGCCTTTTTCAGCCTTCATTTTATTTTGTTTTCTTAAACAAAAAAAGCTTTTTCAAGTAAAAGAAAGTTTTGGTTCGTTAATAATTTTTCAGTGTTTTGATATACCAAAAAATTTCATTTTGAATAACAAACTGTTTCAGTTTTCAAAAATAAATTTTTTCTTCATTTTATAGTTTTGTTCCCCTTCCCTCTTTTTCTTTTCTCCCCTATCTTTTCTTTTCCACTGGAAAAGTGGACTAACAGAGAAAGGTGAAACAAAAATAATCCCCTGAAAATCATAAATTACAAACTGGCAATTTTTTCTTTTAGAAAACTGAAACAAAATATTTTGCTTCGCTGAAATAAAGAAATAAAAATCAGAAAATTCCACGAAATTTTTTGAAAGAAACAAACCTTTTTTGTTGTTAAATTTTTCAGGGAATTACATACTTTTTAAAAAGCAGCTCTACTGTAGCTCACGCTTTGCTAGAGTTTGGATCATGGGACATTTCCCATCCAGCCGCAAAGCGTTAGAACCAAATGGGGAGACATCCACTGTCTTCCCACTATCCCCACGGCACTCTGAAGTCTGGAGGCACAGAGTCTTGCTGTAGATGGCCCACTGCTTGCAGTTGCTCTTCGAGGAAGAATGAAGATTTCAAAGGCTGCGTCTACACTTGAAAATTAAGTCGACTTAAGCTTACTTAAGTCGACTTAATTTACCCTGCATCTACACTACAATTTCCTTAAGTCGACTTAAGCAGCTTGCTTGAGTCGACTTAAGGAAAATAAAGTCGACTTAATGAAACTTAACTCGACTTTATTAAATCTCAAATTAATTCGACTTAAGGCTTAAGTCGACTCCCTACAGTCAACTTAAGCCAGTGTAGACGTGGGGTAGCCCTAAGTCGACTAGGGCTACCCCAGGACTACACCAATGCCCTCCCTCCAGGGGGGGAGGGGGCACAGAGGGAGCCTGGCATGCCCCCCACAGGGCAGGGCAGAGCCCTGCCCACCCTGCGCCTATGCCCTGCCAGGATCCCTGTCCCCCTTTGCACCTATGTACAATGGGGCAAAGGCTGAGCCCCCTGGCACTGGGCAAGGGGTGCCCCCCCTGCCCCATGGACCTGCCCTAGGTCCCCCTAGCCCCTAGAAGTCGACCTCGGCGTCCAGTGTTTAAAGAGACAGCTGGAGCCGGCGCTGGCCAAGGGAGCCCTAGGCTTCCTCCTGGCCGGACCGAGCGGTCGCAGCCAGGAGGGAGCACAGTCTCCCTTGTCCCCGAGACCCGCGTTCCAGCTGCAGCAGCTGGAGCGCAGGTCCCGGGGACAAGGGACTGCAGGGCTTCCTTCTCGCCGGGACCTGAGTGGTCCCGGCGAGAAAGGAGCCCTGAGGTCCCTTCTTGCTGGGATCCCTGCTCCGGCTGCCCGCTGCTGAGCAGCTGGAGCGCGGGTCCCAGCCCACGCTCCAGCTGCTCAGCAGTGGGCAGCTGGAGCGTGGAACTCCGGCTCTTCCTCCTGGCCCGGACCACTCAGGTCCGGGGGACAACTCCCCCGGACCCCAGTGGTCCAGGCTAGGAGGATTCCCTCCTGCCAGGGACGTGGGAAGTCCCGAGCAGAAGGGAGCCAAGTGGTCCGGGGCAGAAGGGAGCTCCTCGCTCCCTTCTCCCCTGGACCGCTCAGGCGCTTGCTGCCCCGGGGAGAGCCAGCCCCATGCGGGGCTGGCTCTCCCTGGAGCAATCAAGTCGACTTAGAGAGTCCAGTGTGGACACTCTAAGTCGACTTAATAAGGTCGACTTAAAGTCAACTTATTAAAGTTGACCTTTTTAAAGTCGACCTTAATTCCCTAGTGTAGACATAGCCACTAAGTCTACTTAGTTAAAGTCGACCTAAATTTTCAAGTGTAGACATAGCCAATGGCAGTCCTAGGATAACATGGGCTCCCTGCTTGTTCTGTAAAAGGACTGGGGAGGTGGGAAACAAATTCTGTCTATTTGACAGAACATTCTAAGGAAAGCTCCTCACCAATGACAATCTATGGGAGGACGATCTGACTTTTGTTTAACTTTTCAAGTGTAGACAGAGCCTTGGTTCCCCATTGAGAAGGGAGCTGCGGCTCCTTTCCTCCCGGGAGCCATAGGTCCCAACAAGAAGGGAGCCGGATTCCCTTCTTGCCAGGACCCACGTGGCCCCAGAGAGAAGAGAGTGGGGTCCCTTCTTGCTGGGACCTGCACAGGTCCGGGCAAGAAGATAGCTGCCGGGGCTACCCCTTGGAGGTTCCCCTGTCTGTGGAGCATCGGTGAAGACAGCCGCCAGCGCACCGCGGACAGGGGATCCCTGGAGGTTCCCGTCTCCGGAATGCCGGAGAAGACAGCCACCAGAGCTCCATGGACAGGGGATCCCCAGAGGTTCCCCCGTCCATGGAGCACCAGTGGCTGTCTTCTCTGGCACTCTGCAGACAGGGGATCCTCAGAGGTTCCCTCATCCGGGGATCGCCGGGGAAGACAGTTGCCGGCAGCTCCCAGGAAAAGGGAGCGCCGGGGAAGAGAGCCGCCAACTGGGGCTCCCTTGTCCCCAAGTGCGGCTCCCTTCCCCCAGCCCTAGGTCGACTTAAGGAATTAAGTTGACCTAGGGCATCCACACCAGTGTTAGGTCAACTTAATAAGGTCGACCTAACAGGCGGTAGTTATTAAGTTGACTTAAGGACGCCCTTAAGTCAACTTAATGAAAGTCCGGTGTGGACATGGAGTAATTTAGGTCAACTTAAGCATTCTTAAGTCAGCCTAAATTGCTAGTGTAGACATAGCCTTACATCCCTCTCCACAGTCTCCTTACTCACTGCTTAGCCAGGCTAGATAGATTTAGTTCTTTTAATCTTTCCTTTTAAGTTAGTCGCTTCAGTCCCTTCATTATTTTTATTGCTCTCCTATGAACACCACCTATTTTATCTCTATCATTTGGGTACTTGAGTGCCCTGAACACAGTGTAATCTACTTACAAGAATTGGGAACCTACAGTAACTCCATTTAAGTGAATAGATACGCACTGGTTAAATGAGGCAAAATTTGAGCCTACAATTCCAAGTGTAGTCTTCCCACAGTTGTATGGAGAGCGACTATCAACTCCAAGCTCCATAATATGATGCTTCTTCATATGAAGCCAAAAATCCATTAATATTTTTTGCTGCCATTCTGTAAACTCATATCTAATTTTCTGGCCCCTTTAGCCTCTAGGAAGCTTTCAGCATTATTTCTTTCCAGGTTTCTCCCTCCCTCACATTGGCTGTTTTTTTTCCATAAACAAACAGCAACCATATTCAGTATTCTGAATGACTAAAGGGGAAACAACAGAAGGACACAAGGAATATCTCCATAAGGAATGCAGTGTGTCTCCTCCAGAATAAAACTGTATCTGAATTAAAAACAGAATGACAGATGCCTCCAGCAGACAGCAGATTCTTAGAAGCTTAAAGGTACAGTAACAGAAAAAATTATGATGTGTATAACTGCATACAAGACACCATTACTTGAACTCATTTAAAAGTGCCTCACAGATTTCAGCCCATCTGCTTTGACTTAAAAGACTACTCCAATCTTTTCAAGAAGTCACCAGCCATTCATTCTACCACTGCTCACAATGAATCACAGTGGCACAATATGAGTTCATATTTGAACGTATCTCCAAGTCCTGGAGACGAAGAGTCACCCGATTGCTAACACCCAGTGTGGTGCTCAAAAGTTTTACACTTGAGCAGCAAATCCTTTGAACAAGTTCCTGAACCTAAATCAGATAATGATTCAGTGAAAGAAGTTTATTTTAATGCAGATTAGACAAAAGATAAGTTAGCCTAGATCAAAGATGTCCTTCCCAGGCAGCACAGCTCTCGAATCTAAAATACAGGAAAAGGATCATTTGCTTTTAAAATTCTGCTAGTAAAATGCCTAAGAAAAATTAGTCAAAGTTTTCCTAAAAACAGAATGAAACAGCTGGAGTAACACATAGCATATTACATGCAAAGATCTGAATACATATTACATATATGTACTGTGGAATATGTACCTACAAGCTCCCCGAGTCAGGGTTTGAGGCCTCATTATACATACACACAGGCACTGTGCGTGTTGTAGGAGAAAGTAAAAGTTTAAATTGAAAAGACAAGTAGAAATGATCAGGAATAAGGCTTAAGGACTAGTGCAGCAGATCAAACCAGCGGGCCTGAGCTGGATAAATGGTCAAGTTGACAGGAGTAGTCAACATCACAGAAATTGGCAAGAAGTCAGCCGCAGCTACAGCAAGAGTGGAAAGGCACCTGAAAGGGAGGAGGCATTGGGTCGGCCTAGCGCTAAGGAGATAAAGGTGATGTTTGGGTCAGACCTGAACGTAAGGTTTCAGTCAAACCTGAAGGGAACATTCTGGCCAAGTCTAAAAGTAATCTCACGGTCAAATCTGACACCCCGATGGATGAAGATGTCCAATGATGTGTGCACCTATCAGATCTATGGGTGGCATCAGAAAAGGGGTATGTGAACCAATCAAGATTAATTTGTACCCCAAAGCAGGCTAAGTCAGTAGCTCCAAGTAGGGTATAAAAGCAGGAGTCCGAGAGCCCAGATTTTGTGCAGCCCGAGGGGGTGACAGAGAATCCCATCGTCAGTTGAGCTGTTCCGTTGCATTGCGAGTATGAATACTGCCAACAAATCTGTTGAGATAGATTGTTTGCCATTGTGCTACGTTGCAATAAAGCCTAGCCTGGCACCTTCGTTTCTACAAGGATCCGTGGTCGTGTTGGTTCTTTCGATTATGTTGCCTCAGTTTACCTCTTGCACACGGGGTACGCATAAGCTTATGGTCACTGAGCTAACTGAGTCCTCACTAAAGACCTGATCCAAAGGTAACCCAAAGTGTTAACCAAAGATGCACGTCGGCTTAGGATCACCAGGCTAACTCAATCTCTGCTTAAGATCCAAGCCAGGCTCTAGATCACTTGGCTAACAGAGTGCCCACTTAAAGATCTGAGCCAGGGGTAATCCTGAGGGAGCACGCATACAGAGACTCTCACACGCAGCCAAGCAGATATCCGTATTGGACGCATAACATCAATAAAAACACCTGCCACCCGGTACGAACCACACGCGTGTATAATGAAAAAGTGTTCCCTACCTCAAGTATAGAATATAAGACTACCAACAGACGGTGAAAAGCCCAAAAGGTAACGATGGGCACCTCTACACTGCCAAAAAAAAAAAAAAAAATCCAAATCCATGGCAGTGAGTTTTAAAGCTCAAGACTTGTGTTATAAGGCTAAAAAACAGAAAACTAGTTGTAACTGCTTGGGCTGCAGCCTGGGATCTGAAACCTGGCGTCTACACTACTATTGTTACTGTGAGTCCCATGAGCCCATGTCAGATGACCCAGGCTCTGAGATTCACTGCTGCAGGTTTTTTTGCAGTGTAAACATACAGAATAGCTGTTTCGCAGGGTAACTAACAAACAGTGGTCACAGCATGAAAACTGCCTAGCTTTATGGACAATAATAAAATAAACCTCAAAACAACCCTGGTAAGTAGTTATAATTGCCTCCATTCTGTAGCTGTGGAAACACAGGAGCAGAAAAGTTGAGAGTTGCCAGACCAGAGCCCATTTAGCTCTCTCGTGGCAAAGATGAGAATAAAATCCAGGATGCCAAGTCCCCTGTTCTAACAACACTGTTTCTACCAAGTTAGAGAGCATTTAAAATTAAGCAATTCTGGCATTTTTCAATAGCAAACTACAGGTTGCAATGTATTCAGTGCAATGTATTAAGCTGTTAACTCCTCATCTCATAGTCCTACTATTATGTTTCTGCATAGTCCCACAGCTGTGTAGGTGCTGAACAAAGAAATGTAGGACAGTCCTTGCTCATCAGCAGAATATACAGTTTAAGTGATTTATGACAGGTAACAATGCCAGGAGAGATGACAACTTTTTTCTGTGTGAATACATTTGAGAGAGTAACGATTGTCTCATTTCACCCACATAATTGTTATGGATGTATTTAGTGCATGGGATGAGGTGTAGCATATGTTGCGATAGGTATGTGCAGAAAGTATGTGGGATATTCCCCTCCCCAAATCTGGTCTGATATGCTGCTGTGCCTCCTCTAAAACCCACTCCTGAGCCCCGACTTACCCTGCTATGCTAGGTGGACCCCACACACCACAGCCTCATGTGTGTAATCGATCGCAGGAAATGGGTGTGCACCCTCCGGCCACTCAGGAGATGATGCCCCAGCAAGCAACCCCAGCCCCCAGACACTACATTGGGACCTTCCATCCTACAGGGGTCAGGGCCCTTCCCTAATCACTCTTAGGGTATGTCTACACTAGAGAAGCTAAGTCGACTCTGTTAAGTCAACTTATAGCGTCTACACTAAAAACTTAAGTCAACTGCCTGCGTCCCCACTCACAAGTGCTTGGTCGATGGAGGAGAACCGGGGCAGGGGGCGTTCGAGCAGGGGAGAAGGGAGCTCCGGCTCTGGAGAGCCGCAGCTGGGGAAAAGGGACCCGCAGCTCCCAGCTGGGGGAAGCCGTGGCTCGGGAGACAAAGGAGCCGTGTCTCCCCAAAGAGAAGGGAGCCGCGTATGGCTCCCTTCTGCCAGGAAGGCTCGGCTCCCTTCTCCCCAGCTGTGGCTCCCCCAAGCCAGGGCTCCCTTCTCCCCAGCCCTAGGTTGACTTAGCCAATTAGGTCGACCTAGGGCATCCACACCGGCTTTAGGTCGACTTAACAGGTCGACTTAAGCATTAAGTCGACCTAAAGACGGGGAGTTATTAAGTCAACTTAAGGAAAGCCAGGTGTGGACGTGGCGTTCTGTAGGTTGCCTTAAGCGTTCTTAAGTTGACCTACGTTGCAAGTGTAGACATACCCGTAGCCACTTGTTTGCCCATTTATCAAATAAATAGGTATACCCAGCCTCACTCATTCACACACTCTAATGTTCACACAGCTTTAGATGAAACAAACACTAGTTTAATGATTAGAACATGATTTTAAGTGAGTATATAGCAAATCAAAGCAAAATCATTTAATAAAGCAGTCAGGAGTTACCACAAGCAAATAAAAGACATATGACGCATGCTAACTAACATTACTGTCCAAGATTACTCATAAGATCTGGCTAAATGATGGTTCAGCAGCTGGTCTCTTCCTATCCCTAGGTAGGGCCCAATCCTTCACATAGATGTTTCAAGATGGAGAATCTCTGGCAAAAAGCCCCTTCTAGTTCAAAGTATCTTTATTTGCTTCCGAACCTTTCCCTCTTCCTGGGTCAAGGTGATTTTCTTTGTCCAGAAAGGCCAGGAGTCATCCCCTTTTCCGGCTGAGGTGCCACAGGCATTTAGCTAGCTCTGGCTGTTTACATGAAGCTGCAAGACAGTTCTGATTGTCCCCCTCCCCCTCTAAGCCATGTAAAATACCTGGAAACATGCTTCATCTGTACACATACATGATGCTGCAGGAAACATGATACCATAACAATAAGGCAGAGCATTCAAAAGGGAACCTTGCATGGCACATTTTGCATCAAACTACAACTTACATTGCAAAAGAGAAAAGAAAAGTTAAATACAGATCATACCCAGGGACACCTCATGATGCCATGGCTCTTGAAAGTTGTGTTCTACAACGATCAATACCATACAGCAATGGAGATAGGTCTGCAGGTTTTGCATCTGGTAAGATAGGTCCTGTGCTGCTTTGAGTTAGAGTATGTTTATCTGTGGGGAACTTGATTCTCATGATGAACTTGGAGAGATGAGGAGCAGAGTGATGTCTAGAAAAAGGCATTGAGAAAAGATTTCATTTGGGATGTGATCCCTTTAAGTATTTGTTATAATTGTTTAATGATACCCTGAATGGGTTTCAGTGTGGGGCGTTAGGTGACAAGTAGTGGTGTGTGGTCAGAGAGCGTTGTTTCAGTATTGAAGCAGGTTCCCTTGGGGTATTTGGGTGGCCTGTTTTATAACAATTTTCAGGCAGCGTCTTTGTTGGTGAAGGTGGTTTTAAGTGTGCTAAGAAGGGTATCCTGGGCTTTCACTTCAGAACATATTCTGTGGTATTTGACTGCCTAGCTGTAGATACAGGTCTGTGGTCAGCAACAGTAGATATTTGTCACCTACCACCCATACAGGGTTTCAGTAAACAATTATAACCCTTACTGAAAGGGATCACATCCTGAAAAATCTTTTCTGAATACCGTCTTCTAGACTACACACCGTACCCCAGCCTCACCAAGTTCATCATGGGAAGCAAGCTCCCCACAGATCAAAGTAACACCCTTGCCATGCCCTGAAAGAAATCTTTCCTGAACCCTCTCTTATGGTTGTTTGACTATGTGAATACATCAGAAGCAAACTCCCCACAGACCAGGACCCACCAACTCAAAGTGACCTCAGTGACTCATGTAACACATGTAAAATCTGCAGACACATCTCCAGTACTACAATGATTGATAACCCCCCAGAACACATCTTTCAACATCCATGGGTCCTACATTTGCCTGCGATAACATATGATGTACTTTATCCAGTGCACCAAAAGCCCCAATAAACAAGTATGTGGGTGAAATAAGACAGTCACTGTGTTTTCTAATGAACTTGTGTAACCCATATGCCTGAAAAGGCTATCTCTGAGAGACCTGCTGAGGGTGGGTTACTGTTGTTGGGCAGATTAGCTACCCACAACTGGAAACTTCCAGAAGCAGGGATTGGTAGCAATTTGAGCATGCTCCACAATGTACCCTGCTTGTGTGATGTGATGTTGTCAGTCAGATGACTGGAGAGCAGCAGCCTGAGCAGACAGCAGGCAGGAGCTGCCTTGAGGGGAGACCATGTGCTCAGTGTTCTGGAGAGGAGCTGAGCCAGGAGTGAACAAGATGTTTTCTCCATGTAAAGGAGTCATTTGCGACAGACCTTGCAGACATGCATATGGGACTGAGGGCTGGTTGCAAAGGAGAAGGAAAAGCCTGCATGGAGTGCTACAGAGGATCCCAGCAAAGAAAGAAGAGGACAGCGATTTCTTGCCACTCAAGCTTCCACACTGGAACAGAGACTGTAGCTGAGAGTTGGGTGAACTCCACACAGACTTTGGGACTCTTGGGTATCTTTCATGCAAGGGATTGTTCTTGGTTAATTGTAGTTTGTTTTCTTAGGATAAGGTTCATTTAGTTAGTAGTTAATAAAGTTCATTGTTATGTTTGTTTTTAGTAGTATTTTAATGTGTGAGTGTAGCTCTGAGCAAGCTTCGCCGTGAGTCCTGTACAGATTGGATCCTGGGTCTCCAGCTGCTTTCCCCATAGGGGTTGGGATTGATTTCTGTGGGGCACTGGAGAAGGGCAACTAAATGAATTTAGCCCACCCGAAGGTTACACTTGCACACAAAAATGGTAAGAGAAAAACACCATATGCACCAATACACCACAGGCAAACACTTTCTGCAAAATGATCACTCCATATCTGACTCCTCAGTCCTTGTGCTCAAAGGAAACCTTCACAACACCTTCAAAGCACAAGCCTGGGAGTTCAAATTTATAAATTTGTTAGTCATTAAAAATCATGGACTCCATAAAGAAACTGGATTTATGAATCATTACAATAATCTATCATTCATTAACCCGCCTTTGTCCTGTGACTGCAGAAGCATTAATTGCCAATTTCACTTGAACGGTGTCTTACAAAAGGCTGAGTCCTTATGCTAAGTAATTTGTTCTACTTTGTATTTAGCTGCAATACTCAGTACTTTTCCTACACTTCAAGCCGCACTGTGTGTAAGGACAAGAGCTCATCTCTTTCACCAACAGAAATTGGTCTAATAAAAGCTATTACCTCATATAATGACACGGAGAGGCTCCCAATGTTTCCTCTTCTTCCCAGCCCAATCTCCCCCGGCCGTGGCTCTCCCCTTTTCCCCAGCCCATCTCCCTGGCCGTGGCTCTCCCCTTT
>ML685763.1:14526150-14556564 GCA_007922175.1 Pelusios castaneus | reverse complement strand
CTGTGGCTCTCCCCAGCTTGATCTTCTCCCGCTGCGGCTCTCCCTTGTTCCCCAGCCCAATCTTCCCAGGCCGCAGCTCTTTTTCTTCTCCCCAGCCCGACCCATAGTAAATTAATAAAAACTACAGTATTTCATTTTAACATTTTTAGTAAAGTTCAAACAAAAAGACAACATTATGCATTTCTTTTGAATTAAGGTACTTAGGCTTGCTGATGCTTCCAGCACCAAAAAACAATTGCCCATGAGGCACCATGCCTCCCAAATTGCCGCTCAACAACTACAAGAACTTTCTCAGCTGCATCATCAGCTTAGAGAGAACATTGGTTGTAACAGGTGACAGCAGGCAAAGAAAAGGAATGAGTGGTCATCTTGCCCATGAAAGAGAAAGGATTGGGGAGGGGCAAGGCAGGTGTGGCTGTGGGGAAGGGAATCCCCTGGGAAGGGTCAGGAGAGCAGGGCCACAGAGTGTGGGCTTCAAAATGCTCCACTTGGTCACTGCTGTGACTTCTAATTAAGCTGTTGAAGTCTTTCTACGCTGTGATCCTGAAAATTACTGTGAGTCACTTATGGCTGGAAGGCAGGATGCATGGCCCTTTGTGAGCATGAAAGAGCACCCCAGGGTCCAATCCAGGAGGACCCACAGGGGAAGCTCAGGCAGAGCAGGGGTGAGGCCAGATTCAGGAGGCAGCTCCACTGGTGTGTGGAGACCTGAGGTGGCAGACTCCAAGCACTAGAGTCTTGGCTGGCTGCATCCCAAGTGGCTCCCGAGTACTATCCCTGGAGCACTCCATCAAACCTCACCAACCTTGTCTCTAAAAACAGAACACACAGAGCCATGGTTATCAATAGAATTAACTCCGTAGCTCATCTAGGGTCATTGTCACAGGTCTGCCATGCCCCAGCACAAACATCAGTTCACAGAAACAGGGGAGTATGGTAAAAAGGCCATGGGCTTACATCTCTTCCAGTAGGTTCCTGTAGCAGTCTCGCAGCACGGGACCTACAAGCAGGGCGCCTCCTGGCAATGTTATGGGGAATCAGTCTCAAGTGGACCCCCTGCTGGTGGCCAGTGCTCTGCTTTTGCACACCAGACTCAGTCCCCGAGTCCTCTTCTGGGACCTCAGCCCTCCCACTGAGCCCCAAAGTTCACCCCTTCCGGGGTATCTAGGTCCCCTGGCCCACTTTGCAGCAGTGGGACAGGCCTAGTCCACTGACCGCCTCCTGCAGTCCAGTCCAGCTCACCACAATCCAGCCACACATTAAAACAGTCTAGGGCCAGCAAGCTCAAAACCCCACCTGCCACCCACGCCACTCCTGGCACACTGGGGAGAGCGGGGAGGGACCTGGGCCCACCCTCTACACCAGGCCCCAGCCCAGGGACCCTATGTGCCTCCTCAGAGGCCTTCCGCCTCCTGCCAATCTCTTCACTATATACACTTCAATTCCCTGGGCCACTTCCCCAGTCATGCCTCTTTCACCAGCTTGGATCTAGCCGCTGCCTGCTCCTGGCTCCTTGCCCTCAAGCTGCTGCTCCTGCCACTCACCGCTGTCCACTCCCTCCAGGAGGTTCAGCTTCTCTAGGCTCCTGCTGCTGCACCGCACTCAGAGCTCTCTGGGGTCCTGAGCCCCTCCATCTGCCAGCCCAGGAGGGACCTTCTCCCTACTAGCTCCCCAGGCAGACTGCTTCTCAGCCCTGTTGCTCCTAGCTTTATACTGCCTCCTGGGCCCTGATTGGCTTAGCAGTCCTCGCCTCTGATTGGCTACTGCAGCCAAACCTCCTTTTTAACCCTTTCTAGCCATAGTGGAGCTACTGCTCCACTACAGTTCCCTTCCAGGATGGTGGCAGGACAGTCCAAGTCACCAGAGCAGCATAAGCCAATGGCCTGTTGTGGGAGGAGGACACCACCTGTGGGGATGCAGCATGGAGCGTATGGGGGCTCAGGCCCATCCTGCTCTTCAGCCCCAGCACAAGGCCCAGTCAATATCAGGGTAGTTGGTAACTGAGTCAGCAGGGCTCAACTCAAAACACACTGACAGGTACTTTGCTGCTCCCCCTTTCACACCACTGAGGCCCACTGGGCTACTTCCTACCCTGTGGTTGCTGGTAACATTCCACAACCTTCCAGAGTCTGCAGGCTCCCCCATCTATGTAGCCCCCAATAGCACAGTCCCTCTTCAGGGCTTGCCTGGCCACCTGGGCCCCACCCCGATTGCCTAGAGAGCCAGGAACATGCTTCCTTCCTGGTCAGCCATCCACCCCAACTGAGCAGGATAACTGGCTTTTATAACCCCTCCCCAGCTGAGCATACCCATCAAAGGTAAGGGGGTGTGGCTTCTTCAGCCCGCAGGGTGTCCTTAACCCTCACTATACCAGGCTGATACACCCCATTACAGTCCTAAAATCTTTTTGTTCAAAGTCACTAAACTAAATCCCTGGACCAGATTTTGAAAACGTAGGATAGATACAGGTTGATCTTTCATGGAGGAGCAATTTATGTTCACTGATAAATATGAATTTCATGCTCAGCTTGATAGACAGAGACTAAGGACAATTTGATGTTTGTTCAGTGACATCTGTGAAATAAATTAGTGATCTAGTTACTGGCATCCACATTACAAAACAAAGCTATCACAGTGGACAATAATTTGTATCCTTGCTCCAAAAAGAGACCAACAATTGAATGGGCCATGGAGACTCCATTATCCTCTGACTTCTGAAGGAAATCTCCAGGACTGGTTTAAGTGATACTTGTTAGGCCCGCATGACAGAAAGCTTGTAGTGTTACTGCCTATGCTGTTCTGTGGACTGAAGAGAAAGGTAAGTATTGGTGCTACTTCGGAGTGGTTACAGAATCCCTGGTACTTCACAGCTTAGAGAGGACCAGAATGTGTTGCAGCAGAAGCTTAATAAAGCTAGGGACTTCCTGGTTAGTGGGTTTTCTAGTTGCTCCTTAAAAAATTGCTCTTTGTGTCAATGACCTCACACCACATTATGCATCTAATAAAACAACAGATGAAAGTTCCCTTGATTTATAAACATGCTGGCTATACTCTGGTGATTTTCATCCCAGGTAAGTCCATTAACTCCAAGTGTAAATCAGCACAGAAGTTGCCCCAATTTAGACATTCCTTTGCTGCATAGTTTACAGATTCTGTGATGGCCTCACAGCAACACTCAGGAAGGTATTTATAGTTGTGCCTGAATTCCTCAACACCCTCATGCACATTTCTCCAATTACAGATTTGAATACAGAAGCATTCACATTAGATTGAGACCGATTTTCATTTTCTATTTATTTCTTTAGACAGAGATTTAACTGAAAATTTCACCTGGTAGTGGCAAGAATGAATCCAGATCTCTTTATGTTTTAGGGAGGCCGTTTAATTTTTACCACTGAGCCCTTAACAGCATATGTTTGCCTTGAGGGCAGATATTTCCTTTTTTGTTATTAAACTGACCATGACTAATTTCTGGGTAGGACATCTGCTGAGAATATTTTTAAGGTGAATTCAGTGTTGGTGAAAGATGCTGCTTTGACAACTCTTGTAACTGAAGATTCTAATTTATATGCACTTTAGAAAAATCAAAAATTGAAACAAGCTGAGATGACAAATCTATTAATCTAGAGGGCTGCGTCTACACTGGTAAATTAAGTCGACTTAAGCTGCGTCTACACTACAGTTTCCTTAAGTCAACTTAAGCAGCTTGCTTAAGTCGATTTAAGGAAAATAAAGTCGACAATGAAAATTAAGTCGACTTTATTAAACCTAGATTTCATTAGACTTAAGGCTTAATTCAACTTTTTAAAGTAGAATTAAGCCATTGTAGCCCTGGGGTAGCCCTAAGTCGACTTCTATTTTAATTAGAAGTTAGGAATTTGATGTTATATCTATACTGTAACTTGTGTCATTCTGCAGGAATGCCTTAGACAGGAGGGTGTGAACAACCATTGTCTCCTTAATGTTAAGGAAGCTCCCACCTACAATGGGCCAAAGGGAGAAACCTGATGAGCAATTAAGGAGACAATGGTTGTTCACACCCTCTTGTCTAAGGCATTCCTCCAGAATGACACAAGTTAAAGTATAGATATAACATCAAATTCCTAACTTCTAATCGAAATAGAATTCCTAGACAAACTATATAATCATTCCCAGCAAATTACTACCTTTCTATTGATACCAAACATGACATAGTTCCTATGGATTATAGCAATTATGAGATATCCATAGAAAATAATATCATAAATGCTTCCCTAAATCCAGACAGCGTCACACCCTGCCCACATGCCCTGCCAGGGTCCCTGTCCCCCTTTGCCCCATTGCACACAAGGGGTGCCCGCCCCCTGCCACCGTGGACCTGCCCAAGGTCCCTCTAACCCCACAAAGTCGACCTAGAGCATCTAGTGTGGACGCTCTAGGTTGACTTTGTAAGTTCCCCTTTACGTCAACTTTAATTTTAAGTGAGAAACTGAGAAAAACAAACACAGAACAAAAAAAAGCAGGCTCTGCCCCAAAGAGCCAACAACTTAAATATCAGACGAACCAACAGACCTATACAGACAGACCAACAGAAGAATATAAGGAAATTATGAGACAATATTGGTCAGGCAGTGATCAGCACACAAGCAGGCTAACTGATGTCCCATTTTTAGTAGGCGTCAAGAAGGAACATAAAGAAAGAGTTGTGAAGAAGAGATTTAAGGAGTGATTTGAAGCAGGACAATGAGACAGCTTTGTGGATGTTTATGGAAAGTGCCTCCCAAGTGTGAAGGGCAGGATGGGAAAAAGTATAAAGGTGCTTGTTTTTAAAACTTAACAAGTGGATGATGGAGACTGGCATCACTGGCCAATCAGAGGCAGGCATCGACATCTTCATGGTGAAAGAGTCAAAGTTATGGGCTAGGAAAATAAAGTTTGCAGCAGCATTGTGAATGGATATGAGTGGAACGAGACTGCATTTATCAAGACCAGAGAAAGGGGTGATGTAGTAGTTGAGATGTGAGGTGGTGAGAGGCTGGAGTAGAGTTTTAGCTGAGTGTGTGGCTTGACCCCATCTCTAATCAAATGTCAATGTGGGACTTTGTACCATGGCAGCCATCTCCTAACTGTCCTCTCATGGCTACCAGAAGCTCTGTAGTGGCCTACCGCTAGTTTTTCTGTTCAGTGCCCTTTAAGATCACCACAGTCTTTCTTGTGACTAACACCTTCCCACACCCAAAGTGGGGCTGGTTAAATAATAGAACAGTCCTTAAGGTACTCAAAATAAAGTCCATCACCTACCCCAAAAGTCCGTACGCAGCTCTGGCTCTTAGTCCTACCACAAAGGAAGATCTTCTATCCTACTATTCATGAAGTTGCCACTCCTAGCATTCCCAAATGGGACCTCCACCTTATAACTCCAGTTTCCTTCTCCTGTCAGCATCTTTCCTCTGCTGAGGAAGAAGACAGCATATATACCGACCTCCTTCAGAGTGCTCCTCCTGATTGGGTGGGAGAGAGGGAAGCCCATCCTTATGCTACATTACAGGCCTTAAAGATACAGTCTCCCTGTTTTTTTTCCACCCATCCAACTACTAATTCCATGGGAATTCTTCCTCTCAACCAGCTTTGACCATTTCCTCAGCCTTTATTCATTCTAGTGATCTTGG
Source organism: Pelusios castaneus (assembly GCA_007922175.1). Taxonomy (NCBI): domain Eukaryota; kingdom Metazoa; phylum Chordata; order Testudines; family Pelomedusidae; genus Pelusios; species Pelusios castaneus. Next base: position 14,550,916 of record ML685763.1, on the reverse strand, counting down.
AATGGTGTTCTCTGGCCTTCTTCTAGTCTTAAAAGGCCAGTATATGCTGCTACAGACCTAAATTGACCTGATAATGCCCTTTAAAGTGGCATATCATAGTTACTGGCCTGCCTAAAAGAGAATGGGAATAGCAAAAAGTTATTGGGGCAAATTCTGCCCTCCATGCATGCAAGCAATGTTCCTGTTAAGTCTCAAATGGGTGCTTCATGTGTACATCTGAGCATAGTTTGGCCCACTGATGTTTGATAACTTATTGCAGGTGAAGCCAAGAGATGGAGTGTAACTGAAAGAATGTTTTGACTGCCAGTCCCTGAGTTTTGGGTCCACTGTTTCTCCGTCAACTGCCTGATAACATTGCTAACATCTTAAGTAATGTTGCTAAATGTTTGGTGTCTAGTGACCCTGAACTGAGGGGCAGGCTGGTAGGCACAGGAAGAATTAGTTTTTAGTTTTTTTATAAAACTATATCATAACGAACCCGTGGCCTTCTAGAACTTCACAGTTATCACTGTGATGCACACCACAGCACCTCAGAACTTCTAAGTGACAGCAGGGCCAGAACTGAAATCCTTCTACCCCAGAACCCAGCCCTCTCCTCTCTGCCCTCACAAAATAGCAACTACTCCACCAGACTGGAGATCTCCTTAGAAACGTAAAGGTGCAGTGAAGAGAAAACAAGATGATAAAAATTATATAATCACAGGGGTGCTGAAATCATTTGTATAGAAGAGGAGCTGAAAGCCATTGAAATGTTACATATGATGGAAACCATTTCAAGCCAGGGGGTCTGGCAGCACCTCTAGCACCCTTAGTTCCAGCATCTATGCCTAACCACAAAATTCACTTCCTGAAGTGTAGCCAGGCTCACAGGAGCTAAGAAAGTCAGGAGGGCATCAGCTGACTCATGGCACCAGATACCCAGAGCTGGACAGATCTGTAGAAGAGAGACTCTCCTCAGAATTAATGTTCAAATCATCAGATTTCTTCAGGGCATAGGTCACAGTAAGGTGATGCTGTTTCAGAGACATTAAAAAAGTGTTAAGGACAGAGAGTAATATTGGAGACAGGGCTAAATTAATGCAGGGGTTAAAGCGACTGAAACCCCAGTCTCTGGCCAAAAGGGGGGCCCTGGGCTCCAGCCCCTTTTAACCCCTGCATTAATCCACACCCCCACCCCCGTGTCCTGTTCAGCACCAGTGGGGCTTCAGGAAGGACCAGGATGGCTCCTGCCCTGCCAGTGCTGGAAGAGGTGGGGCCCTGGAGCCAGAGACCAGGCTCTGCACTCCTGCCCTACCCCTGGGCCAGCTGGTCCACCCCCAGGATGGGGGTAGGGTGGGCCAGCGCCTGTTCACTCCACCCAGGGGGCGGGGCTGACTGGTGCATGGTGTGGCCTCCACTCTGGCACAGACTTCCAGGGCCTGTGGCCATGGGGGGGCTGCACCAGGCCTGGGCTGCACAGCAGCTAGCCCCGTCCCAGGGGCAGAATGAGAGTGGCCAGAGCAGGAGCACCCTCTGGCCCCTCACCCCCCCCCCCATGACAGTCTCCCATGCTGGGGTGCAGGGGCCCTGCAGTTGAGGGTGGGGGGGCCCACAGTGGGGGGGGGCAGCCCAGGGCCCCCAGGCTGGTTAATCCAGCCCTGATTGGAAAGGGTCACAAAATATGAAGAATGAGGCCCAAGCAACAAAGTTTGGTTCTAAATCTGGATCTGAACTAAGGGCTAGCTCTGAAAAGCATCAGACCAGTAAAACTCTGTAGTCACCGCTTCCTAAAGAGGAAATTGTTCAATTATCTTCTCCATACACTAGAAGGGCATTCATGGCTGTAGTTACTCCCATTCCTATCAGTTATTATTGTTATCTGGAGCTTTGGATCTGGAGCTGATAAGGCTTAAGGATTGTTTTGTTACAGGCTATAGAGCACTTCGTTTTCAGCCTCACAAATCTAACTCTGTGACCCACTGAAACAGCACAAAACCATTTACAAACTTATCATGCAAGCTTTCCATTGAACTGTGAGAAGTCTGGCATTAGTGAATGTTGAGTTTACCTACTTATGCTACTGCACTTTGTAAATTAAATGCTTTACAGACCTTAATTAATCCTCATAGCAGCCGTATGAGATAACCACTTTACAGGTGGGGAGACTGAGGCAGAGAGATTAAATGACTTGCCCACAACTACACAACATAGCTATGCCAGAGTCAGAATTAAAACATAGGATTTTTAGCCTAGTCCTCAAACCCATAGTTTATGAGACATTCCAGGATTACAGAGAACATTTTGGAGCTGTTTTCATCTAGATTTCTGGGCACCAGAGAAGTACGGACTGTAGTAAAGTGATGGTTTTAAATCTGCATAATGTGTGTCAAATTCTGCATGCAGATACACCCCACTAGGGATTGTGAAGTGCTTTACAGTATGGATCACTGATGTTCATGATCTCTGGAGTGGAACACAGCAGCTGTTTGGCAGTAAATAGAAACACTATATAAACAGTTTACAGCAGGAAGCGAAGAATAGCCTATCCAACTGAAACTGCAGGGAGGGAAGGATTTAGATTTCCATAATGTAAAATTACCAGCATTTCAATTTGACCAAAACACAGAATCAATACCCATACATCCTATGAGATTTCTAGTGATCTCAACTGGCTTGGCCTTTAGTGTTATGACTCATTCAATAACATAATAGCCTCCAGCAGCAAAAACCCCCTAATGCCATGTTGCTGCCTTTGACAACACTCTCTTAAGTAGCACTAAGAGTTGGTTCCTCATTCTGTCTGTGAGGCAGGCACTACATGTCAACATTTATACGCACACAAAGAGAGGACATTAAAATCTCTGCACCAGAGTAAGAATTAATAATAGACCCACACAGTGCTAGCGCTAAATTTCCACTTCAAACTTTATTTTATAAATGGATTAACTCTTGGGTTTCTGTGTAGGTTCCCAGGGCTTTCTCTTCTGAAACCTAGTACCATGCTTTCTGGAGTGGCGCAGGACACACAGTCAAGCAAAAGAGCACAAACCCCAAACTGGTTGGGTGATTTATACTTAGATCTCACCAACCAAGTAACAACTGTGAACTCCTCAGGTATTATAACAGCACTCATAGGGAGACACAGACAATCCCCTTGAGTACTCCAAAGTATCTTACCACCCATGCAAGCCTGTCTCTGCAGTAGATGGTCCCTTACACCAAAAAAAAAAAAAAAAAAAAAAAAAAAAAAATCACAATATTCAGGTGACTCCCAATCCCAAAGGCCCAGTCACTTACCTCAGGTCAATTAAACCCAAATCACAAATCAAAGACAATGCTTATAACCAATCCTTTAACAAACTAACTAAAGATTTATTAAACAGTAAAAAGAAATGAGAGTTATTTATAAGGTTAACGCAGGTAAACATACACACACAAATGAGACACAGTCTTAGGTTCCAGTAGATGACAATAGCTGCAATAATATGCAAGCTTTATATGTCCTTCAGGGATAACCCAAGCTAAGCAGATGGGAACTCATCAGTTATGCATAGAACTCTTTACCCCTCAGAATTCAGACAGCATGGGGTAACACTTTCTCCTGAACAGGAATTTTTATTCCCTTACTGCAATGTTAAGCTGTGGTGGAATAAGGGCTTGTGCACATACCTTCTTTGGAGGTGTGTGGAGAGCAATCAACAAGTCTTTGTCCAAAATGTCTTGCCTGATGTCTACAGACCTTTTATTGGGGATGACATAACACTTCCTGTGGTAAACTAGCATTTCATACTTGGTAACGGGTCTCCCCTGGCAGTATGGAATTTACAGTCTTAGCAAACACATTTATAGTTAAAAAGTGAACTTTTAAACACTATCTTATAACACGGAATATGGATATTATAAGTAGGATTGATAAACACAGCATCCTACAAGCATTCCCTAATGTCTAAACATTAAACACATTCTTATAACTCTCATATCTATTTTAACAACGCTAACACACAGGGGAACCAGACTGGCTTCCAGCTATGCATTTGTCAGTCTCTAGTGAGGCCTGGGCCCTCCGCAGGAGCTGGCCCTGTTTCTGCCAGTGTCACACCTATCAATAAAAAACAAAAACAAACAAACAATCTCTTTTAAAAAACAAAAATGAAAAACAACCAAACTTTAAACTGCCAACCTGCCTATCAAATTCTGCTTCAGTAATCCCACGCACCAACATCCTCACAGCCTTATGAACTACACCCTGCCAGGATTTAGGGACAGAGGACAAGGCCCTCATGATAGGCCCAATAGCACAAGTGCTGTGGCACCATGAATGCTACTGAAGTAAAAAGAGGGAAAATCAGATAAATATTTCATAGTGTAAGGCCAGAAGGGGCCATTGTGATCATCTCAGCTGACCGCCAGCATAACACAAGCCACAGAACTCCTCAAAATGATTCATTTTTTAACTAGAGTATATATTTTAGAAAAACATCCAAACTGGATTTAAAAATTGTCAGCGATGGAGAATCCACCATGACCCTTGATAAATTATTCCTATGGTTAATTACCCATACTATTAAAAATTTACATCTTATTTCCTGTCTTAAATTTGTCTAACATCAACTTACAGCCACTGGATCTTCTCATACCTTTGCCTGCTAGATAGAAAAGGCCATTATCAAATATTTATTCCCCATGTAGGTCTTTACAGCCTGTGATCAAATCACCCCTTAACCTTCTCTTTCTTAAAACTAAATCGAACAAATTTCTTGAATCTCTCTCTATGAAGGCATGTTTTCTAACCCTCTAACCATTCTTGTGGCTCTTCCCTGTAGCCTTTCCAATTTATCAATATCTTTCTTGAGTTGTGGACACCAGACCAGGATGCAACATTCCAGCAGAGATCACACCTATGGCAAATATGGAGATAATATAACTTGTCTACTCATACTCAAGTTCCAAAGGGGTAGCCGTGTTAGTCTAGTTCAGCGAAACAAATAAAGAATCCTGTGGCACTTTTAAAGACTTCCCTTTTAATGCATCTAAAGATCACCTAGTCTTTTTCACCACATAACTACATTGGTAGCTCAAATTCAGGAGATAATCCATAAAGACCCTTAAACCTTTCTTAGATTCACTGCTTCCCAGGATAGTGTCCCCATTCTGAAAATATGGCCTATGTACTTTCGCTTCTCTTGGAAATCCAGTAGACTCAGAACCCTTCATATGGAGGTGGGAGGCCCACAAAATACTGCTGATGACATACTCATTTACTGGCTCCAAAAGGAGTTTGCTCAATTCTACATTTGCTACTGGGTCCTGAAAAATAACAAGAGTCCCTGGCAAGGAAATGAAGCAGGAATTTCATCTACAGACTCTTCAGAAGGCAAATAAATCAGTTGCATGAGCCAAGCTGTAGCCAGAGAGATAAGAAAAGCTACTTGTAAGCTACCAACTTTGCTGAATCTTGGAGGCTCCAGATTGATTAGAGGCTGTTTCAGCTGAGAAATTTGACATAGCTTTAATCTCTTTTCTCACTTCAAAGTCATGCTGCTGGAATTTACAAATGGCAGGTGTGAGACTTAATTCTCTGAATGGCTGTCGTGTTTTCATAATCACTTAACAGAGTGACTATGCATTTCCAATATTCAGTTTATCGTATAGGCATGGCATAAAGCTTTACATTCAGGGACAATTATACAGAAACAACTGCATGGACTTTGATACCTATGAGTCCTTTTCACTTGTTAAACAGCAACTGAACTCTAATTTTAAGACCAAAATTCAGATTCAAAGGAAAGGTAATACAAAATCTAATACGTCAAATCCAGGCCTTATATGGTATTTGTGCGAGCATGGTGTAATCATGTATCAGATTTGTTTGTATGTCAGATAAGGAGCTGAGTACTAGCACTTCAATGATATCACTTTCTATGGATAAAGTAGTAGAGACCTATGCTTGTAGATTGCGTCTACACTGGCAACTTAGGTTGACTTAAGGACACTTAAGTTGACCTAAACAAAGCCACATCCACACCTGGCTTTCATTAAGTCGACTTAAACGCTTCCTTTAGTCAACTTAATAACTAACACTCTTTAGGTTGACTTAACGCCTAAGTCGATTCATTAAGTCGACCTAAAACCGGTGTGGATGCCCTAAGTCGACTTAATTCCCCAAGTCGACCTAGGGCTGGGGACAAGGGAGCCGCAGCTCCCCTTGTTCCCGGGAGCCATGTCTCCCCTAGCCCGGGGAGCCACTGCTCTCCGTCGACCTAGCCAGTCGACTTAACAATCTAGTGTACACTGTCTAAGTCGACTTAACAAAGTTGACTTTAAGTCAACTTAAGTCAACCTTGTTAAGTCTACTTAATAGAGTCAACTTGGCTTTGTAAGTGTAGACAAAGCCTTAGAGTCCCAGTTCCCCAAGGATGTGATTCATGTATTATCTGTCTTTCTGTTGCACCTGGATTCATAACAAAACATAAAAGAAGACTGGCAAAATTCATGCCTAGTGTAGAGTTGGAGGAATAAAGTTAGACCTTTCTCTTTAAATCTTACCCAAAATTATAAATTTTTATCTGTATTTTCTTCTGCTGATTGAAGTATGCAACTCCAGTTGCATTATATTAGTGGTGCCCAACCGTTTTGGCTCAAGGGCCACAAATCTACTTTTTAAAACCCTGAACGGCTGCCAGTCTGTTTAATGAAAATTTCAAATAATTAACTTTAAATTAAGTTTTAATTAAAGTAATTAATTACAATTTAATTAATTAATTTTAATTAAATAGATTAGTGGCCCTTCAGGTTTGTAAAAATTATATTTTTCACCCTTTAGCCAAAAAGGGTTTTTAAAAATTTAAGAGGTTGCTTTTTTTCTATTAAAGGATTGGATGCCCAGGAACACCCAGAGCCTCCCCCACCTCCAAGCCGAGCCCAGACGGGCCCCCAAGGAATCATACCAGGCTTTCTATCCCAGCACCAATGCTGCAGCTCTCACACAAGCCTGGCCCCAGGTGGATGTGAGCCCCCTTCACTCCTCCTCTTGGTGTATCAGAAGGCAGCGCCGGGCTCTGCTCAGCTCGAACCAGCTCCAGCACAGCACTTTCCACAGGCTGGTTCTGGTCTGGGGCCCTCCCCCAACATTGTCCTTCCCCGCTCAGGGATTGGCACAGGGCACCCCCGCCGAGGCCTCACCTGGGCAGCGCCCACTCAGCCATGGCTCCGCTCCCGGCTCCTCCTGGCTGGCCAGCGCCTCCCTCACTCCTCACCAGGGGCCACTGCCAGTGCTGCCTGGCTGGAGAGAGCCCAGTGCCAGGGGAGGGAGGGAAGGAAGGAGGCGAGCAGCCGCAGCCCAGCTCACAGCCAGGACCAGGTGGCTGCAGCCCAGCTCCCCTCCAGAGGCAGGGGAGCGCGGGCCACTGCAAAAAGCCCTTCAGGCCACTTTTGGCCTGCAGGCCAGGGGTTGAGAACCACCACATTATATTATCAGACCCTTAATCTTCAGCAATAGTCCCTATTTTGGTTTGTTCTAACTGCCTACTTTAAAACCAAGTAGCTACCTTTATTTCTGAAACAGCATTTTTCCATATCCTGGATGGGTATATTAACCAATTTCTCAATATATTCTCAAATGCCTTAGATCCTGGCTTTTCTCCTTAGAATCTCATCTACAACTTGCCTAATGCTTGGAATTACTGTAGCAGAGCACATTTACATCTGAATAATATTTAAAGTGAGTCTTAGACCCCTTTGGAAATTGGACTTTCACGATCACTGAAGCAAGTTCAGGACATAAAGCAAAATAATTTACAGTAATCTTTGCACTGTCAAGTATAATTTCACTGGAAATAAACCCTCTTAACTTCCTATTATTATGAAGAGCTTTCCTCTCCTCCATTAGGAAATGACAGACAGCTGTTTCCTGGAGTGATCATTCAAAATCTTCAGGAGCCTGTCTCATATGCCCCAGAGTATCATGCTTAAATTTTTCTTTATCTTTATTCCTTACCAAAATCCTTTTAGTTAAACATTTCAAGTTACAAAAAAAAGGAGCAAAATCTTGGTTTTCAGCAATATCCTCTTGTGTAACTCCTAGGCTCCCCAAACATGCATGTCCTGAAATGCTTGCTTTGATGGTCAAGACATTACAGCCAACTGAAATGTCAGAAAAGAAAAGGAGATCAAAGACATTCCTTTTGCCCCCTATTTCAATACTTTCCTGAGCAGTATATTTAAAATAATTAATTTATGGTTGAATTAATAATAGTAGCAATAATAAATCTTCTTTTGTACGGCAAGAAAGGTGATTCGCAACATGCAAAAACCAAGTCCAAATTAATGAGCCACTGAATAGCTTTGGAAGTGATCAGGTGTAAGTCTGAGATGTCACCACCAAATGACTGAAGCGGGCACTGATTTACATGGTCCACAGTTTGCACCTGGTGTTCACAGTCACATTGAGTGTTGCATCTCTTCTTTCACAGCTGAAAAAGATAACACATCTGGTGTATAATGTTCCGAAATGGTTCAATGAAGACCATTGTGTCCAGGATAGGCTGAAGCCTGGAAGTTCTTTTATTGGTTTGGATATCAAGTGTTTGTTTGGGATGTTAGTATTGCCCCAGAATGCTTTCCAGTGTGCCTCAGGATTGAATGAGGATGCTTTAAGAGCTTTAGCATGATTCTTACAAGGCTTGTGAGATTTCAGAGGTGCCTTCAGAAAGTTCTGGAGATCCTCATTAAATGGTAAGTTCACACTGGCCATGGTTTGATTATACTTACAGCTGAATGTCTCTGCATATTTGAGGCAGAGATATGTATGTGCCAGAGTAATCAACCATTGAACAGGTGTTGATTTTAGTGATCCTGTAATGTATCTCATCACGGCATTAAACAATGCATCCAGAGATTTGGTATGTGAGCTGCCCACCCTGACTGGTACACAATATTCAATGGTCATGTATCCTAATGGTAGAGTTGCTGTTCAAAATGTGTGTGTATTGGCACATCATGTTGTGACTGCAAATTTTCACACAAAGCTAGTCATCACTTTTACCTTTTCACATATCTTTTCCAGGTGATTTTTTAAAAAGTCAAACTTCTATCTAAAGTTATGCCCAAGTACTCTGGATAGGATTCATTTCAGACCAGTTGATCACAAAAGGTGACACTAAGTCAAGATGGCAGCCTTCAAGAGGTGCTCCTGTTTTGTGTTGATCAACACAACAAATGTAAAAAGGCTACTGGACATTGCTTTGTTGATTTCCAGGTATAATTAGTAATGTGAAATTTGTTAGGAGTCCTTTCTGGGACAGCATCAAGAACTGTAGGATCAAATGTATGTGCATACTAGCCTAATGTAGAAGATTGTCACATGCTAAGTGTGACTAGGTTTCAAGAGTTCTCCAGGTGAATAACATTTATATAGTTATTCTGCAGAATATGGGGATGCTGCAAGATATGAAATTTGTAACTAAGAATTCATTGCCACCATAAACTATGCAAAATATGGCCTCACCCTATACACCGGTCTTACAGATGTCTCAGTATTGTAGGAATCCAAGACCATGAGATCTCTATTGCTGCAATATCAATAACATCAACAATAGGTTGCAGTTATAAATCACCTTTGATAAAGGTTCTTAAAGCAGTATGCATAGGTGAGAAAAGTATTGGTACCACTTTACATATGGCGAAAATGAGGCACAGAGAAATCAAATGATCCTGAACAGTGGCATAAGAGAACAGAATTCAGGTTTTCTGTCACATAGTGCCATGGTCTAACAACTAAATCAAACGGCCTCACTATGACGCCATTCTTCATTATGTAATCTGGAGTTAGAGAAGTGCCCTGCCACTCATCTCAGCTCTGCCAATCTCTCTATTCAGGAATTTGAATGAGTCACCTGAAGTTCAAGTCCCGAGTATTGCATATTTTGGTGAATTACCTAATTGCCTGGGTCACTTGTTGTCATAATAATAGAGTTAGACTATTAGGGGATAGTTCAGCCAGTCCTGGCTGGTTTTTAGTGTTAGTTAATAAAGATGAATAAACATGGATTTGCTCTCTCTGTGTTCATGCTGACTTCTTCTTGAATACAAGCTATTTCCAAGATTCAACATAAAGTGGCAACAAGGGTGGGATCTATCCATCTGTGCTTCGACATCAACAGAAGTAGAAATCAATGTAAGAAAAAAAAATACTTTTGCTGTTTAGAGGGATGCTAGGCTGCTGGCTGGGCTGTTTACACTCACTGATGGTTCAAACTAAAACTAAAACAGTCTCTGCTTTGTTCTGACTGGCATGAAGTGCAGGTGTAAAGACCTAGTGTGTCAACAGTGTGGCAGAAAGGGACTCCTTGAGCATGCCTGCAAACAAAAGAAAGAAAAGGCAAACTGGAGAAAAAGAAGCTTGGGATCTGGCAGCCCAAAAAGAAAAATCTACATTCAGTAGAGCAGAGTCAGCATGATCAAAGAAGTGACACCCTGTCAGAAGAAAAAGTGCCACTCCATGTCCTGTCCATAGTAGTTGGCTCACATGAATACTAGGTAACCCCACTATTGGAAAGTAATCCTGTTTGCATAGAAGTGGATACCAGCACAGCAGTTTCACTGGCCTCAGACACTGTGTTTGAGAAGCAAAAGTATCTTCCACTTAAACTGATGAAAATTGTTCTGAAGATGTACGTACACTGGAGAAGTTGTTGGGCACTACTGATGTTAAGGTGGAGCTCAATGGGCAGACTACTAAAGTGCCACTGTTTGTGGTGGAAGGCAATTACTCAGTCTTAATGGGAAGTTCATAGCTGAAGAAGGTCCAGCTAAACTGGACCAGATCATGACTGGCTTGCCAGGTGTCCTGTGCTATCTTGATGAGAGCCTGATCACTGGCAAGAATGAGGAGGATCACCTTAAGAACTTATAGGCTACCTTACAAAGAATGGAAGAGTATAGACTATGAGTTCGCAAAGACAAATGTGAATCCAGGCCTCTGTTAAATATTTGGGGCATATCATAGATGCTACTGGCCTTCGTAAGTCTCCTGCAAAAGTTAAGGCTACTGTAGATGCTCCACCTCCATAAAACATTAGCCAACTTCACTCTTTTTTAGGGTTATTGAACTATTATGGTACGTTTATTTCACAGTTAGCAACACTGCTAAAACCACAACATGAGCTCCTTAGCCAGAACAAGGTCTGGAAGTGGACTGAAGCCTCTAACAATGCTAAAGGTGCATTGTTAAATTCAAAGTTCCTGACTCATTTTGATCCATCTTTATCTCTACAGTTGGCCTGCGCTGCCTCCCCTTATGCAGTGGGAGTGGTCATGTCACACATTATGTCTTTGCTTTTGTCTCACACACCTTAAGCAAAACAGAAACTAACTATGCCCAAATTGAACATGAAGCACTGAGAATCGTTTTTGGAATTCGGAAATTTCACCAGTAACTGTTTGGAAGGAAGTTCACGCTCCTCACTGACAATCGACCTCTAACATCAATTTTTGGACCACACACAAGCAGTCTACCATTGGCTGCTAGTCATATGCAATGTGGGCATTGTTGCTCTCTGCACACATGTATGACATCAAATATCAGAAGTCCGCTCTGCAGTGCCACACAGATAGTCTTTCAAGGTTGCTCTTATCAGCTGAAGATCAAGGTGTTGGCCAGAAATAAATCTTCTACTTTGAATAGGTGGAGAACACACCCATTATTGCTACTCAGGAAAAGAAGGCAACTCACATTGACCCAATACTGTCCCAAGTTATGGACTTAGTGATGCCCGGAACATCTCTACAAGACTTTCAGATCTCTCCTAACGTTCTTCCGTACATGTCCAGGAGGATGGAGTTATAAGTCCATTCTGGTTGCTTGTTTCGGGGGATGCACCAGGGTTGTCCTCTGGGGTGCGGCGAGCGGGGTAACAGCCCTGAGCCCTGTAGTTATGCGGGCCCCGCAATGCCCCACTCCCAGTGGGGCAGGGTGGGGCCCCACACCATTGCCCCACCCTCCCACCCCCACTGCCATGCTTCACCCTGCTCCCACTGAAGGCAGCAGAGCGAGGGGGAGGAGGAGTGTGAAGCCTGGCTTCTGGGTCAGCCCTCCCTGCCCCCAAGGCTGAGCAGCTGGCTTAGGGGTGGGGCAGGGAAGCAGAGTCCGATGTCTTGGGCCAGCCCACCCTGACCCTGGGAGCAGAGCAGCCTATTGACCCAGGGGCCCTTATGCCCATAAGATTGGCCTGAAAAGCTGTGGCAGCATATTCACATTGATTTTGCTACCCATTTGAAGGAAGCATGTTCCTGGCTGTTGTAGATGTCCATTCTAAATGGGCAGAAATCTCTATAATGCAGTCCACTACTGCTGAAAGTACTATGCAGAAACTACATGGATCCTTTAGTTGTTTTGGTCTGCCAGCAGACCATAGTTCATTTATCAGGAGTTTGAAAATTTTATGAAACAAATGGGATACATCATATCACTTCAGCACCATATCATCCATCTACTAATGGATTAGCTGAAGGTTTGAGCAGACAATGAAAAAAGATTTAAAATCTGCAAGAGGACATTCGTCCATTCAAAAGCATCTGGACACCTTCTTAGTATTCTACAGAAACACACTTCATGCTACAACCAACACATCCCTGGCTTTCCTAATGATGGGATGACATCTGCGCACTTGCTTAAATCTTCTGAAACCCTCCGAAGCATGACAAGTTGTGCAACATCAACAGCAAAACCAAGTCACCACGCATGCATGCAGAGCGGAAGACCAAACCTTTCATCATGGACAATTCATCCTAGTTCAGAACTATGCTTCTGAAGTTAACTGGGTCCCTGCTGCAGATAGGACCTGTTCCCTGCAATGTCCAGACTGCAGATAATCTTACATGGTGGTGGCATGTAGATCAGTTGTTGCTAGGTAATACATGTCCCAAGGACACATTTCCAGTTGAACTGCCCAATTTTAGCATTAGAGGTGGTAGACCATCAAATCAAAAGTCACATATTCCTGACTCCCCTCTCCATCCACCTCTGCAGCAGATACAGCCTCTCTCTCCCCGTTCAAACAGATACAACATCCTCACCTGTTCGAGCTATAAGCCCTGAGCCCATTGTTAGACCTGCACCAATAACACCTTCCAGTGCAAGAACACCAGAAATCTGCTGTAATCCACCGAGAGAGAGGCCTCCTCAATGGCTGGATCAAACCCACATTTACTGGACAGAATAATCCCTGGGGTTTAGCCAGGAAATGAGGCAGTCTACCTTCATTCCCTAGTTTAGTGATTATTCTATTAAGCAATATTTTCATTGGAAGGATTATGTTGTATATTTTGGTGTCTTACCTAATTGCCTGGTTTGCCATAGCAACCCAGCTCACTTGTTGCCATAGTAATAGAGTTAGACAATTAAGGGATAGTTCAGCCAATCCTGGCTGGGTTTTAGTGTTAATTAATAAAGAGATTTAAACATGGATTTGCTATCTGTGTATTTATGCTGATTTCTTCTTGCATACCAACTATTCCAAAGATTCAACATAACACTGAACACCTTCAACTCCTACATCAGTGAAAGTTAAGGGTGCTCAGCACCACTTAGGTTCAGGTCCTAACTGCATTCAGTGTTGAGTAGAAGTGACCCATGGAATAATTATGGGTGGGGGAGCTGCAACTTCTAGATTATAATGGAGGAAATGGGCAAGAGAATAAGCCTGGGAATTCATAGAAAAGCAAAAATGTTAGAAGATTAAGAATTTCTAAGCCTAAAGCATACTAGTGCCTGCAGAATACTACACTGCAGGAGAGGCTAATACTAATGGACTAAAATAAAATATATTAAGTGCAACCCCTGTAGCTGATAGGTTTTGTTGTCTCTGTAAATCAAATTAGTTGTGTACTTTGGGCAAAGCCTTTTGGATTAAGACTGCAAATAGCAATTTCCCACCCTTTGGTGGTTTTAAATTATTTTTGTCATACTTCACATCAATAATTGTATGGCACTTTATTGCTCCATCTGATTTGAACTTCTTAGTGCACCTACCACAATTTAAAATATCTTTCTGGACTAAAGGCCAAATTTATCCCTAATGTAAATAGGCACATTTTCTTTTGGCTCCGATGTGAGTTGCACCAATTTACGCCCAACTACCTGGTCTTAATCTTTTCCTTGAAATTAAATTCTAGGTTTAATTGTACTAAGGAAAGAAGAGCATCAGTTTTATTCCAACTATCAGACATGATTTTAGCCTTGTAGGCAATAACTAGTATTTTAGCTAATTCAACAGGCATGAAAGTTGTAGGCAATACCTTGGAAAAGGAACTACATTTTGGAAGTTGAAGAAATCTGCATTCACTTGTGACCAAGCCACTGGGTGATTTCCAGCATTGTAAGATGTTTGAGAACATGATGTTCCCAGATGGCTGACTTGACAAGCAACAATTAACAGATTTTTGCAACTCCTGTGAAAAGGCTTTTCAAAACCATCTTATCCAATGGTAATTAAAAAAGGAGGTTTCACTGGCAGATATGGATTTGATATATATATGCCACCTGCTCCGCCTCAGCCACTGAAATATGTTCCTTGTTTACCCAGATGGCTGTCAAAACTGGAGGATTTCAAACTTCTTTTTTAGGGAGGGAGAGAAAGAGGATCCAGAAGATTCCATCAATTCACCAAATCTATACAGGGAGGTTCAGAAATTCTCTGTGCCTCCACCATAGCTTTAAACTCCCTCAAGGATTTTCACACAACACCAAGTGAAATGCAGCAGAAGTCAGCTGTTCCCTGATAAACTGGCTTCCATGATGGAGGTGAAATCAAGAAAGCTGTATGGAAGACAGATTGCAAATGAAGTTGTATGGAGCCTATTTCTAAAGAGGCTGATGATTTTACCTATTGGATCTGCAGTCAGAATACATTTCAAAACCAATCTCAAATTGCGGAGAAATTTCTGAGACTCAGATTGTCAGGTTTTTCTTTACTGGAGGAACTTCATCATATTGTTGTCAAAGTTTTTGGTTTTGTTTTTTAAAGGAAGAAAAGAACTCTCCTATTACTACATGCAGTTACACAGGGAAGCCAGTAGCTTGTTGCAGAAAATTGCGTTACACAACGAATCCAAAACCTCCCTGGTGACAAAGATGGGTCTGAACCAAATACCCAGACCCCAAAACACTTAAATTATGGGAAATTAAAATCCACATCCAAATTTTGCAACTGGTCCTAATTCCTGTAATGGACCATATTAGAAATCCAGATCCCAACAACCTCAAATTCTGAGAAAATTTGGATTTAAATTTGTAGCACAGACGTCTAATAGTAGCCACTGGCATAAAAAAAAAATACTGACCACTGTCATATAGCAGCAGTGTTAACCTTTCTGACCATCACACAGGCAGAGGTTTCATGAGCTTGAGCCAGAAAGGAGAACTCTCCCCATCTGAGCCAAGGAGGAAAGGAAACTGTAGCTAGAGAATTACTGTTTATCCAAGACAGGAAGAGAAAGGAGGGCTCCCTTTTGATTTTAGTATAAGAGGGGGAGCTGCATTGCCCCCTGAGGCTCCTTGTTTTAAACCTCAAACCCAGATTAAGAGACTACAGTCAGGAAATAAACAACTGAAATGTATTACTCACATATCTGTGCATTACAGGTTTATTACTGGAGGGCTGCATACTGTGTTGCTTATGCAGGCTGAGCTGTGTGTGTCTTGTAATGTATTACATATAAATGAAGGCGTGGCTGCAGAGCTGGCCAGAGCTGGGGGCAAGGGCCTGGCTGGACTAACAGCTCAGCCTACATAAGAAATGAGATGTGCAACCCTCTAGCAAGCTGATAGGTGTGATATATGTAAGCAGCAGTGGAGCACTTTCTGGGTATGTCTACATTTGCACCTTACATCAACTTAACGACACTGAAGTCGACCTACAGAATGCTGTGTCCACACTGGGCGCTTCTTTAGGTCGACTTCAAAAAATTAAGGGAATTAGCTAGGGAAGTGGACTGGACCAAAGAACTCATGGATGTGAAGGTCGAGGAGGCTTGGAACCACCTCAAGTCAAAGTTGCAGGAACTGTCTGAAACCTGCATTCCAAAGAAGGGGAAAAAAAATTATAGGCAAGGGTTGTAAACCAAGCTGCATGTGTAAACATCTCAGACAGGCAATTAAGAGGAAGCACAAGGCCTACAAGGAGTGGAAGATGGGAGGGATAGGAAAGGAGGGCTACCTCTTGGAGGTCAGAACATGTAGAGATCAAGGGTGCGTCTACACTCGTAAATTAAGTCAACTTAAGCCTGCTTAAATCGACTTAATTTACTTTGCTTCCACACTGGAGTTTCCTTAAATCGACTTAAGCTGTTCCTTAAGTCGACTTAAGGAAAAGTAAAGTCGACTTTGTAAAACCTAGTTTTATAATCGACTTTACTGCTTAAGTCGACTTCAGCAGTGTGGACACAGGAAAAAGGGAGCCCCTGCTCCCTTCTCCCCAGGAAGCCATTCGCGGTCCACCCGGTCCTCCCAAAAAACTGGAGCAAGGTACCAGCCAGATGGGTGCCGCAGGGCTCCCTTCTGGCTGGGACCGCTCGGGTCCTGACAAAAAGGGAGCCACCGCTTCCTTCTGGCCAGTACCATTCAAGTCCCAGCCAGAAAGGAGCACCGCGGTCCCTCCTAGTCGGGACCAAGCGGTCATGGCCAGGAGGAAGCGCGGATCTCCCGCTCTCCCTCCTAGCCGGGACCCCGAGACCCGCGCTCTAGCTGCCAGCAGCCGGAGCTCAGGTCTCCCACTCTCCCTCCTAGCTGGGACCCCGAGACCCGCGCTCCAGCTGCCAGCAGCCAGCAGTTGGAGCGCGGGACTCCCACTCTCCCTCCTGACCGGGACTGCTTGGTCCGAGCTAAGAGGGAGCACGGGGCTCCCTTCTCCCCGGGACCTGAGCAGTCCCGGCTAGAAGGGTTCCCTTCTGCCCAGGACCTCAGAAGTCCCGAGCAGAAAGGAGCCGAGTGGGCCGGGGCAGAAGGGAGCTCTACTCTCCCTTCTCCCCCAGACTACTCCTGGGCTTGCTGCCTGCAGAGAACCAGCCCTGTGCGAGGCTGGCTCTCCCCAAGACAAGCCCTCCTAGCCTGGGGAGCCGAGGCTTCAAAGGAGCCTCGCCTCCCCCTCGACCTAACTAGTCGACTTAGAGTCTAGTGTAAACTCTCTAAGTCAACTTAGTATGGCCCACTTTAAAATCAACTTAGGAGTCCTGTGTGGACTCTCTAACTCAATAAGGCCGACTTAAAGTCGACTTTTTAAAGTCAACTTAGTAAAGTCAACCTAAATTCCCCAGTGTAGACATAGCCCAAGTGAGGAAGGCCAAAAGGCAAGCAGAGTTAGACCTCGCAAAGGGAATTAAAACCAATAGTAAAAGGTTCTTTAGCCATATAAAAAGGAAGAAGTGGGACCACTAAAAACTGAGGATGGGGTGGAGATCAAGGATAATCTAGGCATGACTGAATATCTAAATAAGTACTTTGCCTCTGTCTGTAATGAGGGTGAAGGTGAGCTTGGGGATAGAGGTAGGGTCACTAATGGGAATGAAGACGTGGAGGTGGAAATTACCATATCTGAGGTAGAAGCCAGGCTTGAGCTGCTTAATGGAACTAAATTGGGGGGTCCAGATAATCTCCATCCAAGAATATTAAAGGAACTGGTACATGAAATTGCCAGCCCATTAGCAAGGATTTTTAATGTATCTGAACACAGGGGTTGTTCTTTATGACTGGAGAATTGCTAATGTAGTTCCTATTTTCAAGAAAGGGAGTAAAAGTGATTCAGGTAACTACAGACCTGTTAGTTTGACCTCGGTAGCATGCAAGGTCTTGGAGAAAATTTTGAAAGAGAAAGTACTTAAGGATATTGAGGTGAATGGTAACTGGGATAAAATACAACATGGCTTTACAAAAGGTAGATCATGCCAGACCAACCTGATCTCCTTTTTTGAGAAGATAACAGATTTTCTGGATAAATGGAATGTGGTGGACCTAATTTACTTAGATCTCAGCAAGGCATTTGATACGGTTCCACATAGGAAATTATTAGTTAATTTAGAAAAGATGGGAATTAATATGAAAATACAAAGGTGGATAAGGAACTGGTTAAAGGAGAGACTACGGAGGGTCATACTGAAAGGTGAACTGTCTAGCTGGGAGGAGGCTACTAGTGGAGTTCCTCAAGGATCGGTCTTGGGACCAATCTTATTCAACCTTTTTATTACTGACCTTGACATAAAAAGTGGGAATGTGCTAATTAAGTTTGCAGATGACACCAAGTTGGGAGGTATTGCCAATACAGAGGAGGATCAGGATATCATAAGAAAGATCTGGCTGACCTTGTGAACTGGAGTATTAGGAATAGGACGAAATTTAATAACAGGAAGTGCAAGGTCATGCATTTAGGGACAAATAAGAATTTTTCTTACAAGTTGGAGACGCATCAGTTGGAAGTGACAGAGGAGGAATAGGACCTGGGCATACTGGTTGACCACAGGATGACTAAGTCGCCAATGCGATGCGGCTGTGAAAAAAGCTAAAGCAGTCCTGAGGTCCATCAGAAGGGGTATTTCCAGTAGAGATAGGGAGGTGTTAGTACCATTATACAAAGCACTGGTGAGACCTCATCTGGAATATTGCGTGCAGTTCTGGGTCTCCATGTTTAAGAAAGATGAATTCAAACTGGAACAGGTGCAAAGAAGAGCTACAAGGATGATTTGCGGAATGGAAAACCTTCCCTATGAGAGGCGACTTAAAGAGCTTGGCTTGTTTAGCCTAACCAAAAGAAGGTTGAGGGGAGATATGATTGCTCTCTATAAATACATCAGAGGGATAAATACCAGGGAGGGAGAGGAATTATTTGAATACAGCGCCAATGTGGACACAAGAACAAATGGATACAAACTGGCCATCAGGAAATTTAGGTTTGAAATTAGATGCAAGTTTCTAACCATCAGAGGAGTAAAGTACTGGAATAGTCTACCAAGGGGAGCTGTGGGAGCAAAAACCATAGATGACTTCAAAACTGAGCTTGATAAATTTATGGAGGGGATGATCTGATGGGATGGCTTAGTTTGGCATTTGTCCATTTTTTACTACTGGTGATAGATATGCCAGTGACCTGGAAAGAGGAATTAGATGGGGTGGGTTCTGAGTTATTACAGAGAATTTTTTCTTGACTGGCTGTTGTGACTTGCCCACATGCTCAGGGTTTAACTGATTGCCATATTTGGGGTTGGAAAGGAATTTTCCCCCAGATTGGCTTGGACACTGGGGTTTTTTTGCCTTCTTCTGTAGCACTGGGCATGGCTCACTTGCTGGTTAATTCTCTGTATTTTAAAGTCTTTAAATCATGATCTGAGGACTTTAACAACTCAGTCATAGGTTAGAGGTTCATCACAGGAGTGGGTTGGTGAGGTTTTGTGGCCTGTATTGTGCGGGAGGTCAGATTAGATGATCATATTGGTCCCTTCTGACCTTAGAGTCTATGAGACTTAACTCCACCTCTGAAGTTCAACTTATCGCCTAAGTCAACCTCGTTAAGTCGACTTAAAGCCTGTTTGGACGGGGAATAGCCCTAAATCGACCTACTTGGAGTCAGGCTGGAGAGAAGGGGAGAGCCACGGCCAAGGAAAATCGAGCTGGGGTGAGCTGGGGCTGGGAAAGATCAAGCTGGGGTGAAGGGAAGAGCTGGGATTGGGGAGAAGGAGAGCCGCGGCTGGGGAGAGGGGGAGAGCCACAGCCAGGGGATTGGGCTGGGGATGAGCCACAGCCGCGGGATTGGGCTGGGGGTGAATGTGGCCAGGGAAATTGGGCTGGGGAGAAGGGATGCAAGGATTGGGCTGCATGGGAGTCTGTGAGAGGTGCATGGTGGCCCCTGTGCTGCCATGCACCCACGCAGCTTAGAGGGAACATAGCTCCAGGGCCCCATAACACTCTTCCATCGAACAAGCACCTACCAGTGTAGATGCAGGCAGTCAACTGGGTGTTTAGTGTTGACACTCTAAGTCGACTTAACAGAGCCTCTATTGTAGACAGCCTCTCTGCCTGCCGCACCAAATGGGCATTCTGTAGATCTGATTTCAGTGGAAGTCTGGCTTTTCTTGCTTCCTGGGTTTCTTGTTCAACAAGGTCTGTCTCTAACAAAAAGGGAATTTTCTGAAAAGTGTGCATATTTCAAGAGTTCATCAGCCATGTGATTCCCAGATTAATTCTGGCTGGGCACCATGTACCTGGCCTATCTATAGTTGTGAAAAGAAATGTTCTTCTGCTCTTTTTTTCTCTCCATAATCAAGATAATTAGCATTTTATCTGTATCCACATGCTATATGCTCCTGTGTAATGCCATCACTTTCCTTTGTTTTTTTTCTATCACACATGGAGTATATATTATATCAATTACTCCCCATGGAACATCCTGTGGCAAAACAAATGCATAAACTCCACACTTTATTTTCTTCCTGAGTTGCATTCTTTGAAACTGAGCATTTTCTATATTCATCAAGGGTTCAGAAGCTAAGGGCTATAATAAGCCCACGGCTCTGAGTAAATAGGAAGCTCCTGCGGAATAACTTAGCAAAGCGTAATGAACAGATGGGATAAGTTATTGGCCTAGGTGCAACCAGAGAAATATTTGCAGATGAAGACAGAAGGGAGAAGAGAGATCAGGAAAAAGAATTTTGTTCAGCCTAGGAAAGAAAAAAAAGCACAGGAGCCAGGACAGCCAGTCAGGGCTGACCCTTAGCAAGTTTCCAATCTCGTCCTCACAGTCCATTTTATCCCATCCTTTTTTTTAAAAAAGCTTCCCATATTTTGTTACTAATTATACTGTTTTGATATTTATATTTTCTAGCAAGTGAACACTTTAAAAGTGACTGTCTTCCTTGTATTCATCTTTTCTCTTCCTTCATTTTTTAGTTCCCTTATTATCTTCTCTATTTTTCCCATCCATTATTCCCTCAGTATTATTTCCATATTGTAAAAATTGTTCCTTTTCCCACACAACCCTTCCTCTCTTTTTCTTGTGATGAATTCTCTTCCTTCATCTTCCCTACTCTTTTCCTGTCCTGTGCTCTCATTCCCACTTTCTCACATATGCACTACTGCCTTCTAACAAATTCCAGGAAATACACAGGCACATGAAGGTCCATCAGAATTCACTTCCACCTGCGAACTGCCTCTTCCATACATCCATTCACACATATGTACAAGCTTGCCCACCCTAACTACACAGGATTCATTAATTTCCCCCATGAGAGTCCACATACACATATATTCAGCTTCACCTTCCAGAATCATGAAGCCTCCTCCTTTCCACCTTTCTCCTCTACCTTTACTATCCCCAACACAAAGAATTTTTATGTTCTCTCTCTCTCTCTCCCCCCCCCCCCCCCCACACACACACACACACACACATTCCCTCCTAGTGACAGAGTGCTGGGAACCAACAACTGATTCAGCACTCTAGTCATTTAGACTCCAATTAATCTCCCTTCCCTTCCCACCAGCACTCCTGACAAGGTAGACATGATAGGGCCTAATTAGTGGATTAGAATGGGTTGGGAGAGGACTAATGAGCAAACTGGCCCATTAACAAAGTGTAAGAAGGCACAGAATGGATGTGCAGTAGGAGAGATACAGGCTAGTAGAGCCAGAATTCAGAAGGACAACCAATTAGAGAGATATTTTCCTTTTCCACTCCTTGTCAGAGAATTGAGGAGAAACTGAAAGTATAAATAATCATGGGGAATGGCTCAGTAAGGTGATAACAAAAGCAAATGAAAATAAACTGCACTGGAGTGCTTGACAACTGAAAGTCTCTGAGTCTTTATAGACTGAGCAGAAGACAGAAGTGGGAGGTCACCCTGTTATATTCTTTGCATTCTCCTTCTCCCCAGATTTGCTCCTCTACATTCTCTCCTGAGATTCTCTCCTGCCCAAGTGCTCTCTTCCCCACCTCCCACTTAAATTCCTGATGCATCATAGTGGTCCTCTCACAGTGAAAGAAAGGAGCCTGTAGTAGGGCACCAGAAGCAAGTGCTTCAGTATCTGTGTTTCCTCCACTTACCCCCCTCCCTTCTGCAGGCTTTGCCATCTGCAGCACAGCAGGAACCAAATGACTCCAGCAGGAGCTAGGATGGGGAGACAGAATGGTTTACTCCAAAGGTATTAAGTGGAGATGAAGCACAGCAACGGGGCATTTCAGGGAATGGATCCAAAAATCTTTCCATTTTTTCCCCTCACCACTCACAGGGCAAACAAAGTTGGGTGTGGACATCACCAATGAAGGGGAAAAAATTCCCTCCAGCAGTTGCACTGTGGTTATAGGAAGAGGGCAATCAAAGTGTAGATGTAAATAAGAAGAAAGGGATGAGGTGATAAAGCAGAAAACTGAGATTAAAATAGCCAAAGTGGCAAGTATGATGGTCTTAAAGCCCTCTTCCTGTTCTATCCCTCAACTCACCTATATTCTCATGAAACACATTTGTGTAATTCAGTGGTTCCCAACCTTTTCAGTGACATGGCACATTTCAATGAGGCAAACAATTCCACGGCACATTCATATTTTCAGCAGAATTGATTGCTCATAAACATCACATTTACTTACATTTACTATGGTTACAGTCTTACTAGAAAGGTTTTCAACATAGTGCATACAACAAGCTAAAGAAGGATCAAATGCATTAATGTTTCAAATCCACTGGAAAAAATACACGTCATCTCAATTTTGCCCTTTGGCCATCTGCATTTAGAATGTTCACGTTTTAGAAACAAAAACTGATACCTCACTTTTAACTTGATTAATTTTGATAAGTTTTACGAGTTGTAATTTTGGTTAGATAGAATATTGTTTAAGATGAAATAATGTTTGTTTTACATTGATTTTCATTACCTTTGTGCAAGATTTCATGGCATACTTGGAAAGTTCTGATGGTACACTAGTGTGCCATGCCACACTGGTTGAAAACCACTGATGTAATTAAAGGGTTACAGTTAAGTAGTGAGGTTAGCCTTGAACTTATCTCCAAACAGAAATGGCACTTCTGATGATATGTTGTAATATCGGAGTAATATTAGGAGAGATCACCATTGAAACTGTGAGATATCAAGAGCTGTGGGCAGCCTGAGAGTGAAAGAAGGGAGGTATATAAACCCCAGAATGCTGAGAGGTTTGTTTCCTGTTGACTAATTAGGATTACTACAGGGCAATTAGGGGCATCTGAGATCAATAAAGACCTTGCCAGGTGTCTGAAAAAAGCCTCCTTGCTTCAACCAGATGGGGCACAAGCTGGAGGTGGAGTAAGAGCTGAGCTGAGCTGTGCACAGCACAGAGGAGCAGGAGAAGTCTGCTGTTGAGTGGAGGAACAGAAAGGACGAGAGGACCTTGGAGGAAGGTACTGGACCCCCAGAGGATGACAGCTTTTGAACCAGAATTCAGTTACTTCCCAGGCACTGGAGCTGTCGGATACCAGAAGCTGAAAGAACAGAGGGGGGAACTAACCCAGGGGAAATTAGGGCAGCTGTGAGTGCAGCAACTGCAGCAAATAGCTGTCATTTGTAGAGCCCCTGGGCTGTGACCTGGAGGATCAGGCACTCCTGGGTCCCTACCCCCTCCCTCAACCCACCAGACCCCATGGGACCTCCTTCATTGGGGAGATGGGGTAACCGGCAGCACCCTAACTCACCGCAAGAGACAGAAGTGTGAGACCCACTAAGTAAAGCTGGCATTTTGCCACAAAACACCATTTCTGCCTAAGAATGTATAAAAGGGCTTTAGACTGCTGTACTGTCAATCTGTGAGTAATAAAAACTCTATTTACAATTATATTAAAGGAAGGAAAAAATATCAGGCACAGTGACATTATCTATGAACCTACACTACTTAGCCAGCACTCTTAATTTGATAACATAATAACAAGAAAGAACATTGACTTCAAACATTCAAATACTTAAAGAGTGACTCACAGCATGAAGATGGTTGGCATTTAATTTATACAAAATTGAACTTTACTGCATCTAAATAGTTGGACTATATAACACTTGACATTTACATAGTATCTGTCATCAAAGAATCACAAAGGACTGTACATATTCAGCGCTGCTAATTGTCTCCATCTCTTCCTGAGTTGTCACAAGTCTCACAATATTTGGTGCTTTTCTTAAAGCTCCCATTCCTGTATTCAGATGATTAGGTGAAAATCTCAGCTTTCTTTTTTTAAGTAAATTTCTAGCCCTTCTAGTTAAAGAGTAAATTTTGAAAATGTGACCAAAGAGTAACCTAAAATCTCAAAAACCAGATGGCAAATAACAACCTCAACTTTTTTAAAAATCTTTTTTAGCTCATAAAAACAACATAGGACTGGATATACTGGTCAGACCAGTGGTCCCTCTAGCCCAGTATCCTGTCTTCCGATAATGGCTAATGCCATTGTGCTTCAGATGGAATTAACAGAACAGGTAATCTTCAAGTGATCTATCCCATCACCCTGTTATGATTTTGGGGGCCTCAGTCATTATGTTTGAATGCTTGGGGTTGGCTGTGCTGCAAATTATTCAAAAAGCATCATATTCCCATGTGAGGTATGTAAGTATTATCTACATTATACAATGAATTGAAGCACATAGGGTATGTCTACACTGGAGGCTCTGTTAAAGTTGACCTTGTTAAGTCAACTTAAGTCAACCTAAAGTCGACCTTGTTAAGTCAACTTAGAGCGTCCACACTGAAAACTCCAGTCAACTGCCTGTGTCCATGCTGGCAGGTGCAAGGTTGAC
>ML685763.1:14496164-14525750 GCA_007922175.1 Pelusios castaneus | reverse complement strand
GATGTCATGTAACTTCTACCAGTGGGATGATTACTGTGCTCTGTGATTGCTGCTGTTAGTACTTAACCCTTAAAGAATGCCCAATTTCCACATAAAAAGAAGTTAATACAAAATTATAAGGGATTAAGGCAAAAAAAGGAGATGCTAGTCTTCTGGGCTCTATGCTGCTTTACCAGAGCAAAGGAGCCTCCTTGTTGTCCATTGCATCAATGTCTGCATACAAAATCCAAATGTGAAACATCAAAGCACAATGCAGAGGAAGGTTTATAATATTCTTCACCTCTAACAGTATAAAATCATTTTAAATGCACTAAATGAAGCAGAAATATATTTAATGGATAAAAGTTCTTCTGTTAAAGGACACAATAAATCATAAATATTACAATGGAACTAGCCTGTCTGGGTAACAGTATCATAAGAATGCTGAATTAGCAACTGTCTTTGTGGTTGTTTAAATACATGAGACAGGACTCAAGGAAGCCCAAGAGAAAGATCATTTTTAGTTTTACTGTGCCTATGTGTGGCTCTTAATTGCTGAAATATCAGCTAGCAGGGCTAGAGGAGGCTATTGTCTGGGTGGCTCTATTCTTTCTAGTGTTGTCTCCAAGGTTGGTGCTGAAAGCTCTTCACTCACTTTCTCTTACAAGGTCCCTAAGGTTGGATTCTGTCATTCTTCCTGTGCAAGATGCAGACGATCAGAAAAGACTGCAAGAAATTTGGAGCTACTCTGCTGTGAGTACTTTTTAAGATTTCAAACATTTTCGTATTCCCCACTGGGATGAAATTTTTCACAAGAAGTGAGACTCTACAGCTGGGTGGTATTCAACTGGAAAGTGGCAGACACAATCTCAAGTCCTTGCCCTGCCTGAGTCAGAGCAGGGACTTTAAGATGACTCTTCCACATCTGAGGGGTAGACTAGAACAATTCATTTATACAGTCAATCACTTTGACAGTCTGAGTATTTAATTATTAATACAGAATGGAACAGCTCCAACAGTAGACACCGAGAAAGACCCACCTCAGAATAAGATGTAGTTAGGGCATTCACCTGGGATACGGAAGACTCAGTGTCAGGTCCCTGATCTGAATCAGGTGAATCACGGCTGGCAGCCTCTTTTCTCTATCCTCATTTAGTTAAAAAATTCCAGACCAGCTCTAACCCTGATGATGTACAATCAATATCCTCTTTCCCACTAATCTGGACAGCACAGCACAGCACTTACTTTCCTAGTAGCTATCCAAGATAGAGACTTGGATGAGAATGACCTGGTTGTAGGTCAATCTGGAAAAGGAGGTCACTGGTTGTCAGTGGTGATATTGCTCATAAGTGAGCTGTGCTATCAAGAAAGCTGGGAAAGGAAGAGAGACCAAGGAGTTGGCATCCTTCTGGATGCCCCAATATCCACAGGGCTAGAATCAAGATTCTCCACTGATTCTCATGCTCCTTACGGAGTAAATATTTTCTCCATTGAACAGTCACAACAATGGCAATGCAAGCTTCCCCATTTTACAGTCAGTCAATTTTTCTCCTAAATATAAAAGATCTTTTTATAAATGTATCCATTTTATAACTGAATTAAGACATTCTAGAGGTGGCGTAACATACCTTGTGTGGTTAAAAATATAAATTTATATACAGATGCCTATAACTTCACTTCTCCCAACCCCTTTGAGAAGGGTATTAATGGCCCAGTAAACATGGCAGTTGCATTGCCTTCCTTATTAGGAAACACTGTAAAGATTAGCATATTGCTTGTACTTCTTTAAAAAAAAAAAAAATA
Source organism: Pelusios castaneus (assembly GCA_007922175.1). Taxonomy (NCBI): domain Eukaryota; kingdom Metazoa; phylum Chordata; order Testudines; family Pelomedusidae; genus Pelusios; species Pelusios castaneus. The sequence continues at coordinate 14,523,968 of ML685763.1, read as the reverse complement.
CTAACTGTGAATAAAGAGCAATAAAGAGCTTTTATTTCAAAGTCAATGTAAATTCGCATATGATGTTGGCTAGTCAGTGACACTGCTGTGGGTACCTCCATGGCCCCTCAGTATGCCAACATTTTTATGGCTGACTTACAACAACGCTTCCTCAGGTCTCATCCCAAAGCACTCTATTTATGCTACATTGATGGCATCTTCATCATCTGGACCCACAGTTAGGATGCCCTTGAAGATTTCCACAGAGATTTCAACAATTTCCACTCCACAATCAAACTTAGCCTGGAACACTCCACACAAGAGGTCCACTTTCTGGACACTACAGTGCAAATTACTGATGGACACAAACACCACCCTATACCAAAAACCTACTGATCACTATAGTTACCTACATCCCTTGAGCTTTCATCCAAGACACACCACACAATCCATTGTCTGCAGCCAGGCTCTAAGATATAACTGCATTTGCTCTGATCCCTCAGACAGAGACAGACACCTTCAGGATCTCTATCAAGCATTCTTAAAACTACAGTACCCACCTGCGGAAGTGAAGAAACAGATTGGCAGAGCCAGATGGGTACCCAGAAATAAACTACTACAGGAGAAGCCCAAGAAACAAAACAACAGAACGCCATTGGTCATCACTTACAACCCCCAAGTCAGACCTCTACAGCACATCATCAAGGATCTACAGCCTATTCTACAAGATGATCCCTCACTCTCTCAAGCCTTGGGAGACAGACCTTTCCTCGCTTACAGACAACCTCCCAACCTTAAACAGTTACTCACCAGCAACTACAGACCAAACAACAGAAACATTAAAGCAGGAACATATCCCTGCTAGAAACCACTTTGCCAACTTTGCCCACTTATCTACACAAAAGACACCATCACAGCCAGCTACTCCATCAAGGGCTCATTCACCTGCTCGTCCACCAATGTGATTTATCCCATCATGTGTCAGAAATGCCCCTCCACCTTATATATTGGACAAACAGGACAGTCTCTGCTCAAAAGAATAAATGGACACAAGTCTGACATCAGAAATCACAACATTCAAAAACCAGTAGGGGAACACTTCAATCTCCCTGCTCACTCATTGACAACTTGTTAATAGCTGTGCTCAAACAAATGAATAACAAATCGAAGCTTCAAAAAGAAGCTGCAGAACTGGAATTTATATGTAAATTTGGTTCTGTTTCTTCAGGGTTAAACAAGGAGTACTGAGAAAAAAATCCGTAGAACAGGTGATTTGACCTCACCTTCCTCTATTCTGTTCCCCAGTGCTTGAATCTTAATGACTCTGATTTGCTGTTACAGCCTGATCTGATCCTATGATTTACACTTCCCTGAATTTATTTTCCTCCCGTTCTGTAAGTTCCCCATCTTCAAAGCATCAGAAGTGGGATTTTTCTCCCACAAAGCTCATGCGATATATAAATGTTAGTCTTTAAAAGTGCCACAGGACTCCTTGTTAGTGTTGGCCAGTGTTCAAATTACATTAACCATTCTCTGTGATTCTAATAAAAATGCACATAAGACTCCACAGAATAATTTATGGCCCATTGATGATGAAGTGGCTGTGACTTGTGAAGCATCTGCAACTATTTGTGAGCTCAAGATAGGTACCCACTCAAAACTGAGAATCTCACCCCATAAAAATCTCAATGTGTACAGTTCAAATGTATAGGCCTTTTTCTGGATAAATTAAATAATTTTTCTAGTTTTAATTTTGTGACAAGTCACAAATCCTTCAGATGATTTACTAATTTAAATGAGACAAAGTAAAAAATAGAAATCTATTTCTTTTTTCAAGATACATCATTCATTTGTCCATTATATTGAGGCTGTTATGGCTGCGTAAGTCAGCATTATTATGACAAACTTTTAGAGGTGTTTATTAGCTGACTATTAAACTGCATTCTGGCCAGCCCAGCCTGGTGGTGCTCTGCCTGTACAGGGCCATGAGGGAAAATGGCACTCAGCTCTAAATCTCATTCTCATTCCTTAAACTGGAGAGGTTAGGAAATCTGCAGGGAGCAATGGGCTCAGCCACTGAATGGGAAGGAAAGAAAAATCTTCAACAGGAATAAAACAAACAAGGAGTCTAGTGGCACTTTTAAAGATTAAAAATATTTATCGCATGAACTTTCATGAGAGAAAAATCCCACTTTGTCAGACATTTGAAGATGGAGAAGTACAGATAAATGGGAGGAAAATAAATGCAGGGACGTGTAAGTGATAGGATCAGGTCAGACTGTTACAGCAAATCAGTGCTGTTGTTTAGATTCAAACAGTGGACAACAGCATATAGGAGGGAGGTGAGGGGAAAAAGGAAAGCAAAATTACCTGTTGTAATGGGGAAAAAACCATAGTCTCTAAATTTAACCCTAAATTGACGGTGTCAAATCTGCATATTAATTCCAATTCAGCAGTTTCTCTTTGAAGCTTTGATTTGTTACTATTTGCATAAGTACAGCTATTAACAGATAACTAATGGAGTGATCAAGAAGACTGAAGTGTTCCCCATTGGTTTTTGAATGTTTTTTTTCTCCCACAAAAGCTCATGCGATAAATGTATTTGTTAGTCTTTAAAAGTGCAGCCGGACTCCTCGTTTGTTTTGCTGAACGAGACTAACACAGCTACCCCTTTAGAACTTGTCACAAAACAAGCAGCGTTTTCTGTGCATGGGCCTCAACCTTGGACTGTCCCTACCTTAGCTCCAAATAATCTCAAATCACACAGATTACAAAAATTACACAGAAAAATTAATCAGTCATTAAGACTTGGAATTGAATGTATAATTGGAGGTAAATTTAAGGCTAACCTCAAGCCCTTAAGGAAATTACTTTTGTTCCAATGCACACTCTCACCCACTGCAAATAATTTGAATCAGAAGGACTGGCAGCCTCAACACTGGAAAAGCTCAGAGCCAAGGTATCATACAAATCTCTTTACCAGTTTCCAGATAAGACACCTAGCTTCCAAGCCATGGCTAAGGAAATAGGTGAGGCGTTGTATGTGAAAAATACTAACATGCCCATATATGGCCTGTTACTAAAATACATTGATTATCTGCATCAACTGCTGACTTCCCTAACAGAACAGAACTTTGAAACATCCCCTTATATTCTTTTCATCCATCTCCAAAATAAACCTTATACAAATTGACAAAAATTGAGGCTGGCATTTTTAAAGAAGCTCAAGGGAGTTAAATGACTAATACCCATTGAATTCAATGAGAATGGAGCACATCTCTCAGATGCCTTTGAAAATCCCACCATAAACTACTAAAAATTGAGTTCCAATAAAATTAAATCTATATCAGAAAGAAAATATAAAGTTACTAATAACAGAATTATATGTAAACATCACCTTTCACCGGACAATTTCAAAGCATTTTGGAGAAATAAACAAAGACTACATGAAGCACCCCTGAGAATTTATACTATTACTACATTTTACAGGTAGGAAACTGAGGAACCAGAAAGAATAAATGACTTGACTGACAATCGCAGAGTGAGTCAATAGCAGAGCGAGGCACAGAATACCGGATTCCTGCGTCATACCTCCTTGCTATCATTCCTTATATTCAGTGAAAATTGAAACGCTAACTTTAACCCATAACACTATGCCAAGGTATGCAGGATTAATCATTGCCCCCAAAATGTCTAGGTACAATGTGGGGAGGAAGGGTAATAAATCAAAAATATAGCTACAAATTTATATTTGTGGTTTTAAGTCAGGTTCAGAAATACATGAACCTAATATTTAAGGATTATGTTTTCCCCACTCTCTCCTCTCTCAAATATTATATTAAATATAAGGGAAAGAAATGTGGATTATCATGCTCTGGAGTCTTATTCTCCTGCTCTAGGACACAAGTAACTCCCACTGATTTCAAAGATTGTTAATTTTGCCATGCCAGAGAATTGGGCCAATGAAATCTGAGGCTTGTTTTGACCTAAGATTGTAGAAAAATACTCCATATGTTTAAGTGATTGTGTTATTCTTTATGTAAGCATTGAATCAACCTACTAGCTACATAGATATATATTCCACATTATGAAATGAGTTTTGTCCATTAATGGTATATTCTTAGGACATTCTTACATGCTAATGAGCGCTAAGTACTATTACAAGTTGTAGTGTAAAAAAATCAGACATTCTGGTTCAGCATTGCTCCATTGATAACATAGCTTTTAGTGATGAACCAGAAAGCATAAGCATGGACTCTTTCATCTTAATGTTTGAAAGGGGGTGGCCTCACTTATGCATGTTCAAATACAATATTTACAGATAATCTGAAATGAGTGTCAAGGCTCTAGGGCTTTGTATAAGAGAATTGTATTTGAAGTAGCTTTGAATAAACAGCAATTTAGACATCTTGGGTCACATTCAGTCCAGGATGAACTTCACTGAAATCAGTGGTGTTACATCAGGGATGAATGGGGCATCTCAAGTCCACCTCAAGACAATCTGCTCTGGAGAAAAATTCCTTCCCCACCCCAAATATGGTGATCAGCTAAATCCTGAGCATGTGTGTAAGACTCACCAACCAGACACCCAACAAAGAATTTTCTGTAGTAAAAAGAATTCTTACCTCAATCATATCAGGTTAACATGCCTGAAAAGTCCCATTCAAGTCAAGGCAACACATATGAACCTGACTACAACACAGCCGACTAACATGGCTTCATACATGATAGCCTTCATCTTAATAGCATTTTTCAATCATGTTAACACAATTGAGCTAACTTGACATACCCATAGAGAGTCAACGTAGATATACCAGATTATCATATTTTAAAATTTAGAATTATTTTTGTAATATTTGTTACATCTGACACTTATTACCTGTGAGCCAAATTGCCATACCCTGTATCTTACCACATGTGACGTCCCACTGAATTCAAAGTAACTATTCAGGAGTAAAGTACAACAAAACATGAGCAAGTATATCACAATCTGGCCTTATAAGAGATGTTGAGAAAGCTCATGGAAATAATTAAGGACTTGGTTAGGTCAACCTTATGAAAAAAGACAGAGAATTTGAAAAAGGACTAAGCCACTAGAGGTCTATAAACTTACTCTAAACATCAGTAGAAATTCATGGAAAATGCTAATCTTTCTACAGGCTATTTTTAACCATCCTATAGCAGGAATATAATTTTTCATTACATTCTATTAAATAGTTAAAAGAAACCTATAGCGAAGTCATCATTCTCTTCCATGTTCCATAGTACTTTTCCACTAGAGAAAGACAGTTTCTATAATACAAAATGCCTTTAGTACTGTGATATTCCAAATAAAAATAATTCTGAGAGGTGTGATGATCTGGTGCCAAAGGCATGGGCATGCCATGGAGACCTGGATTTAATTCTTCATATTATAGGGGGCATTGACTGTGAGAATTTTCAGTACTTTTATACCACTTTTTCACCTTCAGTGAAATTCAGTAATGATAGCAACGTCATCACTAGCATAAACTGTGCACAGGATTTTTTTTATTTTTTTTTTTTTTTAAATCAATGAGTCTTCTAACTAGAGGAGTCTTCCCAGGCCAGCAGACATTGAGAGGGATGCAGGGACAGTGCACTCAGCCTTTAGGGAGGAAATATAATATTGTCCTTTCCAGACAGTTAACAGAGTTTCTGAATTCTACACTGCATCTAGATTTTATAAATTCCTATATGCCTTTATTAGATCTCCCTCACCAGGATACTGCAAGTATTAATGTTTCTAAAGAACTTTTAGCTTCTCAGAAAGAAAGCACTGCTGAAGTAAACAAAAATTTTAAATTGTCAGTCTTTGTTTGTACTTTGGTTTCACAGTTCCTAGGCATTACAATACTACTAAAACTAATAACTATACAAACCATTAGTCCACTTTGGGAGGGTTTTTTTAGCATGAGGTACAGGATGAAAATAAGAACTTTAATTTTAATCTGAACCACTACTGATTCATTCTAGAAACTTGCTGGTGCTTCAAAATTCAGATCTGGCTCTCAACACCACACAGTCTGAATATGGGATTTTGCTCTGGTTCTGTAAAATAATTCCAAAATTCAGATTCAGGTTCAGTTTTTGAATCACCCAATCCTTTTCAAAAGTTGAGTATTTGGTTATGGGTCAATCATCGGGTTAGTACCATTCAGTAGGAGATTTGCAGTCAAGGCATCTCAATGGTTGAAAAGATCCTCCACTGTGAATTTTAGAATCCATTTGTAATATATCAGCTCTGCCTTATAAATACATAAGATCCAAAGTCAGATTCTGGGTAAAGGATGGGAAGATTTCTGCACTGAAATATTTAGAATAAAAAACAAAATATATTTCATCACACAACCTCATCTTACAGTGAAATCGCATAAGAAATTGGAGCATTACTGTTCTCACTAAGGAATAAAAACACTGTTGGGTAGATGATTAGAGAGATAGAGACAGAGAGAGGGCACATTTCAAAGTTGATGTGGCATTAATCTTCTATTAGTCTATTGCTTTTGTAAATCATTTATTTATTATCATTCCACAAGAAGAGACGGGACTAACTTCAATTCTATTATGCTAGAGAAAAATGATTCCACTGATTTACATCAGTTCATCAGAACTATCTTTCCCATGTTTCATTAATAATAAATCCTATATCTCCTTTGCCTTTAGTCAGCCAAGTGCGTCTGTTCTGTTTCATTGGACATCTGTTTCATAAGCCCTTTATGGTACTCTCTCCCTTTTCCAGGTTATCTTGCTTTATCCTATCTAGTTCCCGTGTAGGTCTTTTTATGTCATTAAGAAAGTTATTATTTATATAGCACATATTCACCCCGAAAGAGTCTAAAACATGTACAATTTTAAATTGATTTGCAAATTACCTATAGGGATAATGTCACCCATGACTGAAATGCACCTGCCCTTCTAACCCTTCTCCTCTTCAACACCACAGAGCTAAGCAGTCAGGACAAGAAATGAAGCACACCATATCCATTACTGCCCGAGAATTAAAGGAGGTGGGAAATGGGGCCAATCTGAGGTTAAATAAATTTAAAAATCACATTTTCAGACAGATTCAAAGGGGTAGCTGTGTTGGTCTAGGTCAGCAAAACAAACAAGGAGTCCTGTGACATTTTTAAAGACTAACAAATGTATTCATTCTGTAAATTCTGCATCTTCAAAGCAACTGGCTAATGAGATTTTCTCCCACAAAAGCTCATGCAATAAATAAATGTTTTAGTCTTTAAAAAAGTGCCATAGGACTCCTTGTTTATTTTAAGACAGAGTTCCTCATCTATGGAACTAGTGACACATTAGATTATTACAACTGAAAAAATGGAAACAATCTAACTTACTCTTCACTATTTCTTCTTCCCCTGCCCCCATTTCTCTGATCCGGGACAATGAAAATGAATGGGACTTTAATTTCCAGGTCTCATGTATAAGCAGGATCACCACCCACATGGAGGTGCTGAAGCTCTCGATTTCCACGAAAAGCAATAGACGTGCAAAATGCTGAGCACTTTACAGGATCAGGCCCAGCATTCAGGGACTCATGCCTCCCAAAGACGGTCTATTGTGACTTAAAGAATTCTGAGGCCATTTCCACTGATTTAATAAAAGCTTGTTCTATAAAAAGCCGAATAAAAGGGCAGCTTTACCTCGAGGAGGCCGAGTTTGCATTTGGCTAAGAATGGACTTGTTGCATCCCAGACTGGCTCTAGGTCCCTGTCTCTTCAGCCACAGGCTCCTATTTATCCCCGTATGGTTCAGGGCAGGGCTCCACTTACAGCCGGAGCGAGACAAGCCTGGGAATTTAACTTTCCTGCTCCGCGAAGCGCGGGCCACCATCACCCACCCCGCATCCCGGACTCCCGCAGCTGCTGCTGGCCGTGTGCTGAGCATGGAGACCGGGAACTTCCACCAGCAAAAGCCACGTGCGGGAGGCAGGAAGGAAACCAGGGATGGCTTGGAAACCAAGGCACAGCTGCGCTCCTGGTTCTCGCTCCCAGCGCTTCTCTCCGGCTCCTTTTCCCCCGTCTGGATCACGGCTAAGCGCTGCCCTTTCCCAGAGCTTCCTCGTTACAGCCCCTTGGCTAATCGCAGGCAGGGGGTGAGTGGCGGTCTGGGAGGCAGTTGGGGGGGGTGTGCCGGATACTCACATGCCAGATGGCGAAGAAGATGAGGGCAGCGCACAGCACCAGGGAGAGCATGTAGCAAAAGGCAGCGAAAGTGAAGGCCATGACGAAGGGAGAGCCCCAAATCAGACAGAGGATTGGCGGCAGACGGCCCCAGAAACTCAGGAGGGGAGCCCCCCAAACTCCACTCCCCAGCCCCCGGGACAGAGATCGGAAAGAGTCGGGCAGAGACCCGGCTGGGAACAGAGACGGGAGCCAGGGGAGGCCGGCAAGGAGGTTCCCCCGCCCACACCCCCGATGCCCCGAGGCCTTCCGAAAGGGCGGGCGGGCTCGGCGACCCCGGAGCTGGAGAGCCCCAGAGCAGCGGAGGGCGAGCCCTGCAAGCGATCCCCCCGGCGCTGCCCTCTCCCGCGGCTTTTTTCTGTCCGGCGTCCTGCTCCGGCCCGCCCGCACCCCGTCCCGTCCCGTGCCGTGCCGCTGTAGCCCCAGACCTCCCCGAGCGGAGCACTGCTCAGTTCGCAGCAACGATCCTCCACCTGCGGCGCGGCGAGAAGGAGGAGATGGGGGAGTCCCGGGACCTCCTCCCTTCTCTCCTCCCCGCCGCCGCGCTGGGCTGGGCCCCAGACTCTCTCAGCCTGGCGACAGGCATCGTTGGCTCCTTCCCAGGAGCTTTCATACCCCCAAGGAACCACGTGCGTCCGGCAGGTGCTGATCTGTCCTGCCCCTTCGCTGCTGCTCCTCTAGCCCGCCTCGCCTCGCCCCGCCCCGCCCCGAGCTAGCTCCGGTTCTCAGGTCGGTAACACCAAACCACCGGTGAGGCTGGAGAGTCACACGGCAAAAGCCACCGGCCCCAGCAGCTGTTTTAAACAGCGCCTTACAACAGTGCCCCGAAACAAGGCCGCTCCCGTCCCACCCCTAGAGGGAACTTTGCAAAGAGGTTCCTGAAATAAAGAGAACTCCAGTCTATTTTACATGTGGGAGGGTGGGGGTTCACTTGTCCAATTAACCGATATTTCCTGTCACCTCTGCCCTGATGCCAATAGTTTACCATGAACAGGCCTATGTTGATCACAGTAAGGGTCACAGTAAGGGTCTCGATGCTGCATAAAAGGACATGCTTATGTTTAAGCACCTGCATATGTATTTGCAGAGTCCAGGTCTACATTTTTTCTAAAAGGAGATGTATAACTTCTGGGGATGGGCCCCCTCCCACTATATTCTATTAAAACACTGTCCAGATCTGAACCAGGGTCTGAGCCTGAATTAGCCAAAAGTCTAACTCAGAGTGGGCTTCTTTATAAAGGGTAGAACACAGAAGGCAGTGTTTTTCAAACTTTTTTTCACTGGACCCAGTTGAAACAAAATTGTTTATGCCCACAACCCAAAAATTACATCTTTCACAATGCATTCCAGTCTTTCAGCAGCAGGGGGTGCCACAACTCAGTATCTGAGGGTCTGGTGACCCAGTACTGGGTCCCAGCTTCTGGTTTGAAAACCACTGGTTTAGGGGCTAGCCCAATATAGTGAGTAAGGGTAACAAACAAGAAGGAGGGTGGTATGAAAAATGTCACATGATGCACAATGGGCTATGATCTGTAATTTTTCTGTTCACTTTTGCACTGTAATTGTATGATTTAATGCCGATTAAGCCATGCAAGGTTCCCTATTGAATGCTCTACCATATTGTTATGGTATCATGTTTTCTGCAGCATATGTATATAGATGTGAAGCTTACATAGCTCAGACCCTCAGGACTATCTCTAGCTCGGAGGCTGGACAGTTACATGACAAAGATGATGCAAATTGAGCTCCCTGGCTCAGGTAGAAGAAAGGAAATCACTGGGACCTAGGAAAAAAGGGGGACTGAGGAGAAATTGAAAACAAATACAGACACTTTGAATAGGGGAGAGACTTTTGGCTTTGGCCAGAGAAAGACCACCTTGTAAGCAGCTCCAAGAAACTGGGCCTATCCACATGACCAGGAGGACATAGGCTGGCTGATCACCACTAACAGCCATGCTTGTGGGTAAGAATGAAGAGAAGAGACTAAAAAGTAATCTTGGAATAGTGTTATTAGATTAGCATGCGTTTTATATCTTTTATTTGCTTGTGGTAAATCCTGACTCCTTTATTAAATGATTGTGCATTGATTTGCTAGGTACTCACTTAAAATCATATTCTAATCAATAAACTAGTGTTAGTTTTATCTAAAGCTGCGTAGACTTTAGAGGGTGTGAATGAGTAAGGCTGGGCATATCCATTTCATTGTTAAATGGACGGACAAGGGTCTGTGAGTCTATGGTGATCAGGGAAGGGTGCCAATCCCTATAGGACAGAAGTTCCCAGTGTAGTGTCTGAGGGCTGGGGGTGCTCGCTTGGGGACCATCCCTCGAATGGCCAGAGGATGCACACCCACTGCCTGGGACCGATTACATGCAGGACGCTGATGTGGACTGACTCAGGAGTGAGTGGTCACCCAGCAAAGCAGGATAAGTCGGAGTTTAGGAGTGGAGATCAGGGGATTACAGTGGCACACTGGACCAGATTCTGGGAGGAGGGATATCACAAAGTGACATTAAGAAGATCACAGAATTACCTAATTTCTGGCAAATAGGCTTTGGAAAGAGAAAGAGAAAATACACTTCTTAAAGGCAAGATAACAGAAATAATTTATAGGAGCTATTGAAATGAGGAGGGGTGGCAGGTTGGCATGCAGCTATTAGGAAGATGGATACATTCTATAGCCAAAAGGGATATTTTCCTTAATAAATAATTAAGGTGAGAGGCAAACTTCCAAACTGCCACCATCTAGCATGTTACTTCTTATCTACTAACTGCGTAGCCCACCTTTTGGGGTCAGGGTAATACACTGTATCTATCTGGCTCAATCCTTGCTTCTCTGAACCTTAGATAAATTTAAGACCATGTTCAAGAAGAGGGAGATTCATCTGTCTCTGATGGCATTTATCTCCCTCTTTCGTTAGTGCTAAGCCAACCCAACCATGACTATGAAAGGTCAAGTGTGCTTCAGAAGTATTTCCACCCACTTTGGAATGCATCCATTTATACAAAATGGCAGATATTTTTGAAACCTTTTCAGGAGAAGATATCCTGGAATCTCTGACACGAGCCTGTTTTAACAGGATTTTGAAATGCATGGATGGACTATATAAATCCAAAGCATTTTACAAGACACAAAGGCTATCTCTACACTAGCAATTTAGGTCAGCTTAAGTCGACCTAAATTATTCCATGTCCACACTGGACTTTCATTAGGTCAACTTAAGAAATTCTTTAAGTAAACTTAATGAAAGCTTAAGTCAATTTAATAACTTCCCCTCTTTAGGTCGACTTAAGCCTTAAGTCGACTCCTTAAGTTGACTTAAGGCCAGTGTGGACATGGAGTAGCCCATAAGACAACTTTATTAAGTCAATTTAATGCTAGTGTGGACATGTTAAGTCGACTTAATAAGGTCGACTTAAAGTTGTGCCATTTTGTTAAGTCGTCTTAATAAGGTTGACTTTAAGTCGACTTTATTAAGTCGACTTAACATGTCCACACTACTTTTCCTAGTGCAGACATAGCCAAAAGAACAACTGCGCCTAACACTCCATCCATCCATTTGCTGACAGGGAATCTGAGGGACAGCTGTTTAGCAATTTGCCCATGATCACCTAGCAGAAGCCATATTCATCCATGCTATAAAGCCATTAAAGCCAAACCAAATAGAGACTTCCTTCTCTGTCAAGTGTATACAGATATATAATTTCCTTCTTCAAATGAGGTTTTATTTTTAACTAATATATGCATTTGACTCATGGAAACAGTAATGACTTGAATCCAGTGCCAAGGCCAGTAATTAATAAACAAGCCATGATTGGCTAGCTAGAAGCAATGTTTTATAATACAGAGCCTCAGTAAAGTACTTGTGATTTGATGATTTCATTAAGTAGGGCAAGTCGCAAACGATAATGGGCTTTACAATTACACTGGGTTGCAGTAAATGTATTGCAATCCTTTGACCTTTTTATCTTTTTGTATCTGAAAGCCATTTCTCCCCAAAATGTAGCAGAGTCTTTAGAAATTAAAGAGTTTATTAATAACAGTACATTTCGAACGGAGACTGTAAATAGACTGCAGAACAATAGGGCTTTGTTTTTAAAAAATTGCATACTTTGTATTGTGTCACAGTTCTTCCAACACCTGAATATTTATCATCCACTTTAGCACTGATTAAAGAACAGCTGATATCTCATGGAAAGCCTAGGGAAAACATTTTGTTCTGAAGCAATTCTATATTGTGATAAAGAGCCATACCAGACATTATATCTCATTCAGGCTATCTCCCTGTTACTGCAGGATTGTTCTCCACAGTATATGTTCTAGTATTGTCAAATTTATTATCATCAGCAGCATCATTTGTGTGCCAACTATATGCTTGGGTCCCATAACCAAAGTAATGGGATTTCCATCACTTCTTTTTGGAGCCGACTCCACTGTCAAACAGCTCCAATAATAAATATTTATTGCACATGAGTTGGCCATGCAAAAAAAAGAAAAAAAAGTCTAAGTAGAAATGCACCAAATTCTGCACTCAGTTATACCATGCAATTCTACTGATGTCAGCTCAATTGTAGGAGTGCAAATAGGAGCAGAATTTGGCAAAATATCTACATATATAGGCTGTTTCACACAGAAATTCAAAATAGTGGAATATATTCTAGCTTTGCTACATTTTTGCAATGTCCCACAGAGTATAACATGATGGTCAGAAGGTGAGTTTTTCAATTGAGTTATCTCAATCAAATTGGCTTAACATGACTGAAAACCCCCCATTAAAATGCAGGCAACATATATGAAGCCAGCTCTCACCTGACTATGATACAGCCAATTAACAATTCACCAGACTGTCATATTTTAACATTTAGAATTATTTTTTTAATATGTTACATCTGACATTTATTAAGGTCCAAATTGCGATACCCTGTACCTTACTCCATGTGAAGTCCCACTGAATTCAAAGTAGCTATTCATATTCAGAATGAGGGTTCCCACCTCCTGGATGGTTTAGGCCACCGTGAACACATCAAGCTTCTACTTTAGTCCTTCCAAGGCTCCCAGTCCAGTTCTAAAAATCAGTGGTAGCTTAGGGAAAGTGGTCATGACTTGATCACATTTATCAAGTGCAAGCAGAATAAAGTCCAGATCAGTAATATATATTTGGCACTTTTATAGTATTAATTTCACAAAGTTAAAAATAATTATAAGCCAAATCAGTTGTGAGGAAAAATTTAATCAGAAAAATATGAATGATAATTGGAAATCATTTAAGAACACTTCCCTATTGCCTGAAAAGCCATAATCATGGAAGAAAGTTGTGCTGGTGAAAAAAACCAACATGGGTTGTGGGGGAGTGGAGCCAGCTTTCTATAAATAAAATGGAAGAAAGGGCAAATTGATAGTAATGTTTATAGCAAAGTTGAGAACTGTAGAAAATTGATAAAGGAAGAAAAGGGACACAAAGAGAAATCTATAGACAGCAACCTTAAGGACAATAAGGAGTTTTTAAAATATACTTGGAACAAAAAGAATCCTGACAATGGTATTGGTCCATTACTAGATGAAAATGGTAGAATTATTAATAATGCGAAAAAGACAGGCATGGTCAATAAATATTTCTGCTCTGTATTTAGATGATATAGTCTCATCATATGGTGATGATTACACTCTTTCTAATCCCACTAGTATCTCTGGAGGATATTAAACAGAAACTACCATTGGTAGATATTTTAAAATCAGCAGGTCCAGATAATTTGCATCCAAGAGTTTTAAAAGATCTGACTGAGGAATTTGTTGCATCTTTAATGCTGATTTTCAATAAATCTTGGAGAAGACTGGGAAAAAAGCTAATATTGTGCCAATTTTTACTCAGATAATGATAGCCCTGTCAGCCTGTTACTGATGAAAAATAATGGCAGGAGAGATAATGGAGTGGCTGATGTAGGACTTGATTAATAAAGACTTAAAATGGGTAATGTAATTCATGAATATCAGTATAGGTTTATGGAAAACAGATCATAACAAACTAACTTGACATCTTTTTTTATAATGAGATTACAGGTTTGGTTGATAAAGTAAATAATGTTGATGTGATATACTTAGGGCATGTATGTCTCCACTACAAAATTAAGTTGACATCCAACCACAGCATTTGTTCGGTTTGTTGGGCATGTCCTCACTATACCCATTTGGTCAGTGGAGTACATCCTCACTAGCAGCGCTTGCATTGATGCATGGAACTGTGCACCATGGGTATCTATCCCACAGTGCAAATAGCTGCAGGCATTTGGGGGAAGAGTTTGCATGGAACAAAAACATTGTTGCAGGGGGGAATGGGAATCTGGCTTTGGCCTTACATGATGCAGTTTTCTCCCTCTCTGTTCTGATATCAGTGGCAAACAACCCATACTTTTATGTGCCTTTTTTCAAAAGCCTGGCTTAGCTAGGCTTACGCAGAGCCATAGCTAGAGAAGCATGAACCCTGCTCAGCTGTGCACTCCTGTTGTGAGCATTACAAACATCTTGTGCCTTATCCTGCAGTATTTCCAGAACTGAGACAGAAGCTGCCACATAGAACATTGCCATGTCATTGAACCAGCAAGCCATAGAACAAAACAATTCCCGGTCTCTGCAAGCAGTCGTGCAGCAGCTGAACATAGTGGAACACCTTTTCTGGTCCAAGAAACAAGCACTGACTGGTGGAATTTTATAATTATGCAGCTTTGGGATGATGAGCAGGGGCTGCAAAACTTTCAAATGCAGGCGGCCACTTTCCAGGAACTTTGTGCAGCACTTTCCTTACCCACGAAGCATAGCTACACTAAAATGAGACCTTATCCGGCAGCAGAGAAGCTAGCAACGCCAGACTGCTATCAGTTAGTGGGGAATCATTTTGGAGTTGGTAAATCCACTACAGGAACTATTGTGATCCAAGTATTCAGGGCTATTAATTGACTTCTGCTAAGAAGGGTAGTGACTCTGGGCAATGTGCAGGACATAGTGGACGGTTTTGCCTTGATGGGGTTCCCTAACTGTGGTGGTGCAATAGATGGCATGTGTATCTGTATCTTGGCACCAGGCAACATTGCCAAAGAGCACATAAAAGGGATACTTTTCAATGGTGTTGCACGCGCTGGTGGATCACGGGGGCATTTCATTGACTTAAACGTGGGATGGTCTAGAAAGATGTTTGATGCATACATCTTTAGAAACACAGGTCTGTTGAGAAAACTGCAGACAAGGACTTTCTTTCCAGATTGCAAAATAACTGTTAATGATGTTGAAATGCCAATATTGATCATGGGAGACCCATCCTCCCCCTTGCTCCCATGGCTCATATAGTATGTGCAATGTGCATTGGGGTATTCTACTTCAGAGGTCAGGGTCACCAGTGTGGTCCCGTGGGAGATGTCATTATCAGTGTTAATGTTATCAGTGTTGTTCTGTATCCAACACAGGTGTCTGTTTGACTGTGTGCGTGTGTCTCTGTGTAGGTAACACTCATGATCAAAGGAATGAACACAACCACAAATCCTTGTAGAAACGAAGGTGCCAAGTTAGGCTTTATTGCAATGCAGCACAATGGTAAGCAATCTATATCAACAGATATACTGACAGCATTCATGCTCTCAATGCAATGGAACAGCTCAGCTGATGGCAGGATTCTCCATTACCCCCCTCAGCTGCATGAAAACTGGGTTCTCAGACTCCTAGATTTAGGCACCACTTGGACCATTGGCTCAGCCCATTTGGCACCAGAAACTACTTTCTTTAATATCTAAAATTACCTTGATTGGTCCATGTACCCTTCCTGATGCCATCTATTACCTTATTTGGTCTGCATACCATTAAACATCTCCATATATCAAGATGTCATGATTTGGCCAAAACATCTCTATCATGGGATAGTTTGGGCAAAACATCTCTCCTTATCTCGTTGGCGCTAGGCTGACCCAAGACTCCTTCTTCAAGGTACTTTTCCACTCTTTATAATTAGCAGTTTTAGCTTCTTTCTTGCCAATTTTGGTGAGGTCAAACTTTTGCAACCTGACTCCTGCCAGTTTGACCATTTATCCAGCTCAGGCTTACGGTTTTGGCCTATTTTGCTAGATCTCGGGCTAGCATCTGGGCATTTCTACTTGTCTTTTTACTTCATACTCGAACTTTCTACTACAATCTGCATAAATGACACTATTATAGGACCAGGGCCAGATTAACACCCCTGTGGGCCCCTGGTTATAAGATTTTGTAGGGCCTCTGTCCAGCCACTGGCCAGCCTGGGGCCAGGGTAGTGGGGTCTCTGTCTCCTAAGGGGACAGTACTTACATTGGTGCCACCCACCCAACAGCAGCAGCATATCATGTAAGGGGGTCTGTGGGCCCATCCCCCATGCCCAGCAGCAGCACCCCATGTCCCACTATCCCTCTGCTGTGGGGGTGGTGAAGCGGCCATGACAGGATCTCTGTGGGTCTCGTCTTATGCCCAGGTCAGGGTTTCAGGACACTGTGGCTGTCTGAGCTGCAATAGCCTGCGCAATGGGAATCCTGCGCTCACATTTCTCTCCAGTCTCTCATCCCCTCTTCCCACACAGTGTTCCTCTCATTCACATCTGCCTCTGCTCCAGCCTCCTTCCTCTAGCCCCTAACCTCCCTGTCCCCTGATTCCCCTGCATCACCTCTTCCCCACTCCTGCCACCCACTGCCCCCTCCCATTCTGTCCTGCCCACTTCATCCCCCTTCTCCTCCTCCAGCCCCTCACATCCCTGTTCCGTCCTCCAGCCCCTTTGCAGCTCCGGCTCTTAAGAGTCTACTCTAGCCCAGGGCAGGCTTCATCCTCCACTCTGCAAAAGAAGGCAGCTGATGTCAGCTTTTGGGGCAGTTGGGGGAGTGGAATCACAGTCGGCTCAGCTGGGAACAGCCTGGAGCCACTGCAGCCAGGGGGTGTGACTGGGAAGCTGGGTTCCCTGGAGCAGGGGGGTGAAAAGGTCCCTCCTACATTCCCTCCAAGCAGTACCTGCCTGGGACCAGATACAGCTGGCCGGGGCTAGATTTTTGCACACACACCCCTCACAGATGGGTGCCCAGGGCTTCAGCCCCTATAGCCCCTGTGTTAATCCTCCCCTGCTTAAGACCTAATCAAACTAGCTACTCCATCAAGGGCTCATTCACCTGCTCATCCGCCAATGTGATATATGCCATCGTGTGCCAACAATGCCCCTCTGCCTTATACATTGGACAAACTGGAATTGTCTCTGCACAAAAGAATAAATGAACACAAATCTGACATAAAAAATGGCAATATTCAAAAACCGATAGAAGACCACTTCAATCTCCCTATTCACTCTCTGAAAGACATTTCTGTTGCAGTACTTAAACAGGTCAATTCTAAATCAGAGCTTCAAAGAAAAACTATTGAGTTAGAATTCATATGCAGATTTGACATCATTAACGCGTTTGAATAGATGTACAGGCTGGCTTTTTCATTACAAAAAGTGATTTACACCTCTCTCAACCTTCCAACCTTCTTATTTTGTTCCACACTGTTTGAATCTAGGCAACTTGCTTGATTTGCTGAAATAGTCTGACCTGAACTTGTCACTCACTCTTCACTGGATTTATTCCTCCCCCCCCCCCCACCCCCCAATACTGTAAGTTTTCCATTTTCAAGCATCTGACAAAGCAGGATCTCACCCACGAAAGCTCATGTGATAAAGAAATTTCTTAGTGTTTAAAAGTGCCACAGGACTTTTTGTTTGTTTTGCTAAACTAGACTAACACAGCTACCTCTCTGGAACTTGTCAATATCCCTATTGTTATTGCTGCAATCTGTGTGCTTCATAATATTTCTGAGGCAAAAGGAGAGATGTTTATGCAGGGGTGGGACATGGAGGAGGATAGGTTGGCAGCTAATTTTGAGCAGCCAGATACCAAGGCAATAAGAAGAGCCCAGCAAGGAACTCTGTGTCTCTGGTAGGCTTTGAAAACTTGCTTCAGTAATGAGCTGTATCTGCTCTTATCTGCACTGTGCCTTCCCATACCTTCCCCTCTGTTGCACCCTCCTCCCCCAGTCCAAGCCCTCATGATTAGAATAAATAAAGAACATTTCATTTGTGAAACATTGACTTTTATTGCACAAACATAAAGAATCTGAAAGTACAGGAAAATAATTTAACCTTGGGCAAACAGTCTGATAAAACTGGGAGGGGAGAAACAAATGCAGCTTGTGGGAAAGCACAAAAGTTTTGCCATCAAAGCCCTTTGAATGGCCACCTTTTATTTTTAGTACCATATCCCAGTTTTGAGTGGAAGGGATACTGCACCTTACCCCCAACCCCCTGCCCTCCACCCCATCTCCTGGAACACTTGGGGGAGAGCAATCGGGAACAGGCAATGCCTGCAAGCCATTCTGCAGCATCTGCAAGGGTCTCTAGCCTCAAGTTCTTTTTCCTGAGGCATCTGAGATTCAAAATGTCTGATTGAGCCTTCATTATCTGCATCATATCATCCTGCATGTCCTCCAAGGATGGGGGAGGAGAGAGTCTGCAGTCACAAGAAAACACAAGAAGCCCACCCCAACCTTCCCATAACTCCACTGATCATAGCTGCCCTGGACTTGCAGTTTCTGAGGGAAAAGCTGATCCCTTCCAATCAAACCGTCCACCAACTTGTTAGAGAAAATGTGCTTGAGGGACTCAGAAATCACCATGGATAGGGGATCACATGCTGTATTGTTTGCAATACGAGGACTTGTAATGAAAAATTGCACAGACTCCCCTAGATGACCCTCTGTGATGTTAGTCTCCTGGGAGTAAAAGAGACAGCAAGGAAGCAGATGTTACAAGCATCTGGATACAGACCTGGTCCTTATGCTGCTCTGCTGTGTACTGCAAAGATGCCAGCAGAGTTCGTTCTGGAGGGACATGGGAAAGTGTCCTACCACAGTGGACGAAATAAGGCAGCCCTCCCCAGAAACCTTCTGCAAAGGATTGCAGAGTACCTGGAGGTCTCCCTGAAGCATTCCCAGGCCATCCTGCACACATAGGCTATGTCTACACTGGCAATTTAAGTCAACTTAAGGAGGCTTAAGTCGACTTAAATTAAGCCACGTCCACACTAGGCTTTCATTAAGGCGACTTAAGAAATTCCTTAAGTCGACTTAATGAAAGCTTAAGTCAACTTTGTTAGTACCACTCATTAAGTCGACTTAACCCTTAAGTCGACTCCTTAAGTTGACTTAAGGACAGTGTGGACATGGAGTAACCCTTAAGTCGACTTTATTAAATCGACTTAAGGGTGGTTTAGTTGACTTAACAAAGTGAACTAAGTCGACTTAAAGCTAAGTCAATTTAGTCCACTTTGTTAAGTTGACTTTAATAAGGTCAACTTTAAGTCGAACTTATTAAAGTCGACCTAACTTTTCTAGTGTAGACATAGCCATAAATAGTCTTTTCAAGGAGATATCCTCTGTATAGCCAGAGCAGCTACTGGGAAGCAGATAGCCATGGCACCACATTGTTTCTTCTTATGACACATAGAATATGAGAGCATGTAATCTCTACAGTTTGACTAGAATTGCGTACTACCCAGAAGCACCTTCCAGCATCACGCTTGGCCATCCTGCTCTTCTTTGCAACCAGCTGGACTGCTCCAGGTTAAAAATAGCTCTTGGCTCTCGGAAAGAATGGATCCCCTTCACACCTGTCTCCCATTCTCCTTCTCTGCCTCCTCTTCCTCATACAGGATGTCCTCCTGATTGTTCCCTGAGGAAGTCTGGGACTCAAGACTCCTGGGAGGCAGCCACACTGCATTTTGAGGGAGTGGTAGGGTAGCTGAGAACTGCATGCAGCTCATTAGAGAAGCAGCATGTCTGTGAGGCAGAACCCAGAACGTCTATTCACCTCTCTTGTCTTCTGATATGCCTGCCAAAGTTCTTTGATTTTTATGCAGCACTGCTGCATGTCCTCACTGTCTCCACCATGCCTCACACAATCTTTTCATAGATTTCTACATTTCTTCGGCTGAATAGGAGCTGTGCCTGCACGAACTTCTCTCCCCACTACCTCCTGTGTCCTCCAGGCTGGAATGTGTTTGGGACATTGAATTGCTATGATCCACTGAGCTGGCAAGCTCTCTATGCTGATAAAACAAGAAATGAGAATTCCAAATTTTCCAGGGCTTTAACAAGGATGAGACTGTTTCCTATGTACTTAGGTGCTGTGCAGAAGAGTTGAAAATGATCTTCAGAGTGATCACAGTGAAGCATTGTGGGACACTTCCTGGAGGCCAATTCAATCAACTTACACAATGCTGCATCTACACTTCACCTCCATTCACCCATCAACATTGATTTAAGAGCTATGCCTGTCACAAAGATGGAGTCATTAAGTCAACATTACAGTCAAGTTAGGTCAGCGGAGGGGACCTGATAGTGTAGACAAATACATTATTAGGTTGATGTAAGGGGGTTTCCATTGACCTAAGTTTTATAGTCCATTGATCTTGGGCAAGGACAATGGACCCCTCCTCACTTATTTGGACTAGCCACAGAAATTTACACTGTCATGACCTCCAAGCTCTTTTATGGCAATTCACTGTGCCTTGTAGCAAAAACTCTAATCTTAGGGAAAGATCCAGTTATTGTAGAATGCAGCAGCCTGCCCACCTAGCAATATAGGAATCTTCAGAAAACTAAATATCAAACTCTAATAAGTCTCTGCTGAGCATGTGTGAATTAAGATTTTCCAAAGACTTACAACTTGGCCAAATTTGGGTAGTTTTTCTTGGGAACAGCAATGGCACAAGGCAGCTCCCTGGAAAATTTAAGGCCTGGCTTCAAAAGTTGGAAGCATTAGAGCATCTTAACAAAACAGCTGCAAGAATTTGTTAAGAAATGTGCATTTTGCCCATATTAATGTTGTTTTAGAAAACAGTGGCACTATATTCACTCTAACGTTCCAAAAAATCCAGCCAAATGCAGAAATACATTGTGGAAAATTTCTGACCAATCAGTTAAAATTTAGCAAAATTGTAAGAAACTGAAACAGGGTCTTTTAAGGGGAACTGTTTGGCAATTTTAACTATACTGAAACTAAGAGCTGTGACTATAATCAATGAATTGGAATTTTACATACATAAATCTTACTAATATCAGCTAACTCCTATTAACATTAAATGGAATTTCTGAGTGCAAATCTTTGCATAACAACATATGCATTTATCTTATGAATAGTTCAATTCCATAAAGGAGTTGAGAACAAAACAATTAACCTTCTGGGGGAACTGTCTATGTAAGTAATGCAAGAGAAAGCTTTCCCCAGACAGCCATAAAGATCCCACTATGCCATCCACACTAATAAGATAACTTACTTTAGACTCATTTTTCTAAACTTTGAAATGAAGTCTCTGGACCAATTTAAGGGTAAAGGAATTCAGCAGATTTTAATGGTGTTGTGTTGCCTGATTTTCCCTCTGAGTTGTCCTCCAACTCTAACAGCCCTAAGGACTACTCCCGCCCTAACCCAGGACTCGTGGCACTACTATTCCAGCTAGAGGAAGACTGAACAAAACCAATTATGATGTTCTTCAGCAATTTTCCTAATCAGATAGGCTATGTCTACACTGAGTAATTTAAGTCGATTTAGTGTGTCCACACTGAAAATTAAAGTCAACTTAAAGGGGAACTTACAAAGTCGACCTAGAGCATCCATACTGGACGCTCTAGGTCGACTTTGTGGGGCTAGGGTGACCTAGGGCAGGTCCACAGTGGCTCTAGGGAGTTGATTTAAGCCTTAGGTCTAGTGGAAAGGAGGTTTAATAAAGTCGACTTAATTTTAATTAAGTCAACTTTATTTTCCTTAAGTCGACTTAAGCAAGCTGCTTAAGTCAACTTAAGAAAACTGTAGTGTAGACGCAGGGTAAATTAAGTCGACTTAAGCAAGCTTAAGTCGACTTAATTTACCAGTGTAGATACAGCCATAGAGAGGAGGTTATTGCCTTTGAATAGCACTTCGCCTCTCTCATTCTCTTGCTGGATGGAGAGTTCTATCCTGCATGGCACTCCTGGTCCCCGACTGGCCAAAGAATGTCAAATTGGTGCAGAGAAATCAAACCTCGATCTCTGGTGTGATAGCACATAGAGCAATAGCAGTGATTATCAGGCTGGCGCTGGAGCCATCTGGGAGAGAAGGGAGTGCAGAGCTCCCTTCTGGCCTGGACCACTCGGCTCCCTTCTAGCGCAGGGCTCCCTTCTCTCCAGGACCCCAGTGGTCCCAGCCAGAAGGGAGCGCGGGTCTCCCTTCTCTCCAGGACCCCAGCAGTCCCGGCCATGCAGTGTGACCAGGGCCAGATCAAAGGCTGGGGGAGCCCAGGGATGCCCACCCTTATGAGCCTTCCCCATTGCTGCCCCCCCCCATGCTGGGGAGCAGGGTTGGGGTTCTGGGGCACTGGCCTGCCTGGCACTGTGGAGGGCGGCTGGGGGGGGAAGCCTGCGGTCAACGCAGTAGAGGAGGGATCAGAGGACCATGGGCTGGCAATTGTAGGGGGATTGTGGGGTGGCACAGGGAGAGTCTGCTGGAGGGGGGTGTGCGGCTGCAGGGAGGAGTGCAGGGTCGTAGGCTGGCGCTGCTGCAGGGGAACCCACAAGCCGGCACTGCTGTTGTGGGCTGGGGGTGGGCCAAAGGCAGCAGTCCATGGCACTCCTGTCCCACCCCCAGGCTGGCTGATTTAGAGCAGACCAGTCAGCCCAGGGGCTGGGCAGGCAGGCTGCAAGTGAGTGGCAGCAGCCTGCCACTTGGGCTGGCAAGGCTGGATTTTTTCGCCACCCCCCCCTTTAGACCAGGGCCAGGGGCTGCATCCCTAACAGCCCCTGCCTTAATTCAGCCCTGCATGTGACCACACATGCACTGTACAGGCAAATTCATATTGCACAGAGGCTGCCATTTTGCTTTATGAAATATTGTCCTCTGCACTGCATGACCTCACATACATGTGGAGGGTGCTGTTTTGTAGAGCAAAATAGCTTTCCCTATGTGATGTGACCTGTGAGATCACACTGTGTGGAAGAGGCTTGCCAGTCACAGGATGCACATCTATGCACCCCTAGGTTATAATCTATGTAACTTTTCTGTTCCCTTTTGCAATGTAATTGCATGATCTGATGCCAAATAGGCCATGCAAGGCTCCTTTTTGAATGCTCATAACATATTCTACATAATTACCATGGTACTATGTTTCCTGCAGCATCATGTATGTGTACAGATGTGAAGCATGTTACATGGTTCAGACCATCAGGGCCATTTCTAACACAGAGGCTGGAGAGATACATGACAAAGACAATGCAAACTGGGCTCCCTGGCTTGGTGCAAGAAAGGAAATCACCGTGGCCCAGGACAAAGGGGGGCTGAGGAAGAATTGAAAAGAAATGTAGACACTTTGAAGGAGGAAGAAGCTTTTGGCTTTTGCCAGAAAAACACCAACTTGAGACCAACTCAATGGGTGCATCTACACTAATAAATTAAGTCGACTTAAGCAGGTTTAAGTCAATATAATTTACTCTGTGTCTGCACTGGAGTTTCCTTAAGTAGGCTTAAGCTGCTCCTTAAGTCGACTTAAGGAAAAAGTAAGTCGACTTAATAAGACCTCGTTTTAAGTCGACTTAAGGCTTAAGTTGACTTCTTAAGTCGACTTAAACCAGTGTGGACACCCGAAGTCAACTTACAAGCTAAGTCGATTTAGGGCAGGGGAAAAAGGGAGCCCCTGCTCCCTTTTCCCCAGGAAGCCTCTAGCAACTTGTCCTGGGGAGAGCCAGTCCCGCATGGGGCTGGTTCTCCCCAAGACACGCAAGCCGCTAGCGGCTCGTCCCGACTCCCTTCTGGCCAGGACCACTCAGGTCCCAGAGAGGAGGGAGCGCAGGACTCCCTTCTGGCCGGGACCGCTGGGGTCCCAGGGAGGAGGGAGCACAGGACTCCCTTCTGGCCGGTATCGCTGGGGTCCCGGGCAGAAAGGAGCCCCGCGCTCCCTTCTGGCCGGGACCACTGGGGTCCCGGAGAGAAGGGAGCCCCGCGCTCCCTTCTGGCCGGGACCGCTGGGGAGCAATTTCCATGCTGTCTGAGGTAGTGGGAAACAATACTTCTGAAAATGGTATTGTGACACTGTCCAGATTT
The DNA here is from genome assembly GCA_007922175.1 of Pelusios castaneus. Lineage (NCBI taxonomy): Eukaryota > Metazoa > Chordata > Testudines > Pelomedusidae > Pelusios > Pelusios castaneus. The sequence continues at coordinate 14,499,619 of ML685763.1, read as the reverse complement.
AGGGAACCATTTATGATATTTTGTATTAATATTTTATAATTGTTATAATCCATAGGAACTATGCCATGTTTGGTGTCAATAGAAAGGTAATAATTTGTGGGGAATGATTATATAGTTTATGTGTAGGATTTGTATTCATATTAGAAGTTAGGAATATGATTGTTATATTTTAACTTGTGTAAGGCTGGGGAAATTCCCCCAGACTGAATGTCTACCCAGCCATTGTCTCTTTAATGGCCCATTAAGGAAGCTCCCAAGTATAATGGGCCGAAGAAGAAAACCTGTTGAGCCACTAGGACTTGAACATATGACTCAACTCCAATTTGATTGGAAAGAACTGCACACAGCATGGAGAAGGCCAGAGGTATTAAAAGGCAGCAGCCCCGACTCCATCTTGCTCTCAAGTCCCCAGTCTACAGCCAACACCCATCTCTGGAACTATTCCTCTGAGACTGGACAAAGGATTGAGGCCCACCCTGATGCTGGGTGTTTACCAGAGGAACAAGCCTGCAAACTCCAGAAGAACAAGCCTGCAAACTGCTTTTCATGAACTTTAAATCATTTGTATGTATGTGATTCGCTTTGACCCTTTAACATCTCTCATATTTTGCTTCTTTTCTTCTTATATTAAACCTTTAGTTGTAGTTGCTAAAGGATTGGCTACCAGTATGGTATTTTGGGTAAGATCCAAACCTATATTGTTCTGTGTGCTGTGGTTGGCCCTTTGGGGTCAGGAGAACCTATATCTTTAAGGGACCGTGCGGCTAGGTGGGAGCCAGAGGAGCTGAAGTGCAATAAAGGGAGCTGTTTCTATTTTGGACAGACTTCTCGGTACCCGGTGTGGGGAACCAGAAGCCTGGTTGTGACTGATAGGGAGACTGGTTTAAGTACCACCCATCAGTGTGTGGGGAGTTTGGCTCCCGGTTTTGCAGCTTGCCCTGATTTTTGCACGTCCAGGAGGGTATCCCAGGAGGCCCCGGTCACAGGTATCATGCCAGGAAAATATCTGGGAATTACTGTTCTAGGCACTGCTGTAATACAAATCAGTACATTCTCTTTTTTTCCTTTTTGCTGCTTTTTCTGTCTGTTGCCACAAAATACTCTCTCCTCCACAAGAAGAAGAAGAAAAATATGAGCCTGAACCATAGTACAAGATCTAAACCATCACCATTTGAATGTTAGAAAAGTTTGGATCCGGATCTTGAACAAATATTCAGATACTTGTGGAAAAACCAAAATATATCAATATCATATCATGCTCTGGACACTCAGAACTGTGAGCCACGGCATTACCACTCCACCTGAGCAGTTTTACTGCTGCTGATCTGTGTGTCTGCTCCCTGACACTCCAACCCACCTGCTTTGCCAGCAATCTCTTCAAGACTACCAGTTCAAACCTTACTTTGCAGGTAACAATCAGTGAATGCCAGTTCCCACCTCTCCTGGGCTATGTCTCCACTTGTAAGTTTAAGTTGACTTTAACTAAGTCGACTTAGTGTGTCTCCACTTAAAAATAAAGTCAACTTAAAGGGGAACTTAAAAAGTCTACCTAGAGCGTCCACACTGGATGCTCTAGGTTGACTTTGTGGGGGCTAGGGAGACCTAGGGCAGGTCCACGGGGACAGGAGGGGCACCCTTTGCCCAATACCTAGGTACAATGGGTCAAAGGGGGTCAGGGACCCTGGCAGGGCATAGGGGAAGGGTGGGCAGCGCTCTGTCCTGTCAGGTGGGGGGGCATGCCAGACTACCCCTGTGCCCCCTTCCGGCAGGGGGGGCATTGGTGTAGCCCTGGGATAGCCCTAAGTCGACTTAGGGCTACCCCACGGCTCCACTGGCTTAAGTCGACTCTAAGGAGTCGACTTAAGCCTTAGGTCTACTCAAAAGCAAGTTTTATAAAGTCGACTTAATTTTCATTATGTTGACTTTATTTTCCTTTAGTCGACTTAAGCAAGTTGCTTAAGTCGACTTAAGGAAACTGTAGTGTAGACGCAGGGTAAATTAAGTCGACTTAAGCAAGCTTAAGTCGACTTAATTTACCAGTGTAGATGCAGTCCTGGAGATGTCTTTCTGTAGTGTCCAGTTTCTCTCACTAGACACTCACAGACAGGGCCGGCCCAACCATATTCATGAACTAGGAAGTCACCTAGCGCGCCAGGTTTTAAGGGGTGCCAAATTAGATGTAAGTGAATTTTTTTTCTTTATTTTAAAAAAGATATCATTTTTCTCTATATTGAATTGGGGGGGGAGGCACCAAAGTCATAGTTCGCCTAGGGCGCCAAAAACTGTTGGGCCAGCCCTGCTTACAGAAATTAAATTGCTGCATCCAAAGAGACAGAGCACATTTCAGCCTGTTAAGTAAAAGTGAAAAGTGAGTCTTCAGCTAATATACAGCCCTGAGATGATTTTGTAATAAAACAAGAAAATGTTTCTTAACAAAGAACAAAAGTGTAAGTAATACTAAGCAAGACTAAAGGAGCCATATATTGTTACAAATAAAACAAAACAAAACATGCTTTCTAGTGACTAAAAACTTCATTTTAGCAAGTTAAAATCTTTGCCTAAGCAACTTCCTACTTACATCAGTTTTCTAGCATCCCTAGCTCTCCAAGTGAGAGAATCCAGCTTTTTGCACAGGCTCACAGAACACTATTATCTACCACACCTAAGTGATGAACCCCTAAAAGGTCTCTCCACTCTCCTTATATTACTCACAGTCCATTGTATCTGCTTCAAAAGCCAGAAGGGCTTTCTGAGGTGCAGATTCTGTCCCCCAGAGTAATTGTTAAATGCTCTTCTCCTCCACTTGCTTAGCATGAAGGCTTTGTTCACCTCATATGTAAATATAATTTCATTATCCTCTGGCTTAAAAACCTTGACCCAGACAGGTGAATCCACATTGATTTGTCTGAGCTAAATTCATTTATCAAGTCAGTCCCCAAAACAAACATATTTCCAGCACGCGTAAATAACTCTTTACAAACTATCTGTAAACACACCACATAATATTCATCACCAGTTTACATCTACCTTATGTAACAGCTCTGAGATATCTGACAACAGTATGTTGGGGCAATCAATGTGTCAGACTAGTGCAAGTTACAGTATTGGAGGCCCTCCACCCTCTTACAATGCTGCAGGAGGATCAGCCACTGGCTGAATTGTAGGCAGCCGATCAGAAACTTCTCCGCTGTCTGGGGGTGCATCTACACTTGTAAATTAAGTCAACTTAAGCTTGCTTAAGTCGACTTAATTTACCCTACGTCTACACTACAGTTTCCTTAAGTCAACTTAAGGAAAATAAAGTCGATGTAATGAAAATTAAATCGACTTTATTAAACCTACTTTTAGGTCGACTTTAGGCTTAAGTCAACTTTTTAAAGTCGACTTAAGGCAGTGTAGACCTGAAGTAGCCCTAAGTCGACTTAGGGCTACTCCAGGACTCCCCCACTGCCCTC
>ML685763.1:14451890-14488543 GCA_007922175.1 Pelusios castaneus | reverse complement strand
AGTCGACTTAGGAGTCCAGTGTGGACTCTCTAAGTCGACTTAATAAGGTCGACTTAAAGTCAACTTATTAAAGTCGACCTTTTTAAAGTTGACCTTAATTCCCTAGTGTAGACCTAGCCTAAGAAATTAGGTCAAATTAACATGGCCACATTGGTTAATTCAAACTAGTTAGTTCGAATTAACCCTTTAGTTCGAACACCCTATTCGCATTTTTTACTTCGAATTAAGGAAGTCCTTAATTCGAACTAACTAAAGCCTAGTGTAGCCAGGGCTTTAGTTAGTTCAAATTAAGCCTCCTTAATTCGAACTAACTTGCCAGTGTAGACATAGCCCTGGATTGCTATACTAGCTTAATATACAGGCACAGGCTGTCCCTTTAGACCAGGGTAGAATGCTGTAGCCAATCCTTAGTAAATTAACTAAAGATTTACTAGCGAAGAAAAAAAGTGAGAGTTATTAGAAGATTAAAGAAAGATAAAACACATTACAGATAACAGTAAATATTTTTAATCATCTTCCACTATAACTGTGCTTTGACAGACACCAACATTTAAGAGTGCTGCCACACATTGTAATGCTCTTTCCTTCAAGAAAGTCAGCTTAAATGTACTGAAAGGACTATGTTCCTATTTCCAATGTGTTTGGTATACTAATATTTTTAAAAGTCAAGAGGTTAATTTTAAAGGCAACAATTGCTTTCATTGAACTACATGAGCAAGGTGAGGGGGGAATGTATTGTCTTTTTCACAAAACCCACATGCCACACCCATGCCCCCAGAAGAACAATGAATGACAACAGATTTAACCAATAAAATACAAGGTTGTGTTACATTCTGAAGTCTCAATGGTTGAATATAGCCTGAAGGGAGGACACTGCTGCAAAACAACTTCTGAGAGCTAATTAACTCTTTGATGGTTGTCATATTATTATCTTGTTCTCTGTGACTCAGCCCTCTAAGTATATAGATAAGTAAAGCATATTTTCCCCAAAGGAAAACAGTTCTTTGTGTGGTGAAATATCTAGTGTGGAGAGAAACTGGAACAGGTGCCCATATGTGGCATAGGTTCCACATGGATTTATGACTTCTAAACCAGAGGATGCTTGGAAGATCACAAAACTACTGCATTCCATCCTCACAAAATGGAGAGGAGCTCAGGAAGGAGAGATACTTGAAGGGATCAAGAAGAGATGTTTTTCCCCTGCCTAAGACATTAACTGTAAGGGACCCCCAAAGCTGCCTACCGCCCACCACTTCAAGGAACCCCATCATACAATCCCACTCATAAATTTGTCAAGCTCTAACACTAAGTAGGTTATTGGCCTGCATAACTTTTTCTGGGAAGCTGTTTCAGATGAACAGTCCTTTGATGAAACTATGAAAATTATTTAAGCCACACTTCTCAGATTGCTAACTTTGACAGTACATCAGTGTGGTGGGTTGATGAGCCTCAAAAGGATTTTGCAACGAAAGGGTAGCCCCTTCCCTCTTCCCAACCATAGTGCCATAAGCTCCTGTAATGTTTGTGAAGTGAAATGAGAGGGAGAAATCAGCAAATAAAAACTTGGCATTTATTAATCCCTAGACTTTTCTGTTTGGGGAGGATTGTTCAACTATGCTGATATATGCCTTACAAAATTCATTGTGATTGCTCCTTACCTAATGGTAAGAGCAACTCTGTTGGTGGTTCTTCTCATTTAGGTTAAGTTATAGGTACTGGAGACCTTAAGGGTAAGGAATGGGTGGTGAATGGAGAAAGATGTTATCCTTCAAGATTTTGAGGGGAAGCTTCTAAAATAGAAACCTATTCTAGTAATGCATCTGAGCCAAACTCCTGCATCTAGACACCTTGCTCCTTGGATCTCGTTCTGCACTATGGTTCACGTTCATCTTTACTTTTTCCTTTCTGGGATTGTTTGGTGTTATGAATTACTCAAACTACATTATTGTTAATCATCAGCTCATTAAAAAGTCAAATACAAAAGGCCCTAATTTACTCGATATCTAGTCAATGACTGAATAGCTTCATGAAAATTGCTTCAGATGCAGCACAATCAAGTGCAATTTGCAAATCATTCTGAAGAGGTGAATTGCATGCATAATGAAAAAAAAGAAGAAAAAGAAGGGGCCCAAAACTGGAACAATTTCTCAGCAACCATATACTGTCAACTCTTGGAATTAAGATAAAATGGGGCCTGGATTTAATGCACCCAGAGGCCGAGTTTATAAGAGGTGGGGGAAGCACTGCCTCCCCTGATTGGCCGCTCTCTGTCTCCCCATTCATGAGATGATAGACCTCAGTCATCTTCCCCTTTAGTCGTCTCTTTCCTAAGATTAACAGTTCCCATCATTTTAATGTGCCCAGTGTGGAAGTTGTTCCATATCCCTAATCATTTTTGTTGCTCTCGTCTGCACCTGTTCCAATTTTAATATATCTTTTTTGAGATAGGTATCCAGAACTGCATGCAGTAGTCCAGATTTGAACAGGCAATGGATGTTTATAGTGGCATTATGATATTTTCTGTCTTATTATCCATCCCTTTCTTAATGGTTCCTATTATTATGTTAGGGAATGAACTACTCTCCCCAGCTTAGTGTCACAAGGGTGCAATGCATTCCATCATCCAGATCATTAATGAAGATGTTGAACAAAACCAGCCCAAGACCAACCCCTGGGGCAATCCGCTTGCTATTGGCTGCCAACTTGACATTGAGCCATTGATCACTACCCATTAAGCCTGATGCTTTAGCCAGGTTTCTATCCATGTTATAGTCCATTCACCCAACCCATACTTTTTTTAAGTTGCTAATAAGAGTACTGTGGAAAACCATATAAAAACCTTTGCTAAAGTCAAAATATATCACATCTACCACTTTCCCCATATCCACAGAGCTAGTCATCTCATCATAGAAGGCAATCAAAGTTGACAAGACATGACTTGACTTTGGTAAATCCTGTTTACTGTTCCTGATCACCTTCATCTCTTCCAAATGCCTCAAAATGGATTCCTTGAGGACTTGTTCCATGATTTTCCTGAGGAAAGAGGTGAAGCTAACCAGTCTGTAGTTCCCCAGATCCTCCTTCTTCCCTTTTTTGAAGATAGGCACTATATTTTTCCAGTTGCCCAGGGTCTCCCCCAATTGCCACAAATTTTCAAAGATAATGGCCAACAGCTCTGCAATCACATTGGCCAATTCCCTCAGTACCCTCAGATGCTTTGCATCAGGCTCCATGAACTTGTGCATGTCCAGCTTTTCTAAGTAGTTCTGAACCTGCTCTTTTGTCACTGAGGGCTGCTCACCTGCTCCCCATTCTGTGCTGTCCAGTGCAGTAGTCCGGGAGCTGTCTGTGAAGACAGAGGCAAAAAAAGCATTGAGTACTTCAGCTTTTTCTACACCATCTGTCATCAGGTTGCCTCCCCTATTCAATAAGGGGACCACACATTCCCTGACCTCTTCTTCTTATCATACCTGTAGAAATCCTTCTTGTTACCCTTCACATCCTTTGCTAGCTGCAACTCCAACTGTGCTTTGGTCTTCCTGATTTCACTCCTGCATGCTCAAGCAGTATTTTTATACTCTTCCCTAGTCATATGTCCAAGTTTCCAATTCCTGTAAGCTTTCTTTTTGTGTTTAAGCTCACTGAAAATGTCTCTCTTAAGCCAAGGTGGTCACCTGCCATATTTGCTATTCTACTTGCACATCAGGATGGTTTGTTCCTGTGCCTTCAATAAGGTTTCTTTAAAATACAGTCAGCCCTCCTGGACTCCTTTCCTCTTCATATTAGCCTCCCAGGGGATCCTGACCCATCAGTTGCCTGAGGGAGTCAGTTTGCTTTTCTGAAGTCCAGGGTCCAGATCTTGCTGTTCTCCTTTCTTCCTTTTGTCAGGATCCTGAAATTGACCATCTCATGGTCATTGCTGCCCAGGTTACCTCCCTCTTGTATTTCCCCAGAGTAGAAGTGGATGGCAACTCTAGTTCTAAGTTATTTATCTGCTAAATAGAGCAGTGTCTGCCAAACTACTCTGTACATTAAAGCTTATGAGGGAAACTTTAGCACACACAGCAGTCTTTCTAGGCCACTTAATGCTCAACACATTAGTGTTCTTTAAAAATCAGACCCCTGTGGTAACCATTATCCTATGACAGACAAGCCCTTAATTTGTACTCAGGTGCTGCCAGAATTAGGACCCAATCCTACAGTATTTTCTTACACAAATAGTTCTTCTGCACACCAGTGTTCCCAAAGATGTTGTAAAAGTATGGGTGCTCCTGTGTAGAAGAGTTTCAGGTTAAGACCTGTATTTGTGTATTTAAATCTCATACAGATACAAGGAGGTGAAACTTTCTCTTGATGGGGGAGCTCTTCAAAATTAAAAAAAAAAATTTTTTTTCTTTTGCAGGAATTTTTGTTCAAAATTAGGTAACACCCAACGTCTTCAATCTGTATGAAAGAACAAGGCCTAGGTAAAAGTATCACAATATGCAAGCCCATGAAGTCTCATGCATGCCTTATGAAGACAAAGTGTTCAGTGAAGTCAGAATTTGATTTAATTAGAGCTATGCCTGCATCTTTCATTCTGACTCTATTTATTCTTCATTTGCCATCCTGGTATTGTCACACTTAAGGACTGTAGGACCAGGCCATCAATGAACACAGTTGCACCTGCACAAGTGCCTGCTGCAATCATATCTGGAAAATAACTTCTTCCCCAGTTTCGTTTCTGGAACCTACATCATCCATCTATTGAAAGGAGAAAGACTGACAGTGCAAGATGTTTTGTGGAAAATTGACGGACATAGTACCTGCTGAGAAACAAAAAATTTGTTTTTATTTAAAAAAAATGCTTTGGAAGAAATTCCAGGAGCTAAATTGAGTATGGAAAGTTATATTACATACACAAAACTGTAATTGTATGAATGTGGCCCTAATTCTTCTAAGATCTCATTTTACTAGAATTATGCAGATTTGGTGCCCCCTGCTGTCCCTTCTTTTACCATCTGAACAGTCAACTAAAAACACGAAGAAACACCACAAATGTGAAAATGCATAAATCACCTCAGTAAGGCAATTTGGGAAGTCTGTACAGAAGGACATATTTAAACCAGAGTTTGATTCCACAGCAGGTCTGTGGAAGAGACAGAACCCTGGAGAGGCAGATAAAAACATACAAGCTGTATATTCATAGAAGACCCAAACTAAAAAAGGTGTCCAGTGCCAAGGGACCTGAGTCTCCAGTTTGGAAAATCTAGACTCTCTGATTGCAAATTACTCCCTCCTCTTGTTGTCTGATAACTCAGTTCAGAACTCCCTGCACACGATGCCATTCTGGTAAAAACTGGTTTCTTGGCAGCTATAGCTTTGCGTGTACTAATAGCCGTATCCCAAAAAGCACTACTCTTTTCAGGACACGTTTGTATGTCTTGGTAAACTGAGCTAAAATAAAAATTGTCACATCGGTGCTATTTAAATTTTGTATTGAACTTGTCAAGGGGTGGTTTGGCTGACGTAGAATCCTTCAAATATCCTAATTCAAGTCTGAAAGAGGCCTGAGGTTGCTCACATTTACAATACAACATTGACTATTTTGAGCTGGTTTACTGGTGCATGACTGATGAATGTTCAGTTCAATTTTCATTATCACTGAGGTCTGAGAGGTTTTTTTGCCACATTCTGAAAAAGAACCAGATCCGTGATGTTATCAGGCTGATCAAAATGGAGAGTGTTGTTTCTATTACAGTCAACTTTAGACTGGCCAAGATGTCTGGTCCTTGTTAAATACTCAGATTCCAGGAACTAGTTTCAAGGTTGGAGGTTTAGAAATCCAGTGTCCTAGGGAGTTGGTATGATTTATAGTTAAACTAGGGCGAAGCATTAAGGGAGATACAACAATAATCATGGTTCTCCCTCATCTCTCCAGGAGCTGTATTTTTATCCTGCAATACACAAGGCATCATGCAGGAGGAATCTGGCCTATTCTTTATTAATGGAGCATATAAGAAACAAACTTAGGTTTTGGTTCCTGTTATATTTGTTAATTTATTTGATGCATCAGCAGTGTTGACTCCTGAGGCTGGGTTTGGATTTTCACTTCTATCTCTGCTGACAGTTGTGTGCACTAACAGTCTGTCTTCTGTTTGCCTTTTCTTGTGGGAGGATCTTTTATAAACAGTTTCACATAGAGTCATGTCAAGGGTTGTGTGAGGAGAAGATTAAGAGGGTGGATCTATTTGTTCTGGTCTTCTAGCAGGACACTGTAGCTCACCCTAGTGCTATGCTCTGGCGATTGCTTCTGGTTTCCCTTGCTTCTTGTGTTTGCTCCCCTTTTTCACCTTTATTTTCCCCCAAATGACTTCACAGCCAGCCTGTGCAGTAATTGCAGGAGCAGCCCCTGATACTCATAAGAGTGAAGTGCTAATCGTGGATGGGATAATAATGAGATAGTAATTTTGCAAGTGAGGAGGCTTTTTATACCCAATTGAAATTCACATTGAGCACAGGCAAAGGCCGAGTTTATGTCTTTAAAAAGAGAGGGGAAGAGTTCAGGATGAAGGTAAAAGGACTATTACTCACCAGAACTCAGGGCACAAACTAACCACCAACAATACAGTATTGTAGAAATACATTCTTTATGTGAGATCTGACACCCCCCAAGCAAGGCATCACCACAGTGGGGCCCAGAGGTGTGGGCAACCCCAAGCCTTGATCCAGCCTTGATGTTGGCAATGTAAGAGTTACAATGTCTTTAACTATGAATTTCTTTGCTAATAAGAGAATGGATTCTGTAAGTGATTAAATAGGTTGTTGTCATTTAGCAACCTCCTCCTCTCCACCCCCATTTTTTAAAGCAAAGTTTGTGTTTGGAATTGTCTGGGACAGTGGCATGCCAAGAGGTGGGGGGGGACCATGCCCCCAGGTGCCACCCTGGGTGGGGGCACTGAGCAGGCCCTCACCACACCCTGCTCCAGTGGGCGGCTGCTGTGCTTTCTGCCAGTCACTCAGGCTGAACTGAGTGATGAAGCATCCTCCTGGGGAGGAGAGGGGAGGCGAGGCAAGGCAGCAGAGGGTAAGGGCTGACCTGTATTCCCTGAAACTGGCTGCCTGGCAGTGGGAGGGGGCTGCCCCCCAAGCTTTCTGCTGCAAGAGCTGAGGCTAAAAAGCTGCCTCCAGCCCTCAAGGAGTTGCGGAGGGAAAGGCTGGGGGCTGCAATCACTGTCCTCCGCCAGTCTCCTAAAGCTGGCTTGTAGGGGACCCCAGCCCAGCCACAGCTGGGATTTTCAAGTTCCCTGGCTTAGCTGGCTGGGATGGGGGATTCCCTTAGCAATGTTAAGCATAGCATTCCCTGTCTCCTGCTCCAGGAGCTGAAGCTGAAAAACCTGCCTCCAACCCTGAAGAAACTGGGGAGGAGGGACAGGGTTGGGGGCTGCAACCACCCTCCCTTGTATCTAGCTGCCCTGCTATTATTTGTGGCATGCAATTGGAATGGCCGCTGCTGCCCAGCAGGGAAGCGAGAACATCAGCACAGCCTTCACTTCTCTAGCCCACACCCCCCAAGTCCTCTGCTACTTCCTCCTGAGCATCCCCCCGGCCCCACTTTGCTCTCCACTGGCCCTGCAAAGCCCACCTGTCTAAGTAGTGAGCACTCAGCATGAGCGTCTCAGAGAGTGTCAGGCCAATGTCTCCTGACTCCTCCCACCCACCCACTGAGAGTCCCATGAACTGCCCCATCTCCCACCACCCTCCCCCAAGCCAGAGACCCATCATGTGCCCTCTCTAGGGCAGCGGTTCTCAACCACTGGGTCACCACAGAGTACTAAGTGCATCACAGAAAGCTGGGGAGATGGCTGGATTTGGCCCAGGGGGAGTGGGCCGGTGTGTCCCATAGGGTCACGACATGCCGCCAAGTGTGTTGCGACCCACAAGAGGTTGAGAACCACTGCTCTAGGGGGATCCTAAAGGAGCCTCCCTTTAGCAAGGGCAAGTTGACGTTGATTCCAGATTTTTAATCACATCTGATGGTGATGCTGAGGGGTGGGGGTGGGAAGTGGAGGCCACAGTACCAAGTGGTGGGGCTGGAGCAGCAGGTAAGTGCAGAGGGGGAATACCATATGGCTCGAGCCTTTTCAGGGGCAGGGGGCACAGGAGGTGTTGAGGTGCCTCTCAGCACTCCCGCCCAGCCCCACGCACTGTGAAAAGCTGGCCAGGCTCCCCCATCGGCTGAGGGGAGAGGCTGCCCCATCAAAGCCAGCACCAGACTTGCAGGGGGAGAGGTGGGCACCATGCACTGGGTAAGAGTGGGGGACAGCAGAACCAAACCTACATTTTCAACCCCCAAGCATCCAGCCCCCACTCATACAGTCTGCAAGGCAGCATCAGGACAGCTCCTGCCCTGCGTGGGCAGAAATGTAGGTGGGGCGCAAATGTAGACTTGGCTCCCAGCCCCTGAAGACCTTTGGTACACCACTGGTCTGGGATTATTTTACTTAAAATCTTTCATCCCCTCCTTCCACCCACCATTGGTTTAAGTAAAATCCTAACTTCTTTAAAACCATTAAAAATGGGATTCTTGCCATTGACTTCAATGGAGCCAGGATTTCACCATTGTTTTAAAATTTTTAAAGAAATGGGATGGATGTGTTCATCAAATTATATAATTAAAGGACTGAGCAGTGTAGATCAACTGAATAATGGTTCCTGAATGGCCCCTGTCTTGTTCCAGGTACACATGCCAAAATGCACACATTCACTAGCATAGCTTACCTTCACTCTGAACATTAATAAAGAGATCTAAGAAAAGCCATTGAGCATCAAGACCCAGGAGGTGTGTTTCTTTGAGGATTGTTGTGCTCCTGGGTTACTGGCAGAAATTCAAAACCCAAGTGAGTTTAACTCTGCTGAGAAATTCAGTAGATAAGCTCAAAGGCTACGTCTACACTAGAAAAGTTAAGTCGACTTTAAGTCAATCTTATTAAGTCAACAAAGTCGACAACTTTTCTAGTGTAGACATACCCCCTTGTCAACCTTATTAAGTCGACTTAACGCTTTAAGTCGACTTAGGCGCTAATCCCCATCCACACTGGCTTTAAGTCGACTTAAGGAGTCGACCTAAGGCTCAAGTCGACCTAAAATGGGGTGTTAAGTCAACTAAAGCCTTCCTTAAGTCAATTTAAGGAAATGCTTAAGTCAACTTAATAAAAGCCCAGTGTGGACACAGCTTTGTTTAGGTCGACTTAAGCAATAGGCCACCAACCTTTGACTTACCAAAGGGTATGTCTACACTAGCAATTTAGGTCAACTTAAGGACACTTAAGTCGACCTAAATTACTCCATATCCACACTGGGCTTTCATTAAGTTGACTTAAGAAATTCCTTAAGTTGACTTAATGAAAGCTTAAGTCGACTTTATAACTAGCCTTCCTTAGGTCGACTTAAGCCTTAAGTCAACTTCTTAAGTCGACTGAAGGACGGTGTGGACAGGAAGTAGCCCTTAAGTCAACTTTATTAAGTCGACTTAATGCCAGTATGGACACCTATGTCCAATGTTAAGTTGACTTAATAAAGTTGACTTAAAAGGAGCCACTTTGTTAAGTCAACTTAATAAGGTCAACTTTAAGTCGACTTAAAGTCAACCTTATTAAGTCGGCTTAAAGTCAACTTAACTTTTTCTAGTGTAGACATACACAAAGTGCCCTGTATGGAACACCTTGCTGCTGTTATGAAACTAAATGTATTAGTCCAGAAGAAGACATAGGCTGCCTTCTGCTCCCTCTCCATGGGGCTGATCCTGAACCACTAAAGTCAATGGGACTCTTAGTATAGACGTCATGAGCTCAGAAACATGGCTGCTGTGTGGTGCCTATGCTCCACTACTCTCCACATCTTTTTTTCTGTTTTCCAGATGCCTGCCTCTTCTGTATCAAGCTCTTGCACTTAAAAAGCCATCCACATAACATTCACCTCACTGTTGTCCTCTTTTTAAGAAACTCCAGAAAAACAAAACAAACAAGGAGTCTTGTGGCACTTAGAGATTTTCAAGCATCTGATGAAGTGAGATTCTCCCCCACGAAAACTCATGCGATAAATAAATTTGTTAGTCTTTAAAAGTGCCACAAGACTCCTTGTTTTGCTGAACTAGACTAACACAGCAACCCCCTCCCCCTCCCCGAAAAGCAGCCTCTGTCATGAAGATTCCAGCTATAATCCCCACATGCCACTTGATTCACTGCAATTATAGTTAGAGAGTTTTGGGGAAGGATTCTTCACTTCGTTGAATACATTTTGCCTATAATAAAGCATTGATTGTGTACATACCTGTGTTATATATGAATAATAAATTTAGATTTTTGTATTTACTGGGCATTATTCAACGTGCATATGTCACTACTGACAAACTTTTGTCCAGTGTTCTAAAGCCATTTAGTAATCAGTACCATATTATACTATCATAATTTATAGCACGAGTCTGATATATATTTGCCCAGTATATAATGTAGTCATTCTTGATGTCTGCATGGTTGCCAGTAAATGCTTCCTTGGCTGCTAATAATCATACCATGCACTTTTATAGAACATTCCATCTGAATTTCTCAGAGGTACTTGAGAAACATGAACCAATTCTTAACACCCTCTGAAGTAAGCATCATCTTCCAACATGCAAAAATTGAAACAGGAAGGGGTAAAGGAACATGCCCAAGGCCACACAGTGTATGTGAGTGGCAGTGCCAGGAACAGAACCCAGGCCTCAGCCTTATAGACTTCTGAGCTAATTTCTAATCATAAGGAATGAAAGCTCCTGCCATATATCATAGTGGCAAGGTAATTTCCACTAGTTTTTCAATTATATATTTGCTTTGGTTTGCGACTTCAGCATGGCAAGATGTTAATGAGCTCCATACAGACCAACATATGATTTTTTTTAAAGTATTTGTTAAAATACTGTTATTTTACAGAGGTAAACTAAATTAATAACATTCCTAGAAACATAGTTTATTTACACTGAATAGAATCATTCCTCATACAGGTAGTCTTACTCTTAAAAATAGAATTCAGTAAGCTAAAAGCATTAAAAACTCAGTATTTTAAAATAAAAAGCCTTCTTTAAGTCTGTACTATCCTTTTACAGTTCTGCAAGTGACCAGTAGGTGTCAGAGCTAAACAGCATACTCTGCACTTGCAAGATTTTTCCAGCTCCCATCAGTTTCAATTTTATTTTAGAGCAAAACATTAAAATTCTAGATCGAAAAAAATCCTATACAATCATAAATTCCTTAACTCTGGACGGGAAGGATTAGGAACAGAGATCAGTTATAGTTAAAGTAGCATGCAGACTGTGGTCTTCCAGTCTTCAACAGAAAAAAATTACAATTTTGCATATAAATAAGAATTTCTCAAACTGTCTCTGAAAGTCATTTTCTTTGCTTGAATGGAATAGAGTGATTCTAAGCATCATTATTTCAGAGACTATTTCCCATAGAGCTCCTTCCTTCAGGCATTCTTTGATAGGAAGGTCTTCTATTTCTCTAAATTTTTGAAGAAAATTTTAATTGGAAGAGAATTTAAAAATTGGGGAAGGGGAGATGAGCCACTAGACATAGGCACTATAAACCCAGGGCTACAGCCCCAGTTCCTGGAGTTGAGTGATTGTCTAAATCTTGAGATCCATTTCAAATTTTTGCTTTTAAAGTAAATTTCTAGTCATCATAGTAGCAAAGAAAATATTGAAAATGTGTCATGTGTTACTAGTGCTACAACAGCTGTCCACGTCTGTAGGCAGCCTGAAACAATATCTCCAAAGGCATGAACTGCCCCTGTATATCACAGCAGGGTGTTAGCTCCCAGGCTTACTGCTGTGGTGCATCCTATTAGCAGCACCCCAGCAAAGGGCTGTGTGTACCAGGAGGAGAGTGCAGTGGGCTTGGCTCAACCACTCAAGCAATCCAGCAGCTGCTTTAAACACTTTGTTGCTGTAAACACCTTAGCTGCCAAGTTGTGCACAGCTCCACGTGTGACATTGTATGCAAATTGTTTGCAGCTATACAAAATGGCTCATGAAATCATTTCCAAATAACCTCACACTTCAGCTTGGAGTTCATGAACCCTTCAACAAATGCCGGTGGGGAACAGAAGACAGAGCTGCACAAACCTGGCAACTGAGGCTCAGAGGGGTGGGTATCCTGCTGTGATAAGCTGAGATAGAGGCAGTGGCCATGGATATCTGAGGTTGCTGAGATGGCCGAGTGCTGCCTAGGGGTGTCTTGGGTTGGGATGCTATTGGTGAGTTCAGGGATGGGAGCTCCAGGTTTGGGATATGGCTGGTGTCTCTGAGGAGTAAGAGGGGATCTGAGGGCTGGCTGAAGGAATCTGAACTTAGTACTGAGCAACCTCACTTACCATCACTACCATCTGCACCGTCTGCTGCTGCTACTGCTTCCTCCCCACCTCTTAATCAACCAGATGGAGCCACCAGAAGAGAGGCAGACATCCACGCAGGCTTCCTAAGGCCAGAGTCCACAGAAGCATCTAATGGTTTGCAGATAAGTACATCTCCTGACCATGGCAGCTCAGCTAGAAGCAGGAGACTTAGGTTAAATGGCAGGCAACTGTGACATGACTGCCAAATTCATGAATGTCATGAGCGATACATGACACTTTGCAGCAAAACCCTACATCTCAAGTAGTATGTTTAAGGACCCAAAGTGCCTTATTCTAGCCTTGGGGGTCCCCTAATGTTTTCCAATATTATTTCCTTACTTCTCCATCTTAACACATCAGATGTTTATTGCATAATTTTGCTGAAAGCAATTGTCCCAACTAGAAATGTGCCTCCAACTAGAATCTTGACCACAGGCCGCATACATAGCCAACAACTGCCAATGCAAAACAGTGTGTCTGCTAAAATCTTCCTGTTTAGATCAATGAGAGCTAGGCACATTTATCTGAGGTCAGAATTTGGCTTTGTGCTAGTAAATAAGACTCTCTCTTTGAGTAAGTTCAGTCTCCTGTACTTACATATTTTATTTATTGACAGATTTCCTTATTTCTTTCTAAACACAGTAAGACAATTCCATCTTTGATAGATCTCCACTCACTTTGCAGATAATTTATTCACAATGAATAATTCAGCCAGCTCTACTCCCACGTTTAATTGCAAATGGGGAATCATCATCATCAAGTGTGTTTGTAGTGGAATCCTGCAGGGATCAATTCTTGGCCCTATGCTATTTAACATTTTATCAATTACCTGGAAGAGAACATAAAATCATCACTGATAAAGTTTACAGATGAAACCACTGAGGGAATGGTAAATCATGAAGAGGACAGGTCGCTTAGCTGACAGAGTACCTAGATTGCTAGGTAAGCTGGGCACAAGCAAACAATATGTATTTCAGGATAGCCAAATATAAAGTTGTACATGCAGGAACAAAGATTATAGACCACACTTAGAGCATGGGGGACTCTAGCCTAAGAAGCTATGGCTCTGAAAGAGATTTGGGGGTCCTGGTGGATAATCAGCTGAACATGAGCTCCCACGTGACTCAGTGGCCAAAAAAGCTAATGCAATTCTTGACTGTATTGACATAGGAATATTGAGTAGAAGTAGAGAGGGTACGTTACTTCTCTATTTGGCATTGGTGTGAATATGACTGGAATACCTGTTGTTCACAATTCAAAAATGATGTTGAAAAACTGGATAGGGGTCAGAGAAAAGCCATGAGAATAACCAAAGAATTGGAAATCATGACTTGTAGACAGAGCTCTGCAAATCCGTGGATATCTGCTTTATATCGGTAGACCATTTTTGAGGATGGAAGATCGGATGCAGATGGTCACAGAGATCACGGATTCCATGATTTCCATGACTTCGGGGCCTGGGCTGGGTCAGCTGCTGAACAGCTGTTAAGTGGAAGGGCTGACCACCAAACAGATGACTGGCAGCTTTGGGCTGCTGCTGCCACTGTAGATGTGGATATCGGTAAAAGATGGAGTGAAGATTGGATGCAAGTTTATTCTCATGGAAGCAGATGTGGATCCACATTTTTGTATCTATGCAGGGCTCTACTTACACTGAGAGACTAAATGAGGTCAATCTATTTAGCTTAACAAAGAGATAGGTGAGGGGTGACTTGATCAAAGTTTGTAAGGACGTGGGGGAAGAAATTTGATAATAGAGAGCTCTTCAATCTCTCTGACAAAGATATAACAAGATCCAGTGGCTGCAAGTTGAAATTGGAAAGGTTTAGGCTAGAAATAAAGTGCAAATTTTTAACAGTGAGGATAATTAACCACTGGAACAACGTCAACGTCAACGTCCATCTCTGGCAATTTTTAAATCAAGATTGGATGTTTTTTCTAAAAGACATATTCCCATTCTTATAGGAATTAATTCAAGGAAGTCCTATGGCCTGTATTATACAGACTAGATCACAGGTCAGATGATGACCACAACAATCTCTTCTGACACTATAATTTCTGAGTCTCTAGGCTCATATTAGCACGAATAGCAGGGATTACTAATCAAATTTTTTATCATAGGAATGATCCCTGTCACAGGGCAAGTACACCCCATCTCCCTTTGGGGGCAGGGTGTAGGACTTGTGGCTGCATGGTTAAGTCTGTCTGACAGCCCTCAGCCTAACGGCAGCATGGCCCACTAGCCAGACTCAATAAGGCCACCCTTGTCTTCGGATCAGCACAGCCTACTGACCGGAGGCAATAGAGCTGCCCAACATCAGGGGTAGCGCAGGCTACTGGCTGAAGTCAATAGCTGTCCTTAAGCTCAGGACTAGCTGGCCAAATGGCCAGAGACAACAAAGCAGCCCCTGCCTTCGAGGTGGCACATAGAGTGACCAGCTAGCAAATGTGAAACATTGGGACAAGAAGAGGGGAGTAATAGACGCCTATACAAGACAAAGCCCCAAATATCGACACTGTCTCTATAAAATCAGAACATCTGATCACCCTAGTGGCACAGTCTACTGGCCAGTCAATAGCTGCCCTTTTGTTCAGGCGTAGGTGACCTAATGGCCAAAGTCAATAGATCAGCCCCTGCCTTCAGGAGGCAGTATGGTCTAATGGTCGGAGTCAATGTGGGCCATCACCCCAGGGGGTGGGGGGGAGAGATGATCAGATAGAGGGACCCAGGTCAACCCTGTTTCACCCAGTCCTGGCCCAGAGCTCCAATAGCAGCAGGGTGTCCTGCCACTGAAGCAGCAGGGGAACCACTTTCTACCATGTCCCTTGGTGCTGTGGTCGGGGGGTCATCAGGGATCTGGGTTCATTGGCAATAGGGTGAACAGACGGTCTGATTTTATAAGGATATTTAGGGGGGGGTTTCCTTACATAAGCACCCCATAGACTCATAGACTTTAAGGTCAGAAGGGACCAGTACGATCATCTAGTCTGACCTGCAAAATGCAGACCTCAAGACCTCACCCACCCACTCCAGCAATAGGCCACCAACCTATGACTGAGTTATTTACCTCCTTAAATCATGATTTAAAGACTTTATGATACAGAGAATTCACCAGGAGGTGAGCCATGCCCTGTGCTACAGAGGAAGGCGAAAACCCCCCGGAGCCCAGGCCAATCAGCCCTGGGGGAAAATTCCTTCCCGACCCCAAATATGGCGATCAGTTAAATCCTGAGCACGTGGGCAAGTCTCAACAGCCAGTTATCCAAGAAACAATTCTCTGTAATAACTCAGAACCCACCCCACGTACTCTCCCCTCTTAGGCCACTTGTAAATCCACCACACGTAGCCAAATATCACTCAATTTCCAAAATAGGCTAATCATACCATCCCCTCCATAAATTTATCAAGCTCAGATTTGAAAGCAGTTATGGTTTTTGCCCCCACAACTCCCCTTGGAAGGTTATTCCAGAACTTTACTCCTCTAATGGTTAGAAACCTGCATCTAATTTCAAGCCTAAATTTCTTGATGGACAGTTTATAACAATTTGTTCTAGTGTCCACATTGGTGCTGTACTCAAATAATTCCTCTCCCTCCCTGATGTTAATCCCTCTGATGTATTTATAGAGAGCAATCATATCCCCCCTCAGCCTTCTTTTGGTTAAGCTAAACAAGCCAAGCTTCTTGAGTCTCCACTCATAAGGCAGGTTTTCCACTCCACAGACCATCCTTGTAGCCCTTCTCTACACCTGTTCCAATTTGAATTCATCCTTTTTAAACATCGGGGACCAGAACTGCACACAATATTCCAGATGGGGTCTCACCAGTGCCTTGTACAGCGGCACTAACACCTCCCTGTCTCTACTTGAAATACCTCTCCTGATACATCCTAGAACCGCATTAGCTTTTTTCACAGCCACATCACATTGGTGGCTCATAGTCATCCTATTGTCAACCATTACTCCCAGATCCTTCTCCTCCTCAGTCTGTTCCAACTGATGCATCCCCAACTTATAGGAAAAACCTATTATCTTTCACCCGTGTCCCAATTTTTCACACTTGCTAGCTGGTCACCCTACCTGGCATCTCCAATCCTTCTCAGGTGTCCACAGGTACCTGGGCATCTGTCTGGTTGTCAACACCTCTGACTTCCACTATCTAGATTTCCAGATTCTCCTGGGCTGAAGTCTGCAAAGTGTATCCCTCCTCCTCAGTGACTGGTCAGCCCTGAATGAGCTAGGCTGCTCTTTTTTATACTTAGGTAACATAATTTCCACTGCCCAGAGTATTGATTTAACTCCATCTCCAATGGGAAGCGAATACACCCTGTCACAGTCCCCCATCCCAAACATACACTTTAACATATTCTATCATTACAGCTAGGTGGTAGGAGCTGCTAAAATACGGAAAGGTTTGTGCCAACAGTATGCCCAACATCTTAGCAAGCATGTAGCTTGCAATATGAAATCTGTTCTCTCACTGACCATGTGCAGTTCCTCCTGTCCCTCCCTCTACACTAGTGTTTCTCGGTGACAGCTCCATGGACCAGCTCCAGTTCCTGAGCTTCTCTGTCACAGTATAGGAAGCCTGAGCTGTCCCTGACACAGTGTAGGAAGCTGGTCCCTGTTACCAAAAAAGTTGAGAGACACTGCTCTACACAATGCCTCCGTAATCTTCTAAAGTAGGCAGGCTATAATTGAAACTATGAACTTGAACACTCAGAGACAGTTGTTGAGAGGGCTTGAATCTGGTCTCATTTACATTAGTGAGAATCAAGAGTGACTCCTCTGAAATCAATAGTTAGTACATCAGCAGCCAGTGGAATAGGATTTCTGCATGAAATAACCACTCTGATACCCCCTGTGAAGAGGTTCACTCACGGTAGCCATTCCTTATGGCCCGGCATGGTGTAGGGTCTCTCTTTGTATATGGTGCCTCCTGATAATGGGTGCCACAGAGATGTCTCTTCCCATAACTCAGCTCTTGGTGCAGGTCACAATTTAATTCTCCCCTTCCAGAGTAACAGAAAGTCCAACATAAAGCAGTCCAGTAACCCCACAAGAAGTTCTTTGGTCCCAACTCTGCACCCCTGGTCCTCACACCCTTGCTTCAGGGCTTTCTGATGCCCTTGTCCATTTCTTCAGACACATGCCACCTTGCCAGGGATGCAAAGAGAAACCCAGGCCCTCCCTCTTCACCAGGTTCCACCCCAGGGACCGTATAACAGCAGCCAGGGCCTGCACAGTTCCACTCCTTTCTACTGTTAGCTTTTTCTCAGGCTTTTCGCCCTGGACCCTAGGTAATGACCAACACTCCGAGGGCTTCTCTTTAGTCTAGAGGTTCCTGCCTTTGGCTTGGGTCAGCCACAGGAGCGTGTTCCATTCCTGCGTCTTCCAAATATCTCCATGTTCTAGTGCCCAGATACTGACTGCAGACTCTCTCCCTGCAGCCCCTTTCTTTATCTTTGTCTCTTTGTTTTTTGGTGCAGCAACCTCATCCTACAAAGCCACAACCACCACTTTCCTCATTCATTTTTAGCCACTTTTTCTCTCCTTTTACTCAGGTTAGTGTCATTGAGAAATCCAGCTAGGCTTCTTTTACACTATTCTATTTCCATGACATTCTTACTAATCCCTTTAGGGAGAAATCCTTTGATTCCAAGCCAATTCACTTTTTTCTTTCCATAAAACATGGCTCACAATATCATAGAATGCGATTAGTAGTTTTGGGGGTTTGGTTTTGGGGGTTTTTTTGGTTTTGCACACATTACACAGCCAATCTTTATGTTCTTTTAATAAGTTTAACTTATCTATGTCACAATAACCTGTGAACACTCCAAAAATAACTACTTCACTTTTCTATCATGACTGTGAACTATAATATTATGTTTTATTTCTGAGCGTGACTGTGGACTATCGTATTATTTTTGAGCATACATTATGAAACCTTTGTCCTTTTGTTTCCTTAGTCCATAGTTCTTGCCATTCCTTCATAAGGTCCTACATAGCCACAGTATTAAATTCTGGGCCATTTAAGAGTACTTTAATATCCACCTCCTCATTTTTTAAAGCTTGTTTTACTGCTTTATCAGCCATCTCATTTCCAGGTTTTCCATTATGTTCTAGAATTCCAGTATGTTCTAGAATGTTCTATTGTTACATATTATTACGCTTGCATTATTTCCATACTTAGAAACATTATTGCACTTAGATCATTTCTGCATGCTGAAGCCCCTCTTCTGATTATCGTAATGCCTGATAAGGAACTAGATAATATTACATCTGTAGCCAGTTGCCCATCTTTTATTTGGCTAGCATCAATATTATCCCCATTAATTCAACCATCAGAATGATTACATAATTGTTTACCCTTTTATATTTCTGGAGTCCAAGATTAGGAACACAGAAGGCTGTTCCCACTCAGCCCATGCTATCATCTCTTGATCAGTCTGTATAGATTTGGCAAAGCTGGCCCTATTTTTCATAAATAAATTCAGAAATTTCATTGGTCATAATGTGCAATTTCATTCCCCTTTCTCTCATTTTTCATACAATTCCAAATCCACAAGTGGAGGAATGACTGCCCAGCTGTAATTTGATTTCCCATGACTAAATATTTTTATTTCTTTCAATTTTTCTTTTTTATATAACTCCTTTACCTAATTTGACCCAAACAGGATAAGAAAGTCTGTGGCAATCCATATAATTTTGTCTACTATGCTCCCCTCAGTCCTAATAAATCTGTTGTGCACTTCTATTTTCATTATTCCCTTTTACCTTTGCCCAAAAGGTTAGATCCAATAGCTTCATCCTTAGATTTATAGGCACTTCTGCAGCAGCAATTTGCAGTATACATTCTAGTTCTGTTATCAATGCACCACATGTGAGTAGCAGAGCTTCCAACCATGCTCTGTTATAAACTTCCTCTTTCTATATTGAGCAGACTGTTCCTGCCAGCTGGGCTTCAGGATCAGTTAAGCCTGGCTCTCCATCCAGGTGCTGCCAGATAACATAAGCAACATCTCAGTCCCGCATTAACTCTTTCTGGGCTTGTATGGGGTACACACCTTATCACACACACACTGCCCCAATTCAGGACATTAGCTCTCATGCAGTCCCCTCTTAACACTAGCCACATGAGTTGGAGATGAATGCAACTCCAAATCAGCGCTTGGGAGCAGAGATTCTCCTCCTCTGGGAGAAGCTAGGAGCTGAAACGACAAACAACAGCACCTTTTAGAACTTTTTGGACAGACTTTTTTCTTATACTTTGATCCTGGGCATTTTTTCTCCTTGCTATTGGTTGCCTTCTCCAACTCCCTACCATCACCTCCCTTCATTTCTTTGCTCCAACTGTACTTTTTTGCCCTCCCACCTCCACCCCTGTACCCTTTCTTTAACATAACACCTTCCACTATATCCAATAAAATAAGGAAGGGAAAAGTTAAAAAAACAAAAGAATTAACATGACATTAGCTATCCATCATTTTGATTTTTCTGCCTATGTTACATCTCTCCCTACACTTTGTCTTGTGTTCTCTTGTGTCTTAGATTGTCATCTTTATGGAGCGGAGATAGATGTACATTATATGTTTATACTATGGTTAGCAAATCTGATTTTTGTTAGAGCTTTATGTGCTACTGGAATATAAATAATAACAGAACAGTATTAACCCAGTATAAGATCAGAATCAACCCCACAGTGTGTTAGTGAGGGAATGAGGAAGGAACCAAACTCCCACAAGTCTTCATGAGAAATTACGTCCCTGGGAAATTAAAAAATGAACAAAAAATATTGTCTGCAACACCAGCATGGCCTGTGCTGTTTACAGTCATACATGTCAGACAATATTGATATGCAGCATTTGCATTACATAGTATCTTTGAATACAAGTTGGTTAATCAAGTTGATTTATTACTCATGTAAACCTATTGTTATATTTAAGGGTCTATTAGTGTTTCCAATATAAACCCATTTTTGAGGGAATTAGATTTAGCAATATATCAAGTGTAAGATATCTCTTCTCACAAATCCATGGAATAATCTGATCCTTTTAAGTTCCAATGGGGTAGCCATTTGAGTCCAGTTCAGCAAAACAAGCAAGGAACTTCCCCATTTTCAAGCATCTGACGAAGTGGGATTTTCTTCCACGAAAGCTCATGTGATAAATAAATTTGTCAGTCTTTACAAGTGCCACCAGACTGCTTGTTGGTTTTTCTGATCCTCTAAAAGTTAAGAAAATGGAGAAATATCTGCTTCCCTAATGTAGGATCCCAATCCAGCTAGATCAGTAGGATGGACTACTGCTCTTATTTACATTTGTGTAATACTGTCATTAGAGTTATTTATGATTTACAAGTAAGTAAGTGAGATCAGAGAAAAGCCCAACATTGTAACAATTCTCTGGTAATAAGCACACACTTTTTCCTTTGGTCTTTTTACTACATTGCCCCTTAACTCCTGCTTTCAGGTAGATGTTCAGTTGTTTCAATGACCCCAGTTCTGACCTCACATCAGAGGTAGTCCCAAGCAACTACACTGAATTCACTGGAGTTACACAGGAATAAAACCAATGTGAGATCATAATTAGAAGTTCAATCAGTGTAAAGCCAGTCTAAGTAAGAGCATACTCATTCCCAATATATGGTAAAGCTACTAACAACAGAATGCTAATCATTTTGGGCAATCAGTGTGGTCCATATCTGGAGCACCCTATTCTGTTTTTTACTTAGTCTTCCACAGGAAAAAATCACCTAAAGACTTCAGGATGAGGACCTCTGATTCCATGAACTTCCCAATTCAGACACATGTATGAAAATAATGCACGTTCTGTGAAATACTATAATGGCAGGACAGGTCAGTCAGGTTATAATTGGTTCTAATTAACACTCCCACAAGTTTCAACACCATGTATCTGCATGCAAGTATCACTGAAAATGATGAGTCATTTTTTCCTGCCTCTGAAAACTTCTAAGAAAATCAATTAAATGTTTCCAATTTGATCTTTCTAAGTGAAAGTCCAGCTCACTGATCAATAAGAGTAAGGACTGAACACCCCAACTCTCACCAGGACTAAGTATGGAAAGAAAGATTTGATCCATAAGTTATATCCTATGTTCAGGAAAATCAAAGTTTGGTAAAAACTGAATTCCACTGCGGGCTTCAATTGACTTCAGTACATTTATACTGATTGGCCCTGGAAATCCTCCCTTTTGGATCACTGAATAATGCTGTTGCTTAAGGACTGCAAAGGCCAGATCTAGATTCAGCAGGTTGAATCTGGCTGCAGATGGGAGGTTCCATTAGCAGATTAAGTCTTTCCTTTGTGCTCTGGCACCAGCTGACAGGTAGAACTATCTCCATCTATGGAATGTGGGGATAAAAATGCCTGGCTATAGATTTAGAGATGGCTTATTTCAAAACTGGGGCAAGAGGGCAGTTCTGGTGGCAATCAGGACTCACCTGAATGTATTGAATTCAAAGTGGCTATATCCCCTCAATTCAGATTCAGTAGTCATAGGGCAGACGTGGGCAAAATACAGCCCACGGGCTGGAAGCTGGGCCTGGCCATAGAGCATAGCAATAACCCATTCCTCCTCCTGACCCCACCCTTTCCCAACCTGTGGGCTCAGCAATGGTGGCACCCACTGTCCTAATTCCAGATACCACCCCTCAGCCCGCTATGTGGGCCCAGCAATAGTGCCTTGGCCGGACTGCAGTGGTTACTCCCCAACCACCACCATCACATCCTTTCTTCTGCCCTTCTCCCACCATGTGGGCCCCGTGGCAGCCACTGCCCCACTCCCAGACCCACCCTTCCCCAACACCTCTACCACCACATGTGGGCCACCATACTGTGGATGTGGCCATCAGGCCAAAAAATTTGCTCACCCCTGTCATACAGTGATTGACACCTTACACCCACCATGACATATTTTGTATTGCCATTTCCAATATTTGTCTGGATTTTAATGATTCACAAAGAGTTCCTGTTTTTCAGGCATTTGTGGTTTTAGAACAACAATGTTCTAGCATGGATTGTTCATCTGACATTGTTGATACAGGGCCTGATCCTCCAATTCATTACACTAGATTTATTCCACTGTAGTCAAACAGGCTAACTATATCGGACTGTCTTGCATGCATGTGTACCAATACACTTTTCAACCTGAAATCAGAACTGTTCAACTGTGTCGTATGCCTCCATGCTTCCCACAGCTAATGAAAATTATCCTAGCTCAAGAGGCAGGGGCCTGTGGTTTTTGGAAAGATCTGAGTTTATTCCAGATACTACTGAAAAGTTCTGAGTGACTATGGTCAGCCTAGCAACAACCATTACTTTCCAGGTGACAAGAGTTGTTGCAATGCATATTTATAATCCTGGGTTTCAATCTTGCATTTCATCAATTTACAGGAGCAAAGTTATATGTGTGCTTTAGTATTTGTAGGATAAAGGCCTTAATTTCAATTTAACAAAGCAGGTACTTTTCCTTGGAATATGCCCTACTCATGAGTGTCTGCCTCCCAGTTCCATGTCCTATAATCAACATTGCTTTTTCATAGAAATGGCATTTCCATTTGTTACAACTCTAAAGTAAAGTATTAATTTTTTTTTAAAAGAACCAAATTTTGGTATTTCTAAAGAAAAAATACTTGGAGCATACTGGTTTTTATTGTCATCTGCACATATATTGTCTGAACATATATTGGTAGATCACAAGAGGAATGGCTCTATATGATCTCTCTCTCTTAGATCACTCCCACTACAAGTAAATAATGTGGCCATCCCAAATTCAGGTCAGTTAAAGCCTTCATACCGTACCATGGTGTCATGTATCCTCCCTGTGTTCTTCCCTCAGAGACAATAATATAAAGGTCTCATTAACATGTGTTTGAGATGACTACATTACCGATGCAAGGTGGAGATTCTGAGTTATGTAGCTCATCCCAAACAAGTGCTAATAAAACCTACATATCACACCACACAGGCGTCACAGAACAATTTTTGAAAATACATTTTAAAAATTCTAAAATCTTCCAAAACTATTTATTTGTAAAATTAGGTATTTTAATACCAAGAGACCAACTGTGTCAGGGGAAGGAGAAGAAAAATATAGTTATTAAAAAGTAAGAATGTTTTGGAAGTGCTTAGGGTGTGTCTACACTGGCAATTTAGGTTGACTTAAGGATGCTCAAATCGACCTACACAAAGCCGCGTCCACACTGGGCTTTTATTAAGTCGACTCAATAACAGCTTAAGTTGACTTAATAACACCACCTCTAAAGGTCAACTTAAGCCTTAAATCGACTTCTTAAGATGACTTAAAGCCAGTGTGGACAGGGAATAATGCTAAGTCGACCTTATTAAGTCGATTTAAAGCCAGTGTGGATGGCTATGTCTACTGTTAAGTCGACTTAACAAGGTCGACTTAAGTCAACTTAAAGTGTAGTCACTCTATTAAGTCGACTTAACAAGGTCAACTTTAAGTTGACTTAAAGTCAACCTTATTAAGTCGACAACAGAGTCGACTTAACTTTACAAGTGTAGACATAGCCTAAGTTAGCTTTTCCAGAAATCATAGTGTCATAATTAAAAGGTCCAATTCCTCATGGCCTATGGAAGGAACTGCTGTATTCTACCTTAAAGGAGGATCCCCAGCTCCCGAACAGCATAAGTGTCATTTCCCTGACAGCTTGAGTGATCAGAGCTTAAAAGTATTGCACCATGTCTCTGTATTTTCCATCTTGTGCCTTGGGCCGCCAGAGTAAATTTGCAGAAAGCTTTGACTAGGGGATGAGGGAAGAAATATTTTTGTGTCAGGTAATCTGTTTATTTTTTTAAAAGCAGCAATTTGGAGACTGCAGAGAGGTTTGGATCATCGGGGCTGGTGGATAAGAGGAGAAACTTCAGATGAGATGGTCAAAGGACAAGAAATCACGTGTCACCTCCACATATAAGGGACAAATTTCTTTCTAGTTTTCAATAATGTATATTACTCTGGTAATAAGCACTAGAACTCTTAGGTGTTGGTTTGCTTTCAAATATTAGTACACAGACACTTCCTTTGCCATTTTGTTCATTTGAACTGAGAGAGAGGAGGCCAGGAAACACTGGTGGAAGATAAATATGTCAGAGGAGATGAAGCAAAATAGGAGGAAGGCAGAGAGAGAAGATAACCAAAGCCAAAGTGAGAGTCAGAGAAATGGCGAGTGTACATGGGAACAGAAAGAGGGACCCAGGTGAGAGAGAAGAGAGGAAAAGGGGACAGCTTTTCAGTTCAAATGAACAAAATGGCAAAGGAAGTGTCTGTGTACTAATATTTGAAAGCAAACCAACACCTAAGAGTTCTAGTGCTTATTACCAGAGTAATATACAAAAAGATGCTGTAGAAGAGGATAAAGACAGATGGGCATATAATTGTGTGACACAGATGTGTATCTCAATCTGCCACGCCCTCAGTATGGGGCATAATAAGTGATGAAGACTCAGAAGGAAACCAAACTGCAAAAAAAACCATAAAATGATGTGGGATTCCTTTCTTTAGCATAACTAGCTCTTGCTAAAACCGCATGGTTTTTAATTTCTGATGTAAATAATTTTCAGCAATAAAAGTTGACAAGACATCAAGTTTGGGTGGAATGTAGATCAATTTGGAGCTAAAATGAGTAGCTACATTTAAAATGAAGAACATCTAGGAGCTATGCCCTGAGGCTCTGTTAAAAGACAAACCTTTATTTTCTGACCTCAAGAGGAAGAATGATCTTGAGATTAATATATTGAATTGGCACTCAGGAAATCAGAGTTCAGTTCCTACCTCTGCCACTGCCTTTCTGGGTGATCCAGGGGAAATCACATAAATTTTAATTCAGGAAAACGCTTTAGCATTTGAGTAGTCCCTGAACTCATGGATTTTAATTATTTGATGATGCGTGGATTATTTCTTCATCTCAGTACCTCAATTCCTCAAATGGGAATAATAGCTTCCTTTCTGAGTAGTCTAGTTATATTGTAAATTGTTTGTCTCTTACTCTGTGTTTGTACAGGGCCTAGCACAATAGGGTCTGGATTTTAATTGGAATCTCCAAATGCTACTGTAATATAAATTATAGTCAGTGTTACAATTATAGTCAGGGCAGGCGTCAGTCTACACTCTGACATGATACAGACTCAGAACACAGTCTTGTGTCCTTGATAATTTGTTATCCTGAACTAGGTAATCAACAATTACATCCACTCTGTCTATCCCTCTGATAATTCTGTGACATGGTGCTTTGGTATGCCTCAGGCCCTAAGGCACTCTGAAGGGAAAGTCACTTGAATATGTCTACTAAACAAGGAGAGGAATGTACTGAGTTTTTCATTTTCATCATCAGCTTGAATCTTCAGAAACTGTGGCTTACATCCAAAACTTAAAATAATCTTGCCTGTTGAAATCCAGTCAGGACTATTTCATCTGATCTCATATGATGCTCTCTTGCTTGATGGCCTTCACCAAATCCTTTAAACTTACACAAATTCTTAACTAGTTTGGATTTTACTGTGATAATAGTGTTAACCCAGTACATTGATGTCTGATTTCAGGCAACAACTAATTTTACCATCCTGTCTAAATCAGCTTTTAATGTATTACTCAATGCTAATGAAACTATGTGGGCCATGTACTTTGCTGGCACGTCTACATCAATGTGATGCAATATATTCTTATTGCAGTTTTGTCTGTTAAATATATCAGCGTATTTAAGAATATATTTTGTTCATTATATCACGTATATACCCATTTGATCATCTGCTTTTGAGAATTACTTCTCAATTCTAGAATAAATCGAATTTCTTGTTCTAATACAGAGATGTCAAACGTGTGGATGGCCAGCGGTCTGCTCTGCTGCGGCCCCCACTTCGGGAGCAGCCCAGCTGGCATTGGCAGGGGGCTCGACCAGCCCTGGTGCGGGCCAGAAGCCACACTCTGCCCCCCTGTGCTGTGCAGCTGGCCAGCGGGCCTCCAGCATGGTCCTCAGGGCCAGACCAAGCCCAGGGGGTGGGGGACATTGCCCCCCCCCCATGCTGGGAGGTGGGGTCAGGGGCTCTGGGGCAGCTGGCACGGCAAAGGGGACTGCCGGGGAGCCATGATGTTGCACAGGGGAGCACTGGGGGACTGTGCTGCTGGGGGTGAGTCTTGGGGGAGCAGGAGGTGGGGGGCTTGGGGGCTAGAGTGGGAGGTTGTAGTCTTGAGGGAGCAGGGGAGGTGGGGTGAGCGGCCTGCCAGACTGAGTGCTTGGAGAAATGGCCCCCAAGGCTAAATGATTTTGACTACCCTGTTCTAATATTTCCAACTTTCCTGCCCTTCTACCAGCATGCCAGTATGCACGCATAAGTCAATTTTATGTATGCCAACTGAAAATAGTTTGTTAATTTTTAAACCTGGCAATCGTTAACTTTTTTAAATACTGTTGGTGTGGTTGTTTTGCACTCATTATTAGTATCTATTTTGAAATTCATGTTTTATTCATTTACCTCTACTACCACCCAAATCTTTTGTAAACCTTTGCTCTGTAATCTTTCAAATGTACATGTATGCACAGTTTTAGTATGGCTAAAGTTAAAGCAGTAAAACACACCAGTGCAACGTATGGGAATAAAGTAAAATGACATAAGTACCTTCACATGACAACACAAGGGAGTTGTATATTGTTATAAAATCACCTGCTAACTGAAATTTAGAATTGTGAAAACCTTCAACCAGGTCCAAGAAACCCACTGAAAAACTCCGTTTCTGAATAAGTGCTTTGTCCTTTAGCTATATACTACGGAATATAGTTTGCATCTGTATTTCTCTGCAATTTCTCCTGAGAAGACAAAATGGTTGCATAAATAACATTGCATCCTTGGGCTGGACATCTTTGCAGCATGCTCTGATTGCCTCCACCTTTACTCCAAATAAATCTATTCTTTGCCATTTGTTTGCCTCTGTAGTCAGTTTTAATGCTGCTGTGACCGGGGCCTCCTGGGATACCCTCCTGGACGTGCAAAAATCAGGGCAAGCTGCAAAACCGGGAGCTAAACTCCCCAAACACTGATGGGTGGTACTTAAACCAGTCTCCCTATCAGTCACAACCAGGCTTCTGGTTCCCCACACTGGGTACCAAGAAATCTGCCCAAAATAGAAACAGCCCCCTTTATTGCACTCCAGCTCCTCTGGCTCCCACCTAGCCGCACGGTCCCTTAAAGATATAGGTTCTCCTGACCCCAAAGGGCCAGCCACAGCACACAGAACAATATAGGTTTGGTTCTTACCCAAAATACCACACTGGTAGCCAACCCTTTAGCAACTACAACTAAAGGTTTAATATAAGAAGAAAAGAAGCAAAATATGAGATGTTAAAGGGTCAAAGCGAATCACATACATACAAATGATTTAAAGTTCATGAAAAGCAGTTTGCAGGCTTGTTCCTCTGGAGTTTGCAGGCTTGTTCCTCTGGTAAACACCCAGCATCAGGGTGGGCCTCAATCCTTTGTTCAGTCTCAGAGGAATAGTTCCAGACAGTGTCCCCTCTAAGCTGCGCAGGTGCACGGCCGCGCAGCGGCCATCGCACCCCTGCACAGCAGTGAGGGACCCCCGTGCAGCCTGGCAGCCCCCGCTGCTCCCTCCAACCCCCGGGGCAGCGGCTCTGCCGCGGCACACCCGGCCTGCGCCCGGTCTCTGGGCTGGCCCTCCCCGCCCCCAGGGTGGGACAGGCAGGCTCAGGCTAGGGTCAGGAGCGCGGGCCTGCCTGCCCCACGTGGCCGGGGCAGCGGGGTGGCTGCGGCAGCGGCGGGCTCCCGGGCTTCCACCCGCCGACCGCCTCGACTTCCCGGCCCGGGGCCGGGGCCGGGCTAATCCACGGCCTCAGCCTCCCAGCCCGGGGCCGGGATCAGCCTCCGGGGCTGGGGTCTGCTCCGCCCCACCGGCGGCTTCCCAGGGCCGCGGTAGGGTCCTCCCCCGCCAGCGGCCTTGGCTTCTTTCTTTCTTTCTTTCTTTCTTTCTTTCTTTCTTTCTTTCTTTGCGTTCCTTCTTTTTTCTTTCTTCCTCCCTCTCTTTCTCTTCCTTCTTTCTCTTTTCCTTATTTGTCTTCCTTTTTCTTTCCTTTTTTTCTTTCTCTTCTTTCCTTCCTCTTTCTTCTCTTCCTTCTTTTTTCTTTCTTTCTTTCCTCTTCCTTCCTTCCTCCTTCTTTCTCTTCCTGTTTCCTCTTCTTTCCTTCTTTCTCTCTTTCTTTGCTTCCTTCCTTCCTTTCTCTTCCTTCTCTTTTTTCTTTCTCTCTTCCTTCTCTTTTTTCTTTCTTTCTTTCCTTCTTTCTCTTTCTTTGCTTCCTTCCTTTCTCTTCCTTCTCTTCTTTCCTTCCCCTTTCTTCTTTTCTTCTTTTTCTTCCTTCTTTCTCTTCCTTCCTTCTTTCTCTCCCTTTCTCTTCCTTCCTTCTCTCTTTTTTCTTTCTCCCTTCCTTTTTCTTTCCTTCTTTCTCTCCTTTGCTTTCCTTTTTCTTTCCTTCTTTCTCTTCTTTGCCTGCCTTCTTTTTTCTTTCTTCCTCTCTTTCTCTTCCTTTCTCTTTTTTCCTTCTTTGTCTTCCTTTTTCTTTCCTTCTTTTTTCTTTCTTTCTCTTCTTTCCTTCCTCTTTCTTCTCTCTTCCTTCTTTCCTCTTCTTTCCTTCTCTCTTTCTTTTTCTCTTCCTTCCTTTTTCTCTCTCTCTCTTCCTTCCTTCTCTCTTTTTCTCTCTTCCTTCCTTCTTTTTTTCCTTCCTTTTTTAAAAAAAACTTTTAAAAAATTAATTTTAAATAAAAACCTTTCTAAAAATTAAATTTCAATTCAAAATTCATTCAAATTCAATTAAACACAATTAATTAATTCTATTTACAATTACTTTAACTTCAATTAATGCCTATAATTTCTGTGGTGAGAGTTTACACAAAAATTTTATTCAGAAAAAGTTTTGCACACGGCTTGAAAATTTTGCACACAAGCCGCCAAACCTTAGAGGGAACATTGGTTCCAGAGATGGGTATTGGCTGTAGACTGGGGACTTGAGAGCAAGATGGAGTCAGGGCTGCTGCCTTTTATCACCTCTGGTCTTCTCCATGCTGTGTGCAGTTCTTTCCAATAAAAATGGAGTTGAGTCACATGTTCAAGTCCTAGTGGCTCAACAGGTTTTCTTCTTTCGCCCATTGTATTGGGGAGCTTCCTTAATGGGACATTGAGGGGACAATGGCTGGGTAGATATTCAGTCTGGGGAATTTCCCCAGACTCACACCAATTAAAATATAACAATCATATTCCTAACTTCTAATATGAATACGAATCCTACACATAAACTATATAATCATTCCCCACAAATTATTACCTTTCTATTGACATTGAACATGGCAGAGTTCCTATGGATTATAACAATTATAAAATATTAATACAAAATAGTATCATAAATGGTTCCCTAAATCCGGACAGCGTCACAGCTGCCATATGCATTTTTAATTAGATATAGCTTATTGGTTTCACTTCTTCCTAACACTTTTATTTAGGAATCACAGTTTTGACTACCTCTGCAAATACATACTATTTGCAAAGTCTAGTACATTTTTCACAATAACCTTATTCTGGTTATCAGTTATGTCACAGAAAATTTGGTATCGAATTAGTCTAGCTGCTACCTGTTCACATTCCCACAATTTAGCTTTATTACATAGATCTCTAACATAATGGTCAATGGTTTCTCATGGCAGGTGGCTTCTTGTAGGCAACTGTGCCTTTTACAAGTAATGTTCTTGTGTGGTTTAAACTTCGGATGACCAGACATCCCAATATTATTGAGATATTAGGGACTTCTTCCACAGGCAACCTATCACCACCATCCCCCATCATGATTTTTCACACTTTCTATCTGGGCACCCTATTTAAACTATTCTTGAAATTTTTTAATAATTTATCTATTACTTTATAATCCCTGTCATGTTCCTGCTGAAATACTCTGTAGTATTCTAATCTCTCATACCCATCTCCATGTGACAGTGTGGAGGATTTTAACTTCCCTAATTTCTCTTCATTATCTCTTGATATAGACCCAACTGGTGCCTCAGGCAAGAAGCATCTTTGGTCCCTCCATCCATTTGTTAAACTTTTGAATACCTTCTTTTTTACTGTATTTGTAGTTCATTTGACATCTTTGATGCACAATTTGCATGCAGGATTTATCCCTGTCATCTAAGACAATAAATTTGCATGCCAGGATCTGTAAATCTGTATTTATTCATGATATATATAAAAAAATAAAAAAATAATTTCTTCTAAGCTTATATGCATCTGATGAAGTGGGTTGCAGCCCATGAAAGCTTATGCCCCAAGAAATGTGTTAGTCTTTAAGGTAGTAGTTCCCAACCTTTTCAGTAACAAGGCACAATTCAATGAGACAAACAATTCCACAGCACACCCACTTTTTTCAGCTGAATCGATTGCTCATAAACATCACATTTACTTATATTTACTATGGCTACAGTCTTACTAGAGAGGTTTGCAGCATAGTGCTTACAACAAGCCAAAGAGGGATCAAATGCATTAATGTTTCAAATCAACTGGAAAAAAATACACGTCATCTCAATTTTACCCTTTGGTCACCTGCATTTGGAATGATCCTGTTTTAGAATCAAAAGACTGATACCTCGCTTTTAATTTGATGATTAACTTTCATGAGTTTTTTGAGTTGTAATTTTGGTTGGCTAGAATATTAACATGAAACAATGTTTTTTTAACATTGATTTTCATTACTTTTGTACAAAATTTCATGGAACATTTGGACAGTTTTGGTGTGCCGTGGCACACTGTTTGAAAACCACTGCTTTAAGGTGCCATGGACCGTTCGGTTTTGCTATATACAGACTAACCTGACTACTCCTCTGGATCTAAGCTTATAGAATCCTTAATAGTTTAAGAATAAATGAAATGTACTAGCATCAAGAAATTGAACTGTGCACCAACATTGGGTGGACCATATTAAATGGTGTTACAGTACCTGATAGCCTTAGAATGTTAACCCTTCTCTTTTAGTCCAAAGGGTCTCTTTTCTCACCTTTGCCTTTGCACAGCATCAGAGAGATCCAAAGACTGGTCAATGGTATTTTCAAACAATCAAATAGCAAGTGGTGAAAGTCTCTCATCAACCATTGTCCATAAAAGATATGTTTTAATGAGCCTGACCTTCGAAAAGCTGCACTCACCACCTGCGACTGTGACAGGCAGCATGAGCAAAATCCTCAAAGCTATCCACATATTAGGACAAGTGTCCTTCAGCTCTGCATCATGAATGGTTTGGAGAACTTAGTGTGGAAAGTTCTGTGCTGTGTGGCAAAACATGATGGATGTTGTCAGAGAGGTCTTTATCATTAACATCCAAACATTCTTTCCCTGGTCTTATACTGTCAACATGGCTCTCCCAGCAGGTGTCACTTAATGGTTTCACAATCAGATTTGTAACATTGTCAGTGAGGTTCTTCCACCTGATTGCTGATGCTGAAAACAGCAGCCTTTGCAGTACTACAGAGATATTGAATCTAAAGATACCGCTGCATCTGATGGGGCCCTTGTCTACACTGACAGAGAAGGTCGATGTAATGCTGCTTACCTTGACCTTCTGCAACCTGTTTCTCCACTACGATAAAATTGAAGTATATGGTGCTGAAATTCAGCCTGATAAGACCACCCCTGCAAAGTGGTGTACAACTGAGGTTGAATTCTACAAGTTGAATATAGGTCCATGTAGCCAGAGAGCAGGGAAAATCAACTTCATTGGCCTTCAGGATCTATCCCAGAACTCTTTGTTCTTTTCTTGCTGCTCTTGATCAGGGCCATCTTTGGGGAGGGCGGGGACGAGCAGGGCGACCGTCCTGGGCCCCATGGTTCTGTGACCCTGCACTGCTGCCCCACCACTTCCATGCTGCCCCTGCCTCCCCTCCCCCTCCAACACACACTGCCTTTGGCAGCAAGACAAAGACAAGGGGCAGGCGGAAGTGCAGATCCCGGCCTCTGGGCTGACTGGTCCCACCCCCAGGGTGGAGCAGCCACTCCTGGGGGCAGGGAGGGAGAGCGGAGCCTGGCCTCTGGGATGACCCACCCCGCCCCTCCAGCATGGAGGGGGGCAGGGCCCCAACAGGATGATTGGCCCTGGGCCCCACCCCTCCCTCGAGACAGCCTCGCTCTTGATATTAAAATCTGCTGCACTGTGGCAGGAAAGCAGCACATAGCTCCTCCCCTGCCTGCAGTCCCAGGAAGTTTTTAATTCATCCCTTTCTCTGTGTGCAGCACTGTGTCTCTCTGTGCCTGCACCAGAGAAAAGATAGCACAGAAATCTTTTTGTGCTTTTCTTTTTGAGAGAAAAGAGGTGGGGGAGTGAGCGAATCTGCATCATGGGAGGACGACTGCCTTCCCACAAGCCCCTGTGCCTAGCTGCACTGTGGGATGACTACCCACAAAGTAATGCATTCCAGGAAGAAATAAAGGCAAGCAGTGGGGACCGAAGAGCCCAGAGCAAGGAGTGTGGTGTAGTTATATGCTCCTGAACCTTCTCTAATTCATCCACATGGGATCAAATGACAATCCTGCCCCCATTGTAGACAAGCCCACAACAAGGTTGAGGGAATGACAGCCAAAAGACATGAAGAAAGCTCTTGGACTCAGTGGGTGCATCTACACTTGTAAATTAAGTCGACTTAAGCTTGCTTAAGTCGACTTAATTTACAGTGCGTCTACACTACACTTTCCTTAAAGTGCTTAAGTCGACTTAAGGAAAAATTAAGTCGACTTTCTAAAACCTCCTCTTAAGTCAACTTTCTGCTTCAGTCGACTTTCTAAAGTCGACTTAAGCCAGTATAGACGTGGAGTACCCCCAAGTCAACTTTAAGTCGACGTTGGGGACTCCAGGGCTCTCCCACTGCTCTCCCTGCCAGGGTGGCTGGCACAGCCACAGCCTGGTATGCCCCCCCACAGGGCAGGGCAGAGCCCTGCCCACCCTGACCCTATGCCCTGCCAGGGTCCCTGTCCCGCTTTGCCCCATTGTACCAAGGTACAATGGGGCAAAGGCTGAACCCCCTGGCACTTGGCGAGGGGTGCCCCCCCTGCCACCGTGGACCTATCCCAGGTCCACCTAGCCCCTACAAGTCGACCTAGGCATCCAGTGTGGACGCTCTAGGTCGATTTTATAGGGTCCCTCAAAGTCGACTTAAAATTTAAGTGTGGACATGCTAAGTCAACTTAGCTAAGTTGACTTAAATTAACAAGTGTAGACATAGCCAGTGTGAGGATCCTTGCCTGGAAGCCACTGTTCCCTCCCTTGATGTTCGAGCTGTTGTCATAGCCTTGGCCACAGCAGTCTTGAAGCTTTATTTTAGTCTCATTCAAAATGTTCATAAACAGTTCTGTTAGGCCTTTTCCAGTAGAGTCGTCCACAGATCGGAAACAGATAAAGTGTTCCTTTACTTGGATAGAGCCGTCTTCGTCATCAGCAAATCTTAGAGTAAATGACATCTTTTCACTGTAACTAATGTTGGGAGAGCAGTCCATTATTACAGCATAGTACTTCACTTTGCTGAGCTGCATCAATATGCTATCAAGCGCCTTCCTTGCCATGAGGTCAATCAATTCATTTTGAATTGTTTTGCTGCAGTAATGGTCCATAGCTTCTTTATGAACTACTCGATGTAGATGCTCATGCATGACATTACCGTATTTCCCAAGGAGCACTGCCAAACCAAGAAAATTACATTTATGGTCAGTGAACAACTTATCTGATGAGCCCCGGAAAGCCAAATTATTCTTTCAAAGAAAAGGGTAATTGAGATCAGACGCTTGAGCACATTCCTCCAATGCTGGGTTTCTATATTAATAACACGCTGGTTTTCTCATCTATTCAGCTTAAGCCTGCACTCAACTGCCAGCCATTTGGAGTAGGCCTTAAAATGGCTGGTGGCTTTTCATGTTGCTTCAGAGCATCGGTTAAGTTATGCCAGTAGTTGTACCTGGAAAGTGCAAGCAACAATTTGGCGTTCTTGTCAAATATTTTGCAATAAAAGCAGAATACTTTATCAATTGATTCTGAGTAAACTAGTCGATGGCAATTCAGTTTCTTACCATTCTAGGCTATGTCTACACTTGTAAAGTTAAGTCGACTCTGTTAAGTCGACTTAACAGAGTAGCTACACTTCAAATCAACCTTATTAAATCGACTTAACAGTAGACATAGCCATCCACACTGGCTTTAAGTCAACTTAATAAGGTCAACTTAGCACTATTCCCCATCCACACTGGCTTCAAGTCAACTTAAGAAGTCAACTTAAGGCTTAAGTCGACCTTTAGAGGTTGTGTTATTAAGTCAACTTAAGCTGTTATTAAGTCAACTTAAGGAAGCGATTAAGTCGACTTAATAAAAGCCCAGTGTGGACACGGCTTTGTGTAGGTCGACTTAAGGGTCCTTAAATTGCCAGTGTAGACACACCCCTAGAGCAGAGTTTTATAGTGTGACTTTGAGAAGTGTAAATTCTGCTCTTTTAGTAAAAATATCATCTCCTCAGTTTTACAAAGACCATTCAAAATTGTACAATCAATATCAGCAGAGTTTAAGATCACCGGCCATAAAGCAAGGTCTTATGTACTGATCTGTAGTGTGCAATTTTCCTCACTATTTCTGAAGACTGATTCTTCTTTAGCATTTTCTCTCCTTTTCATGTAAAACAGATTTTACTTTATCATTACTCTCCTTTTCAGGTGAACCACATTCTTCATCATAACTCTCCTTTATGCTGCCAGGAAAACTGGGCAATTCTCCATCACTTTCCTCACATTTCCATTTCTTATCTTCAAGTAAATCTGCTAATTCCTCAGTAATAGGACTTCCATCATTTGCACTTCCCTCTTCAATTTCTTCTGCACTAGGACAATCATTACTGCCTAGTCCTCGGTCTATGTTGTTATTTCAGATATTTTCCCATCAAATTTTCCCCTTACTGCAAACTAGATTGTAAATGAGCTTTTCACTTCCTATAATGAGCTCTTTGAAGGCTTCTTCAAGGGCATCTTTTATTTTCTGTGGATGAAAACAGACAGTATTAGGGAGAGCAAAAGACTATGTTCTCCCATCTTAGAAAGTGGCAAGTGATCAATTCAGAGCAGCACATGGCATTCTCAGCAGCAACACAGAAATTGCTGCTCCTGCCACTGAAAGTCACTCTGGGAGGCTTCTTTCAGGGGCAGCTGGGGCACAAGTGGTCCCCATCATGCCCATACCCCAAGCATGCAGCATAAAGAAGCTGCCTAGAGTGGCTCCTCACCACCAAAGGGAGACACTCCGGACGGCTTCCTTCCGTGGCGTTCCTGGGAATCCCTTCCAGGCATGCCACCGAGAGGAGCTGCTGTGGGTGGCTTCTTTCCGCAACCAGCTCTTTTCAGTAGCATGCCTTGGAAGGCTCCCTTCCCCCCTGCTTTTTTCAGCAGAGAGGGCTGCTGGCACTGGAGGAGGGTACAGCAGGGGGTTTGGTAAAGATTGCCAACCCCTGTGTTAAGTACTGCAAAAAGTGTAATAGTATTTCTTTTATATTGTTGCATAGATAGGGGTTTGATAGATCTCTCTAGAGTCTCATTAAATTTGCTCTTTGTTATCATTACTCACACTCTTCAAGTCTGAAGACATGAGTACACTTTCACAATTGCACAGTAACACAAGGTTCACAATACTGCAGCGGGGGTCTCACTTTACTTCAGTTTGTTCTTATCTCTGCCTGATGACTGACTGACAACATGTTTGACAGCATTCTAGAAGATTCTAGGAAAATGTAGCTCTCAGAGAGACTGGAAGGCTCTGTAAGATTCTATAATGATCCAGAACATTCTAGGAAATGAGAGAAAAATGAATCCACACACATAACGTCTGAAACATTTTACTTTAAACATTCTATTTTCTCTTTTGTTCCAACAACAAAAACAGCACCCTGAGCTCGGCAAACCCCTAGTCCAGTATCCCAGGCAATCACCTGTGTTACCTGCCCCTGCATCCAGCCTTGATCCCTTGCTTCCAGGAAAGTTTGAAAGTACTGCATCCATCTCCATTAGCTGTCTGCCAGGCTTCTTCGGCTGCGTCTACACTGGTAAATTAAGTCGACTTAAGCTTGGCTTAAGTCGACTTAATGTGCCCTGCGTCTACACTACATTTTGCTTAAGTCGACTTAAGCAGCTTGCTTAAGTC
>ML685763.1:14331780-14451490 GCA_007922175.1 Pelusios castaneus | reverse complement strand
CAGAATGACACAAGTTAAAGTATGGATATAACATCAAATTCCTAACTTCTAATCGAAATAGAATTCCTAGACATAAACTATATAATCATTCCCAGCAAATTACTACCTTTCTATTGATATCAAACATGACATAGTCCCTATGGATTATAGCATTTATGAGATATCCATTTAAAATAATATCATAAATGCCTCCCTAAATCCAGACAGCATCACACACAGGGCTCTGCCCTGCCAGGGTCCCTGTACCCCTTTGCCCCATTGTACACAGGGGGTGTCCCCCCCGCCACCGTGGACCTGCCCAAGGTCCCCCTAGCCCCACAAAGTTGACCTAGAGCATCCAGTGTGGACGCTCTAGGTCGACTTTGTAAGTTCCCCTTTAAGTCGACTTTAATTTTAAGTGTAGACACACTAAGTCGACTTAGTTAAAGTCGACTTAAAAGTGCAAGTGTAGACATAGTCTTCCAGATTAAGGCAGCTTCCTTTACTCTGTTTATCCAAAGATTTTAATTTACTTCTGACACTGTAATAAGGTGACACACAAGAGAACAAGTAGAAGGCTGACCTTTGTTTTCTGGTCCCAGTTCCACAAATAGGGTTTCCAGGACAAAGCCCTAATAAATAATAGATTAATTACAATATATATATATATCTATGTTTTTATAAGGTCACACATCTCTAGTCCCTATCCTTTCAATTCATAGCTTAGTAACCTTTAAGGTCCTTCTCTTCCAATTTTTATGTTGTTTAAAATTTTGTGGGAATTTATCAGTGCTTATTACACATTTTAAAAATGGGTGAAAATCCATGTTCAAAATTAACACTACAGTTTTCCAAGTAAATATTGGGGTGCAGGAGGACAGAAAAAATAAAAAGAGGCAAATAAGAGTAGTGGAAATAAAAGCAGTTTAATGCTGTGGTTTATTTCTTATTTTCTTTTACAGTTTACTGTTGTGATGCTTTGATAAAAGGGGATTCATTATAAAT
This sequence comes from Pelusios castaneus, assembly GCA_007922175.1. NCBI lineage: Eukaryota > Metazoa > Chordata > Testudines > Pelomedusidae > Pelusios > Pelusios castaneus. The sequence goes on along the minus strand of ML685763.1, from coordinate 14,450,506 downwards.
TCCTGAAGTCCTGGGTAGTGTAAGGTTACAGCAAATTTTTCAAAGTGGCTTTTCCTAGGCTTGTTCTCCTGTAGTCTTGGATGTAGTTGGATTTAGAAAATATTCCTTCCATAGCAGCTCAGACAAGAGGGACATCAAGGACGTAAGAAGAAGCATAACTCATAAATACGTCTACCTAATGTAGGGTGGTCATTCATGCATCCCTATAATACCAGACATTTCAGTACTTGCAAGAATACTGTGGACCTGCCTCCAGTTTGCATGAACTGTGGTTGCAGAGTAGTGTCCTCTTCAAAAACGGCACATTCAATAATGGATAAAACCATGTCTGGTTTTGTCTCTGGGCCAGAGGGAAACAAATCTTAGAAAAGCAAGATTGTCCATTTTAAAACTGGATGCATGGCACTGCCTAAATGTATTAGATTTTATTTACTGAATCAGTATTTTCATCTACTTGAGTGGTCCAAAATTTGGGTGAAAATTGATCAAAACTAAACAATAGCTATTGTAAAACCTAGGAATGGTTTGGTAAAATTCACTGAAAACAAAGGATCTTGGCAATCCTTGAATAAATGAAAGTAAAGGGTAGTTCACATGTCATTCTTGGAGGGATAGTGACATCTGGGCAACAGAGGAAGAATCACCTCAAGTGATCAGGAAGAGGAAGTGATAATCAGGCTCAAAAAGAGACACTAAAGGCTGGTAGCTGTAAGCAGCCAGTTTGGGAGATGGTTACTAAGGCAAGGCCGGGACAATGGCCTACAAGTAGTAAGTAAGGTGAGGCATCTGCTGCAATTGGACAATAAGAAGATAAAGCTGAGCAGTCACCCTCCCCTCCCTCCACTAATAGGAATGTACTCTCTGTTGGACTTCCCCTAGTTAGGAAGTAATGTGTGTATCTCTAACCCAATCCTTTGTGCCTAGGATATTTGCATCCTCTCCTTTCTGACAGCTTTTTATTTGGTGTGTAAGTACTGAGAACCTATTAGGAACTACTAGACAGTATGCTATCCTACCATTTGGAACACCTGCCTTGCTCGCCTCTGAGTTGTAATACATACCGCACCCTAATATATCTTAAACTGGCCTGGTGAACTGTAGTGCTCACAATGACAGCCTACCTGATCAAGTGCAATCATCTGCATGATGAAATCCAATGGCTGTTTATCACCCCAGGGCAGCATTACACAACAATTGAATGACAGGAAGTGAGGAAGACTATTGTATACAATTGAAACTACAGAGGTTATTTAGATAGGGTGTAGATGGAATGTAATTACTCAAAATTAATTCTAGTGTCCTGCCCAAAGTCAAACACTCCTGTTTTTATAAGAAGCATCATAGGATCAAGACCACAATTCAATATCTCATCCAAAAGGCAGCACAGTGCCCCCTATGACTACCCTGGAGAATTGCATCAGTACTGACAGCCAGGCATGCAATATACTGAGCCCTACCAATATAACTTAGATTTTTTTTTTAATATATAGGAAGCATTTTTACTAAAATACTGACCAGCGCCATTAAGCTTATGACAACTGATAAGCTCACACAACACAATAGTCTGCTTGAAAACTGATTTCTGCCTTTTTGGAAAAGAACAAGCCTTTTAAAAGTGGTATTTGTTCTCTGTCCATGTTTCATCCTTTGTAGACTACAAATATACAAATGTATCTTTCTAAGCATTAATTTAGTTGGCAATATGGAAAATGCAATCATTCTAAGATACTCCTTTTTCTTTCCATAATCTCCTTGGCTATGTCTACACTTACAAAAGCTAGTTCAAATTAGTTAATTTGAACTAACTAATTCGAACTAATTTCAGTTAGTTTGAATTAACTTAATTCGAACTAGCATGGCCCCAGTAGAATGCTAGTTCGAACTAGCCATGGCCATGCAGGGCACTTGCATAGTTCGAATTAGTCAGTTGCAGGAAGGTCAATCTGCCGATTTGTTCGAACTAAGCAGTTAGTTCGAACTAATATGGCCACATTGACTTAGTTCGAATTAACAGATCAAATTAACTGTTAATTCGAACTAAGCAATCGAATTTACTAGTTCAAATTAAGGAAGCCCTTAATTCGAACTAATGAAAGCCTAGTGTGGCCAAGGCTTAAGTTAGTTTGAATTAAGCTTCCTTAATTCGAACTAACTTGCAAGTGTAGACATAGCCCTTGGTTTTTGTTTGTTTCCTATGAGCTATGGGTGGGAAAGAGAAGTGAGTATACACACACATGCACAATTTATCAAGCATCTTTGACCAAATCAGCTGACTAGAGACATCTTACTTTTCTTTTTTAACTCAGATGTGGAATCAAACACCAAAAAATATGCAAAAGGATCTCAGTCTCAGACAGTCAATATTCAGTCCTGCAGAAGTGACAAGAAGGGCAGATAGCTTTTGACCCTGCAAGCCTACAAGAACTGAATATTTTTTTAAAAGGGAAATCCAGTTTTCCAGTCGAACAAGGGATATAATAGGGCTAGTTAACAGTACTCAATATAGCTCTTTTACACATAAAAATAACACAACTTCGATGTATTCCACTTTAGGTATTTTTTACTGGTGTCTTAATTTTAATTTTTGCTACTCCGTCTGAAAAGCCTTCATGGTAACTGAAGAGCAGTTCCAGTGGAAGAATAGAAGAATTAGCTTAATCTTGTATATCTAAAATATTTTTTATGAACTATGGGGCCGGATGAACTGCATTTGAGGGTGCTGAGGGAGTTGGCCGATGTGATTGCAGAGCCGCTGGCCATTATCTTTGAAAACTCGTGGCCAACGGGGAAGGTCCCAGAGGATTGGAAAAAGGCAAATATCTTCAAGAAAGGGAAGAAGGAGGATCCGGGGAACTACAGACTGGTCAGCCTCACCTCAATCCCTGGAAAAATCATAGAGCAGGTCCTCAAGAATCCATCCTGAAACACTTGGAGGAAAATAGAGTGATCAGGAACAGTCAGCATGGATTCACCAAGGGCAAATCATGCCTGACCAACCTGATTGCCTTCTAGGATGAGATGACTGGATTAGTGGATGCAGGAAGAGCAATCGACGTGATATACCTTGACTTTAGCAAGGCTTTTGATACAGTTTCCCAGAGCATTCTCATCGGCAAGTTAAGGAAGTATGGGTTGGATGAGTGGACCGTAAGGTGGATAGAAAACTGGCTAAATCAATGGGCTCAGCGGGTAGGAATCAATGGCTCAATGTCTAGTTGGCAACCAGTAATGAGTGGAGAGCCCCAGGGGACAGTCCTGAGGCCGGTTCTCTTCAACATCTTCATTAGTGATCTCAGTGATGGGGTAGGTTGCACACTTAGTAAGTTCGCGGATGATACCAGGTTGGGGGGAATGGTAGACACACTGGAGGGCAGGGACAGGATTCAGGGAGACTTAGACAAATTGGAACACTGAGCCAAAAGAAACCTCATGAGGTTCAACAAGGACAAGTGCAAAGTCCTGCACTTAGGACGGAAAAATCCCAAGTACTGCTACAGGTTGGGGACCAAGCGGCTAAGTAGCAGCACTGTAGAAAAGGACCTGGGGGTTATAGTGGACGGGAAGCTGGATATGAGCCAACAGTGTGCTCTTGTTGCCAAAAAGGCCAATGGCATATTGGGCTGCATCAGTAGGAGTGTTGCCAGCAGATCGAGGGATGTGATTATTCCCCTCTATTCAGCACTGGTGAGGCCGCATGGAATATTGTGTCCAGTTTTGTGCTCCCCGCTACAGAAAGGATGTGGACAAATTAGAGAATCCAGCGGAGGGCAACAAAAATGATTAGGGGGCTGGGGCACATGACTTACAAGGAGAGACTGAAGGAACTAGGCTTATTTAGTCTACAGAAGAGAAGACTGAGGAGGGATTTGATAGCAACGTTCAATTACTTGAAGGGGTGCTCCAAAGAGAAGGGAGCAAGGCTGTTCTCAGTAGTAACAGAGGACAGAACAAGGAGCAATGGTTTCAAGTTGCAGGTGGGAGACTGAGGTTGGATATTAGGAAAAACTTTCTCATTAGAAGGGTGGTGAAGCATTGGAATGGATTGCCTAGGGAGGGGGTGGAATCTCCGTCTTTGGAGATATTTAAAGTCCGGTTAGACAAAACCCTGGCTGGGATGATTTAGTCGGAGTGGTCCTGCTTTTAGCAGGGGGTTGGACAAGATGACCTCATGAGGTCCCTTCCAGTCCTAAGATTCTATGATTCTATAATTATAGAATACATAATTGGCTGAGTTGCCATAATGCTAATAAAAATATTTATTCTACACCATCATGTATTCTCTCTGTTTGCACATACATTATAGCTGGAAATGTTATGACAGCTGTTTGTAAGGTTGTCCAATACTTTCCCTTGGAACTCCATTTTAAAATGCTTATAATTTTGTTAATTATCTTTTGGACAGAAATCTGTGCTTTTGTTCTTTGACCAGCAGTAATATTTTGAGGAAGTCTGAGTGTATGTATATATCTTTGTGTTTTATAGCAGAGTGCAAGAAGTGGCATTTTCTCCCACGAAAGCTCATGCGATAAATAAATCTATTAGTCTTTAAAAGTGCCACAGGATTCTTTGTTTTTCTGCACTAGACTAACACAGCTACGCCTTTCTAGCTCCACCATACTTAAGGCTGAGCAGAGCTTTCTGTTTAAAGCTCTACTATCCTAAGTACTCACAAATCTGCACTCAATGGCTATGTCTACACTTGTAAATTTAGATCGACTTTAGCTAAGTCGACTTAGTTAAGTCGACTTAGCATGTCTACCCCTAAATTTAAAGTCGACTAAGGGGGGAAGTTACAAAGTCGACCTAGAGCGTCCACACTGGATGCCTAGGTCGACTTATAGGGGCTAGGGGGACCTAGGGCAGGTCCACGGGGGCAGGGGGGCACCCCTTGCCCAGTGCCAGGGGGCTCAGCCTTTGCCCCATTGTACCTTGGTACAATGGGGCGAAGGGGGACAGGGTCCCTGGCAGGGCATAGGGGCAGGGTGAGCAGGGCTCTGCCCTGCCCTGTAGGTGGGCATGCCAGGCTCCCCCTGTGGCCCCCCCCAGCAGGGAGGGCAGTGAGGGAGTTCTGGAGTAGCCCTAAGTCGACTTAGGGCTACTCCAGGTCTACACTGGCTTAAGTCGACTTTAAAAAGTTGACTTAAGCCTTAAATCAAATTAAAATGAGGTTTAATAAAGTCTACTTAATTCTCATTAAGTCGACTTTATTTTCCTTAAGTCGACTTAAGCAGCTTGCTTAAGTCGACTTAAGGAAACCGTAGTGTAGATGTGGGGTAAATTAAGTCGATTTAAGCATGCTTAAATTGACTTAATTTACAAGTGTAGATGCACCCAATGGGATTGTCTTGAAATTTGCTGTCCTTTTGGGGATGCAGGATAGGGTTAGTAGTCCAAATCTGGGGTCATTTGAGCAAGCCCCCTGAAAAAAACAGCATTTTACATTTTACTGCCGACTTCATTCTGCTCTTCTCTTTATTCAGGTACCCTTCTTCAATCAGTCACAACTGGCATATGTAATTCCTCCCCCCACCCCATCCCAAGGATCCTCTTCAGACCTGTTTACCTTCCTAAGAATTTCCATTAATTGCTATCCAGTGACTTTGGTTCAGCATCTGTAGTTCATGCAACTCCCCTTTCTGCTCCCGGTTCCCATACAGATATGTACAACAATTACAAAGTTGATACAGTGGTCCTCAAATATTTTGAGTCACTGCTCCTCAAGCCAGAGCTCCCAATCATACATTCTTTGTTCCTAGAGGTATGTATTGACATTTAGCCACATTAAACACATATTCTTGGTTTGCATTCAATTTACAGAGTGATCTAGATTGCTTGGTATCAGTGACCTGTCCTCTTCATAATTTACCACCCCCCAATTTGGGTGTGCAAACTTTATCAGTGATGATCTTATGCTTACTTCTTTTTGATGAGACTAGAAGTTTGATTGAGAAAGGTAATAGGGTTGATCAGTACTTTTTTCCTAAAAAAAAAAAAAAAAAGATGCTGGTATGCATCCCTCCCTGCCTGCTGGATCCCTGAGCTCCTTCCCCACTCCCCTGCCACTCCCTGACCCTCCCGACCCCCTCCTCCCCCTTACCTGACTGGATCTGCAGGGGTGGCCAGAGTCACTCCCTGGCTAGGCTGCTCCCACCCTGAGCCATGCATCTGAGCATGCTCAGGGTGGGAGATTTGAAAAAGCTGCAGCCTGGCCGCAGTTCCCAGGTGTCTGTACGCTCCTTTCCCCTGCTCACCCTGGCCCCCAGCTGAGCAGCAGGGCCAGCCAGGGAAAAATAGGTGCTGATACGCCATACTGGTGCGTACTGGCTCAAAAAAAAGCCCTGGTGTTAACATAAGACATTTGACTTGGTACCACATGACTTTTTGATTAAATAAACTAAAATTATATAAAATTACCTGACACATATTAAATGGATTAAAACCTGACTAACCGATAGGTCTCAAATGTAAGGACTCTGAAAAGATTTGGGGATTATGGTGAATAATCAGCTGAACATGAGCTCCCCCAGTGTGATGCTATGGCCAAAAAGACTAATGTGATCCCAGAACACACAAATAAGGGGAATCTCAAGTAGGAGAACAGAGGTTATTTTACTTCCATATTTCACAGTGGTACAACCACTGCTGAAATCCTGTGCACAGCTTTGGTGTCCACAATTCAAAAAGGATGTTGATAAAATGGAGAGGATTCAAAGAAGAGCCAAGGGAATGACTGGAGGATTAGAACACATACCTTATTAGTGAGAGACTCAAAAAGTTCATTCTATTTAGTTTAACAAAGAGAAGGTTAATCACGTGATTATAGCTATAAGTACCTACCATGTGAAATAAATATTCCTAATGGCCTTTTCTATCTAACAAAGAAAGGAATAAGAATATCCAATGGCAGGAAGTTGAAGCTCAGCAAATTCAGACAGGAAATAAAGTGTACATTTTTAATAGCAAGAGTAATTAGCCATTTAAATAATTTACCAAAGGTCCTGATGGATTTTCCATCCCTGCCAATTTTTGAATCCAGATTGGGGGGGTTTTCTAAAAGCTATGTTCTAAGAATAATTTAAGTACATTCTAGAGCCTGAGTTATACAGGAGCTCAAACTAGATAATCCCAGTGATTTCTTCTGGCCTTTGAATCTATTTGTTGGCAGAAGTTAGTAGTCATTTAGGCAGTTTACATATGATGTCCTGCAGTTTGATTATTGAGCCAGCCAATCTGTCCTTTTCAGTTGGGCCAGGCTACCCCTGCTTTGGCACATATTCTCAGGCAAGCTTTTGACCTATTCACTGTATTTTCCCACTCTCGGCTGCTCCATCCTGGCCCACTCCCCACTTCTGTACCCAGTCCCTCCCTTTCCCACTGCAAGCATTTCCCTGAAGTCTTCGATCCCTGGTATACAAACATTTCTATTATAATAGAGGAAGCTTAAGTCAACCTACAGACTCCTGCGTCCAAACTGGGCTTTTATTAAGCACTTCCTTAAGTCGACTTAATAACACCACCTCTTAAGGTCAATTTAACACTTAAATCGATCTTATTAAGTCAACTTAATCCAGTGTAGACGGGGCAAACCCTGAAGTCGACCTAATTGGCCTCCAGGTCCCCTCCCAGGGATACCCACAATGCACCACTCCTCCGTTGACCTAGCACCTGCCAGTGTGGACGCAGGCAGTCGACAGGAGCGTTCAATGTGGACTCTCTAAGTCGTCTTAACAAGGTCGACTTAAAGTCGACTTAAAGTTGACCTTGTTAAGTCTACTTAACAGAGCCTCCAGTGTAGACATACCCATAGGTAGTAAAACTTAGTGAGTGATATACAACCCATGCAGCCTCTGGAGAAAATGGTGAAGATTTACAAATAATGTAAACTGAATGTGTAAAAGACATCTTATGATGATGTCTGAAATCTTGATGCTGAGTGAAGCTCACAGAACTGTTTGAGCAAAGAAAAATTTAATCATTGGTTTTTATGCTTGTTCCACACAAAAGTAGCATCTTTTGACTTTGAGTTGCTGCAGTGCCTTCCTGGGCAATAGATGCTAAGTAATTTTTTTCTTCTCATGCTCAGACAATAAGGTGTTCTTTTATTTGCATTGGCAGGGCCTTCAACTTCTGCAGGATGCATACAGGCAACGAGGAGTCTTGGGATGCCAACTTTGATGCAGTGGGGCAGGGGGAAAGAAGATGAAGTAACTGGTAAGATCCTGTGAAAGGCCAACCTTCCGCTGGAATTCCAGAGAAAGATGAAAAGACAGAGAAGGGCTGAACAGCATGAAGGGAGATTAGCAGCACAGTTTTTAGAGCAAGAATTCAGGCTAAGAGAGGAAGATAGAATGCAGCAGAAAAAAGTGGGAGAAAATCTTTGCATTCATGGCAACATAGGTCACTGCACCTCGTGCTCCAGCATCATGCTTGAATCTACTCCATGTTAGCGTGTCCTGTAATCTCATGCACTCTTTGGAAATATTGGGGCTGGGCAGTCTGTTTCACCAATAGCTGGACTCACCAAATGTACCTCTTGCAGTCCTGCAGTGGCTCACATGCATAAAACCCACTAGAATGGCCAAGGAGAACACAGAAACAATGGACTCCAAAATAGTTACCGACCATTATTGGGTGGCTCTGAATAGATCTTGAGTGTTCTGCACCGTTGTGACTGCATTTCCTCACAGCCAATATACACTACATTTTGCACTGTTTGTTCTATTGTAAGTTTTGCTGGCAGCTCGTCTGCCTATCAGATTTTTAACATTGTGGGTTCCTATTACATGACTGTTTACAAATAAGGCATTCCATATGGAAGGTGTCATTATCATGGTGTATTGCAGTCACTTCAGAGGAATTTAATCACAGTAATTTATAAGCTGGACTTTGAAGTACATGCCAAGTTTAAACAACATGCGTAAACACCTCCCATTAATTTCAAAACATCACACAATTAAGCTGTGCATCTAAAGAATGTGGTTGATTTTTATGAAGTAAATAACATTTTTCATATATGCCATCACAGTGAATCCAACTGTGTGATGAGGTACATGACATGATTATACACAATGCATAATATAAGTTCATAAAACCTTCCTTCTGAATCTGGCCTACACCCACAAGATGACTGTGACACAATTATAAATACTATTTAAATCCCTGTTACATCATTCCCCTCACCAGTTGGGCATGCAAACCTATTATGTGGGTACACAAAGCATCCTTAATTTCTATTGAACATTTGTATCCTGTCCCCGTAATGACTGATAAACAAAGCAGAAAGTGAACATGTCTAGAAGTCCAGCAGTGTCTTGAGTCCATTCCTGGTGAAAGGGCTCACTTTTGTGATGTTGTGCAGAACACAGCAGGCAACAATAATGCAGGCTGCATTGATGGCATGGGCCTCCAAATAGTGTAAGCATCAACACTAGGACTTCAGTCTGCCAAATGCACAGTTAACCACCATCCTATAGCTACTGCACATGAACCTTCTTTAACCATGTCCTGTAAGAAACTCATGCAGTCTGTCCAGGACTTGTAATTGAATTATTATAGTTTACCCCATTGATCATTGCCCATCAGAGGCCACCTGTACCAATTATTTAAGAACTCAGGGAGTGCCAGTCCATTTCTGCTCAATGCAATGATTGTCTGGCTCTTCATCCACTAAGTGCTGTGTTGTATTGCTATTGCAACTGAACCTGATTCTGTTGAGAGTATTATCTTGTTCCATGACAGGTCCTCTGAGATCAAGATACTGTTTCATAAGCCAGGGCAAAAGAGGGTATGCAGGATCCCCAGAATAACAGTATGGATAGTTACTACATTTGTAAGAATGTTACGGGGTGAAAATAATGTCCCAGCTTGTCCATGAAGGTAAAGTTTATATCTCCAGAAAACCCTGACATCATGCAGCTTGCTGCTGCATCCCACATTAGTGTTCATGAACCTACCATGGGTGATCAGCTAGGGCCCACATAATGAGGGAGTAGTACCCTTTTTTGATTCACGTTCTCATGTGTTCCTTGTGGTAGACAAACGGTGGGCAGATGAGTCCTATCAATGGCCCCAACACAGTTTGGAAAGCCTATTTCTTCAAAACCAGCAGTTATTTCAGGACATTATTTATTCCATTGCCTCTGGGTAAATCAGCCCAGATTGCCTCACAAACTTCTGCCACTGCAATCCAAACCATGGACTTGCCAACACTAAACTCGTTCTCCATGGACCTGTGACAGTCTGGCATAGCCAGCTTCTAGACAGCAATACCCAGCCTGGCCGTCCAATCCTGATACTAGATGGTTGGGCAAAGCTGCTCACAAAGCTCCAGGAACATCTACTTCTTCTTGTGAAAGGAGCCACTGCTGCTCTTCCCAAGTCTCCATAATGACATTACCAGTCTGTGCTTGTGGACAGGCACCAAGAATAAGGCCCAGATCATTTTTCCCCAGTGAATTACCACAATGCTCAGTAGATCACAACCTCTTAAGTCACTCATTAGACACTGCAGATGCACAAAACATGATGCCAATGCAGGTCATCTCTTTCTAACCAAATGAGCCTGTAGTCAGCAATCCATTTCATTATGTACGTGTACTCCTTCCTCTCCTGCAAACTTCTTCAACCTTGTGATCCAGCAGTCTCCCAGATTCCACACATGTACACATGCTAAAATATAGATTTTCCCTCCAGTAACCAATTGAAGACTTGCCTACCATCTGTCCTCATTCCTTGTCCAGAAAACTTATAGTAAGCAGCATGAGTTATTAAAATTTTATTGCTCAGGTGTACAAACGTTTGGACTAGAAACATCCATGGCAGAGTGTTCACTGGGGGGCAATGGCATCAGCACGTTCCCTTGAACTACCCAAATATGCATAAAGTGAATGAATAGAATGCAGAGGTTCCCAAGTTCTTCCTTTATGTGGACCACTACATGATCATCGAAAGCTTTTGCAGACCACCACATAAGCAAGGTGTTTTAAACATTTTTAACATAGTCTATGGCTGATGACAGTCAAACATATATCAAGGGGTATTAAAAATGCAGCTATTTCTAATAATTTATTATACTCACAAACATGCTGCATGCATCACAGTATATTTTCTTGCATACGTAAGAGTTATATGGGATTATATTATTATTACATTATCTTCTCCCCCCATGGACCACCAGTAGTACCCTCATGGACCACCAGTGGTCCACGGACCACAGATTGGGAGCCATTGGTTTAGTGGCAACATATACTGTAATTCTTCCAGACTTCACATCTACGCAAGTGAAGAAGTGAACATTTTCTTAATTACCCATTCACAATTTGGGTCTCCCAAGATTTAGTGGGTGTTATGTGGTACCTTAGTTAAAAGTTGATGGACTGAAACCATTTTTACCTGCATCAGAACAATGATTTCTTCTTATTGCAAACAAACAAACCTAGAAACTTTTTGAAAAAACATCTGGGGGGAGTATATTTCCAGAACCCCTGTCTCAAATTACACAAAATTTGGGTCACTAACTTCACCATCCCCTCTTCTTTGAAATTTGATTGTGCCTCATGAATCTGAGTCGAAGCCTGTCAATTTTAGGAGCCTTAGAACAGTTGACCTTTAAACAGAAGTTGTAATGCAGCCATGTCACTATAATCTTGATTCTCCATTGTCTAATGTAATTATTTTCACCTGTGTAATATAGGTTTAAAATATGGATTGATCAGAATTCTCCATTCACCCCAGGTAATGAATTATACTCTGCACAAGTGACACAAGGAAATGGATCAGTGTGAATCAATTTTGCATATTTGCAGAGCCCTACTGAAAGTCAATACTGCTCCACATGGATGTAAGGATTCCTGCCTTACAACTTATATGCAAACAATGGCCATTATAATATAGAGATAGATATGTGCATGCACACATACTTTATATCTAATATGATATATTAGAGTATGTGTTTTTGTATTTATATAAAATTCACACAACCTATTATCCACATTGTAGGGTGGTAGCACTGCCTACTAAGATTGCCCAATACTTCCACTATAAGACTCTGTTTTCAATTGCTTATCACTTTTCCAACTCTGAATTGTTTGGGCTGAAATTTACCATAAGGGATATCTGCCTCAAGCTGACATTTTTGGAAATGTCAGCCAAACCTATTTAGCCATTTCTGAGAACAAGGCTAGAGGAAAATACTTTGTTCTGCCAGCTTTAAGAAACACTAGCAATTTTTTCTCTAAGATTCTACAGTGCCCCACTGTTTTGGAGCAGAATCTGAAGGTTAGCAGGGTGGAGGTGGCCTTTGTGTCAAAGACGTGTCTTTTGTATTCCCTGTGAAAATCCCTCCAAGTGCGACCAAGTTATATGTCTTTGAGGGAAAAAATTACATGTCTAGCAAGTCTTTACTGAGCATGTGACAGCTTCACAGCTAAAACTTCTGAAAAGTCTTTCTAAATGGAATATGCTCCACCACAGAGTGACTAGTTCCAGGTGGGTAGCCATGTTAGTCTGTATACAGCAAAAACGAGAGTCCTGTGGCACCTTAAACACTAACACACTTCTTCGGGCATAAGCTTTTGCAGGCCACAACTCACTTTATCAGATGTATCCCTGAGAGGAAAAAACTACTGAGGCCAGCCAGCAAATGATTATAGGGGCAACAAATGAGAAAACAGGGATCCAGAGGGGCACACAAGCAGAAAATCCTAAACGGCACCCATTGCTTCTCAAAGGAGTCCAGGAGCCAGTGAATGCCACCCAGAGGACCTTTGCCTGGAGACATTGTAAGATGAAGGAACAAAACCAGGACCCAGAGTTGCATTGCATCCTGAGTCTAGCTTTCTCCTTCTGATTTCATGGATGGCCATCCTGGCCAGTGTTAGGAGTTTGATGAGGTAGTATTGAGTTTTATAGGATCACAGATTGTATACGCATCCATAAGGAGGTGTGCTGAGGCTCTGGAGGATCCAGAAGAGGGGCAGCAGCTGATACATTTTATATACATTCTATGTCAGAGTCTCCCTCTTGCTTCAAAAAGGACAGGTGTTGGAGGATTCTGTGAACCGTGCCAACCACATGACCATATTCTTGTATACATGTCAGTGCTGTCAACTGAGATCTCCAGGGGATCATGGTTCAGGATGGTGTACAGGCTGCCCCACTAGGGCTCCACACCCTTCTCCAGGGTCAGCAGGTCCCACCACCTAGTTTTGGGGCAGGACATGAGGGCAAGGATGTGGATGATATGGAGCACATGTGTGTGGAGATGTTCTAGGGGCATGATCTGGAGAAAGGCTTGATGGATGGTGCTCTGCTAACTCAGGTGGTGCATCAGAAGCATCTTAGAGGTGGAGGGACTCACAGGCTGGGGCCTGATGCTAAGACCTGGGAGCTGTAGTTGGCAGGAAGCACCCTCCAACAGGACCCACTCAAGATAGGTGACAAAAGCCTTCAGCTCCTGGAGCACATGACTGAATATGCAGGATGGTCAATGCCATAGAATCATAGAATAATAGGGATGGAAGGGACCTCACGAGGTCATCTAGTCCAACCCCCTGCTAAAAAGCAGGACCACTCCCACTAAATCACTCCAGCCAGGGTTTTGTCTAACCGGGTCTTAAATATCTCCAAAGATGGAGATTCTACCACCTCCCTAAGCAATCCATTCCAATGCTTCACCACCCTCCTAGTGAGAAAGTTTTTCCTAGTATCCAACCTTGACCTCCCCAGCTGTAATTTGAAACCATTGCTCCTTGTTCTGTCCTCTGTTACCATTGAGAACAGCCTAGCTCCCTCCTCTTTGGCGCACCCCTTCAAGTAGTTGAAGGTTGCTATCAAATCTCCCCTCAGTCTTCTCTTCTGTAGACTAAATAGCCTAGTTCCTTCAGTCTCTCCTCATAAGTCATGTGCCCCAGCCCCCTAATCATTTTTGTTGCCCTCCGCTCGACTCTTTCTAATTTGTCCACATCCTTTCTGTAGTGGGGAGCCCAAAATTCGACACAGTATTCCAGATGCGGCCTGACCAGTGCTGAATAGAGGGGAATTATCAGATTCCTCGATCTGCTGGCAATACTTCTACTGATGCAGCCTAATATGCCATTGGCCTTTTTGGCAACAAGAGCACACTGTTGGCTCATATTCATCTTCCTGTCCACCATAACCCCCAGGTCCCTTTCTACAGCGCTTCTACTTAGCTGATCAGTCCCTAGCCTGTAGCAGTGCATGGGATTTTTCCGTCCTAATTGCAGGACTTTGCACTTGTCTTTGTTGAACCTCATGAGATTTCTTTCGGCCCAGTGTTCCAATTTGTCCAAATCTCCCTGGATCCTGTCCCTGCCCTCCGTGCACTGGCCAAGCATCACAGGATCCAACCAATCCCTCTGATTGTATTTCAGATCTCTCAGATTCTGGAGGTACCAGTACATCCTTTGGCTCATCAAGGGAGACTCCACCACCTACACATGAAGAAGTGCCTGTGACTGATGTGGTCTATTTACTAGTACTGAGACAGGCAGCTCTCGGCCTGCCCAAAACTTAAGGCCCCCCACCCTCAACTAAGGGGGAGGAATCACTGTCTGTGTCTACGCTTGCAAGTTAGGTCAACTTATGGAGGCTTAAGTTGACCTAACTTAGTCCCTGTCCACACCAGGCTTTTATTAAGTCGACTTAAGAAATTCCTTAAGTCGACTTAATGAAAGCTTAGGTCGACTTAATAATAACCACCGGATAAGTCGACCTAACCCTTACGTCGACTCCTTAGGTCGACTTAAGCACAGTGTGGATGCTTAAGTCCACTTTATTAGGTCGACCTAAGGGCAATTAGGGCGACTTACCAAGTCCCTGTTCAGGGAAACTACTTTGTTAAGTCGACTTAAAGTCGACCTAACTTTTTGTAGTGTAGACATAGCCACTGAGCCCAGGCTACAGTTAAATACTAGGCAAAGAAAGAGAAAACAGGAGTGAAGTAGAAAGTTAAAAATGAGGCAGCCAGTGGAGGACACAGAGCAGAAAACCATGGACAGCAGCCCCCATTCCTATAAGGTGTCTAAGGAATCTGTGGATGCCACCCAAAGGAATTCAACCTGGATGCAGGATTGAAAAAGGGAATGGAATGAGGCCCCATAGTCCCAGAGTATTCCCTGCCTCAGGTTCCTCCTTTTGTTGTGATGGATGATGGCCATGTTGGCCAATGTCAGGAGTTCGACGAGGATGTCTTGTGACTTTGTGGGCCATGGATGGGGTGTGCATAAATCAGGTAGTACAGGAGAAAATGCAGCTATAATCTCAGTAAGAGTTTCTGGAGGAGACAGAAGAGGGGCTGCCACCTGATGCACCCTATGTAGATGTGCAACAGTGCATCTCTTATCACAGAAAGGACATATATTAGAGGAGTGTATGAACCACACCAAGTACATGCCTATGCTCATGGCTCTTGGAGGAGCTACCAATAACCTCCGTGGATCACGGAACGAGAACCTGGCAAACCAGGGTTCTTCATCCTCATTCAGTGGAAGCAGGTCCTGCCTTTTGGTGGGACAAGAAGGTGAAGCAGTGGCTAGCATGCAGCAGGAGTGCATATAGATGTTTTCCAGACACAGTTCAGAGTTGGACTGGTTGAATATGCAGCTGGCCCAGGTGGCATATTGGGGTTAGCCAGGTAGGCTCATGGGGCAGGGACTGGATGATGAGATCTGTAGAGCCAGGATAAGGGATGGACAGAATGCTCAGGAAAGTGAAAGAAGCAAAAGGCAAGGCTGTCCTCACCCCCTGAAGCACACGACAGAAGACATGCTAGGTGGGCAGCTTCATATGCTAATCAACCACTGCAGGATCTACTCAGTTCCTCTGATCATAGCCCAGGAGATCTCCAAGCCTGGTGGTACTAGCCAGGACATCTTCTGGCACACCCAAGGAGGTTCCACCACCTGCACATTAAGGTGTGCCTGTGATAGATGTGGAGTTAATGCGGCAGATGATTGCAGGAAGAGAAGTATAGTATCATGGTTAAGGCATCTGAATGCCACCCTGGAGAATTGGAGTCCATCCCTGCCTCTGCCACAAGTTCCTATGTGATGCTAGGCAAGTCAGTTGGAACTAATTTTTTCAAATGTGGTCACTACTCTTATAGTCCTTATTTCCCAGGAGTGTTCAACTTGAGATCCTGAGGTCAGATTTGCAAAAGAGCTCAGAAGTCACAACTACAACTGAAGTCAATGGGAGCTGTGCTTTGAACACATAAAGTGCTGTGTAATCCTATGTGCTCTGCAAAATCAGGTCGTAGGCAACTGTTTGGCACCCAAACTTATTGGAAACTTTTTATTTTCATCCCTCCGTGTCTCAGTGACCCATCTGTAGAATGGGGATCATAATATCCTCTCATCTCATGGGGTGAAAATAAATTGAGGTTTGTGGATCACTATATTCTGCATAGCACAAGGAAAAATTCATAATTCTGTAGTCAAAGCAGTCTGACTAGTATAGACTCTCATAGACTCTAAGGTCAGCAGGGACCAGTATGATCATCTAGTCTGACCTCCTGCAAAATGCAGGCCTCAAGACCTCACCCACCCACTCCAGCTATAGGCCACCAACCTATGACTGAGTTATTTACCTCCTTAAATCGTGATTTAAGGACTTTAAGATGCAGAGAATTCACCATTGGGTGAGCCATGCCCTGTGCTACTAACAGCTAGTATGCTATTAAACAATATGGAGAAAACAGAATATTGATTAGCTGCTCATCAACCAAGCACTGTCTGTTCTTTGCACTGAGCAACAGGCTTAGTTCTGTGGGGAAAAAATACTGTATGATCATATAATTAAAGATTATCGCACAATGCACAGACACAGGAGGGTCAAATTAGAGTTGTACTTTTACTCTGGCATTTAACTTTTGAGTGATCATCTGGCAATCTTAATAAAGTTCTTTCAGCTATTTTTACATTGGGGTACGTGTGTGTACACACTTCTGAATATACATATATGCACACAGCCACCTACAGCTATACACACACCTCTAAACGGTCTATCCATGTGTAATGCAGACCAGGAGGACACATGTCCCCCAGCCTGTATACAGAGTATGCTAGGTAGGCGCACAGGCTCGGGTGGGAGGGAGCTAGCCAGGTGTGCACCTGTGGCGGAGCCCGGCACCCTGAGGGTCTGCGGCCCTCCCCCCGCAGCCGCGGTCGCTGCACAAGCAGGGTGAAGCCCGGGGCTCCGCTCTGCCCCTGCTACCCAGCCCCGCTCCGGGCGGCGGAAGTGTGTGTAGGGGGCAGTATAGGAATTTCCTGTGACGTCCCGGCCCGGACTCCATTAGGCTGCAGCTGGGCAGAGAAGTGACAAACCCAGCGGCACGGAGCAGGCCGGGCGCCTGGGGCGGCCGGGCGGGGGCTCCGGGCGGCGGTGTCAGTGATAACAAGCGGGAGCCCAGAGTGGGCGGCGGCGCTGCCTCCGGGACTCCGGGGGGGACAGGGCCCCGCTCCTCCCCGCACCCCCCGCCTGCCCTCCTCGCCCCCCCGGCTTCCCACCACGGCCGCTCTCGGCGAGGAAACTCTGGCCTCCGCTTCCTCCTCCTCCGACTCGGACACCGGCGGAGCCTCCCCGCCCCCGCGGAAGAAAGCCCGGGCCTCCCCGGCGGCGGCGGAGGGAGCAGGCGAGCCCGGGGCTTCCGCGGGCAGAGCAGGCCTCACCTCGTCCCAGTCCCCCTCGCTCCCCGCCGGGCTCGCCGCCCCTGCCGCCCCGCTCAGAGGCAGCAGCAGCAGCAGCGGCGGCAGCGCCATGCAGGCCAACGGGGCAGGAGGGGGCCAGCAGCCGCCGCCGCAGGGGCCGGCGGGCCCGGAGCTGGGCTGCCTGAGCGCCCAGAACGGCGAGGCCTCGTCCGGCTCGGCCGCCGGGGAGCAGCTGGCTCACGCCAACGGGCTGCTGCCCTCCGCCTCCGCGGCCAACAGCAGCGGCAGCAGCCCCGGCGGCCTGAGCGTC
Organism: Pelusios castaneus; assembly: GCA_007922175.1. Taxonomy (NCBI): domain Eukaryota; kingdom Metazoa; phylum Chordata; order Testudines; family Pelomedusidae; genus Pelusios; species Pelusios castaneus. The sequence continues at coordinate 14,432,530 of ML685763.1, read as the reverse complement.
AACAACGGCGTCCCGGCCGCCGGGGGGCCCGGCTCGGCCGCCGCGGAGCTGGGGGGCAGCGGCGGCGGCCTGAAGAAGAAGAAACGGCTCTCGCAGTCGGACGAGGACGTGATCCGGCTCATCGGGCAGCACCTCCACGGGCTGGGCCTCAAGTAAGTGCCCGCGCCTCTCGGAGTGGAGACCGGCCCCCTCCTCCATCGTAGGGCCCCGCGGGGAAGGCCTGCGCGGCTTGCGGTGGGCGAGGGAGGCCCCCTCCCCTTCCCCTATGGCGGTGCTGTGAGACCCCCGCTTGCCCCTTCGTAGGGTGGAGATGGGGGCCCGGGGCCTCTTCCCTGCTGTGGATCCGCGCTCGTGTAGCTGAATTGCACATCAGTAAGGACAGAGGCGTTAAAGGGGGTGTATCGGGATGGGGGCTGGCTTGGTGCAGGGGTGGGCCGGGGAAATAATGGTGCGGGGAGACTTGTTGTGTTTCAGGGCACTAGTTGTGCCCGGGGGAGACAGATCAGTACATTTGTTGATGACCCACATACATAACACTTGAGAGGTGGAGGAGAAGAAGAAAGGGACCTTCTTTTCCCTAAACCACACTGTCACAGCTTATAAAGAGATCAGTGAGTGTATATGAAGAGGCGCTGTGGGGGCAGATCTGATACACTGAAAATAATGGAGCGAAGGACCTGTCTTGAAGGCTTTTCCAACCAGCTTTGTATGTTCGAGACAGACTGACTGAACAGTGGTGGGGGGATAGCTAGAGCTTCAGAGATAAAAATATGAAAATTTGCTCCCATACCACTGAAGACCAATCAATACAAATGTGTTAGTGTGGGAGAAGTGATTTGGTGACCATACTGGAGCCTGGACACTTTGTAGTGTTTTGTTTTAAGAGTTCATTGGTAAATTATAAATAAACTAACTAAAAGAATTAAACCACACTTAGGACTCTGTCTGCAAAGCCTGTATTCATGTAATTGGATGAAAGCTTTTGTAGATTTGGTTTGGACATATGTTTAATAGCTTTAGAAAATGCTCTGTCTGTACACTGAAAAAATTAAAATGACAACTATGTTGATTCTTCTGTAGCTCAGAGCACTGCAGTATTTTTGGCTGAGCATGCAGTGGGGGAAGGGGAAATAGAATCAATGATGAACCATCTGGATTTTACACAAAACCCCACTTTTCCTAAACAAAACATAACAGCAAGTAGGTTGTTATTGGGATTTGAGTGGGAGCCTATAGATGATGATGATGATAAAGCTACAGGTAAATACCAAAGGAGAGATGGCAAATATTGTGGGTGTGGAATGATTCTAATGAACTCAGTATATAAAATAAAATATCAGACATAGGAAGCAAGTTGACCACTGCAGGAGACAGTTTGGATTGTTTATAGATCACACCATAGTAAATATGCTATTTTTAGCATAAAAGGGGGAGGGTTACAGATGGGGGGGGGGTGTTTTTGTTTTTTTTAATTTAACGAACCTACCTTTTAAAGTCCTTACATGAACAAAGGCTAGGACTATGTCTGCAGACATCTTAATACAGAACATTGGCAGCCCTATATAGTCACTGGCTGCTGGTGGTTGTATGGTAATAAAGGCAAATCTACTGTTTTTGTGACCTACACTTTTCTCCATTCAGACAGCTTGCTGCTAGGAACTAGTTTATTTCTATCCAGACATGCTTGTGTGAGATGGCTGGTTAGTTAATGAAGACCATCTTGGTACTTCATGCAAGTTTTCAAACCATTCGACTGCTTTTTTGAATTATGAGAGCTGTCTGCATCCAAGTGTCTTTGGGTGGTTGGAATACTTACCTTTTCACATGTTTCTGAATCTGGTTATAGCTCTTTTTTCATAAAAACACAGTTTTTAAATATTGAAGACACTTATTGCAGTGGGTGGTGCATTTTTAAGGGTAAATTGGTCAGGTTTTTTTACACTGTATCTCTCCTGCAGCCAGACTGTTGATCTTCTCATGCAAGAGTCAGGATGTCGTTTAGAACATCCTTCTGCTACCAAATTCCGCAATCATGTCATGGAAGGAGAATGGGATAAGGTAATGTATGTGGGGTATATAGGACTGCATAACTGCCGTTAAATTTATAGCATGTGAAATGCATTTCACAGTTCTTTAAGCTTATGTTTCTTTTTTATACCAATTTTTGCAGGCAGAGAACGACTTGAATGAGCTTAAACCTTTGGTGCATTCTCCTCATGCAATTGTGGTAAGAGACACATCTTGAATTATTTCACATATAGTTGGGAATAATTATAGTAATACCCTTTTATACCTAGTTCAGAATTAATGTTGGCCTCTGTACTTAATTTAGTAAACAGTTTGCTATCACAACCATAATACTAGCTTTGTAGTATTTGAGAAAGGGAACCTAAAAACATTAAGACCAATATTCAGTGCATTGAATTTGTAAATTTGTCTGTCTTCCTGAATCAGAATACGTATTGTGTAATTTGATATTTAATTTAAAGTCCATAAACTGGACAACTTCAGTTAAACAAACTTTTTTTTTTTTTTTTTTTTAAAGCAGTTTAAAAGGCATTCTGAAAGTGCTTCTGAGTTTGAAAGCAGCTGATTTTTATGCCTTTTCTTAAAGAACCAAGATTGGGTACAAAATGTAGAATGATGCCTAGATACTGTGGCGGGTGGTATACTACACTACACTATAATGTCGTAGGAATCTAGTGGCTGTTAGAAAATGAACAATACTGTTGCTTTTCCAGATGGCTTTTAAAGAACAAATGTATGTGTGTCACTTTTAGGAATTTTTGTAGAGCTATGTCTTTTTTTTTATTATTATTTTTATAGCAGACCAGTCTGGTAATATATGTTCACTCTGTTCATTGAGTTCAGATCCTGTGACTTCACAGAATTGCAGCTTGTTTGGTTTTATATGTGTAGTGTCAGTAACTTTGTGGACTTTGTGTGTTGACATACAAAGTGTTTCTTCAAGTATTTATTTCTGTGACCCTGGATCAAAATGGTTATTTACAAGCCTAGTCTTTCTTCAGACATCTTGTTTAACTACATTAAACGTTTACTGAGAGAAACATTGCTTGTTAGCTGTTCAGTGTTGTTTTGTAGTGATTCAGGGAGAAAAAAGTAGCACTGCTTTTTTTGAAGTCCGGCTGTAAACAATGAACAATCAGCTGATGGCTGCTTAGCTTTTTACTTCTAGCTGATTCATTTGTTGTCAGGAGGAGAGTTTCCTGTCTGTTGGGGGAGGGGAAGAGAGTGAACAGGAAGTGAAGTAGGAAAAACAGATGTTTAACAAAACATCAGTGGCTGTCTGAAAGAAATTACATCTTGTCCGGTTAATCCTGTCAAACTTTAACCCTTCCAAAGTCTTTTCTATTACACTGCATCTTGTTCCTCTCTTGTGCTGGGCAGGCTAATGTTGAAAGACTAGCCTTTTAAAAGACTGGAGGAAAAACTGCTTGGGTCAGAAAAGACTATCCACACAGATTCCAAAGGGGTAGCCGTGTTAGTCTATTGTAGAAAGACAACAGAGTCCTGTGGCACTTTTAAAGACTAACAGATTTATTAATCGCATTAATAAATCTGTTAGTCTTTAAAAGTGCCACAGGACTCTGTTGTCTATCCACACAGAATAGATCAAAATAATGTATACATTTTTAGTGTCTTGTGAGGAGAAAATACAGAAGCCTGTTGTATACGCAAGAGTGTAGCATCTATTGAAGCACATTTTCTTAGAGTTCTAACGTTTTGGGGAAGTGAGTTTTTCTTATTCCATTCAAAATGTCCATTATGTTTATGAAAAAAAGTCAAACTATAAGGATTTATTGTATTTGTCAGAATACCTAGATTTGACAAAAGAGGAAAACAAAGAGACAATGCTTTTAGCAAATCCAAAATATAAAGGACTAGGTAAACTCTAACCTTTTGGAAAAATGTACTCAGCTGAGTAAAACTTTTGAAAATGTGAGTTTTGTTTTCAGATTCTAACTTATACTGACAATGATGATCTAGTTTAGATATTTGTGTTCATCAGACTCAATTTAGATGAATAAAAAAGTAACAAAACATTGATTTCATTTTTTTTTTAAAGGCCCACATGTATAGCATTAAAAAAATAAATCCTATCCCCTGACTTTACTTCCTTAATTTAATCTGTTTTATCATCCATTTCTTTAGATTCAGATGTTTAGTATTTGCATTTTAAAAAGCTATTAAATTTATAGGGCTCACTGTCATTTTTTTAAAATGCTGATTGGAAGATAGTTGTCTGGATTAGTTTTATGGTTATTGCAAGATTTCAGCCCAATTTTGAGCAATACAGGACATCTGGAAAAGGAAAGGTCTCTAGATAAGGAAAATCCTTTTTCTTTTCACAACTCTGACTATAGAGCATAATCAGATCCAGTAAAAGATGAGGATTAAATTTCTGGGTCTTGTACCATCAGTGATGTTGTAGGTAGTTCTATTTATTTTATTTTAAGGGGCAGGATTATCTTTCTTCAGCTCTTGGCCCTAGTGGTGGAGGGACGTAAATTCAGATTTTTATTTTTTTTTTTTAAATCACTACTCATCTTACTACTACCTGCACTTCATCTATTTCCATCATGTTGTTAGAAAAAAAGGAAAAGACCACAATTCAAGATGCACTTATTTTGGCAATTAGTACTATTTTTCTGGTTTCTATTTTAAGTCAAATTTTATCATAATTTAGATAACAAAACTTGTGTATTTCATTCAGCTGATGTCAAACAGCACTTAGAATAAATGACGTATAGAGCCACGTTCTTATGGGGAAGAAGTGATGTTCATGTTTTATGAACCAAGATCACTGGATTTGGTTAGTGACTACATGTGTCTGAAGGCCAGAAAGGTCAATCTTACTGAATCTTAGGGAATCTTACTTTTAATGTGACTTGGTCAAGGATGATCTGGGTATCAAGCTGCATTTACACCTTCCCATCAAAATCAGCTTTGTAAAGATGAAGTTGTATTGCATGTATATTATAAACTCTGCCTGTCTTAGTTACCATATCTGTGAAAACGGGCGTAAGATGCTGCAGAGTGCTTTGAGATCTATAAATGAAAGTGCTTTAAATGCTGTGTATTATGGTACAAACTACTGATCTGAGTTTAAAATTCTAGGTCAGTGGCTTTCAAACTTTTTTTCTCAGGATCCAGTTGAAAAAAATCTTATGTCTGCGAGCCAACAACTGCATAGTTGAGCAATGCATTCCAGTCTTTTGGCCACAGCAGCAGGGGCACTGCGACCCAGTACTGGATCCCAACCAGTGGTTTGAAAATCACTGCTCTAGATTCATTAAACAGCTGCTGCATCTGGCCTGAGCTGAAAATGAAAACCAGCATCCCATCTCGGTTTTTTTTTTATAAACTCCACTGAATGGCAATTATGCTCTGTACTGAGTAATATGGTTAGCCATGTCTGCTCTTCCTGTAATGTAGTATGGGGTATGCTAGAGGAAAGCCTTATCCAGAGTAGTGGGCCAAACATGAAAACCAAAACTCTATTCTGTTAGGTGGCATTTACAAATATGTAAGGAGATCAGCTTCAGCTTTTGGCTTCCAGCCAGCGTTTGTCAGTACACTTGTGTTTTCCAAGTGAAATGTCACTTTTCTGGGCTTGGTTTGGGGCTACTCTGTCAGATAATGGCATTCATCCTAGGTAGGTGAACTTGATAATCATACTTGTAAGAGAAATGGCACTTCTACGTACAATTTTGTTCAATGATTAGTTGAATTCCAAATGGGAGGCTACCTCATTGAGAGCTATACGTATGGTATTGGCTAAAGGCTTGTCTACAAGCGAAAATTAATCTGGAATAAATTAGAGTGTGATTTAAGGGTTTAAGATTAATTTCACACGACATTAATAAGGAATAGTTAGAGCATCCACATACTGAGTTAATCAGGAGTAACTTGTATGTAGATAAGCCCTAACACATATAATGATTCCTTATTGGAAAGGAATAGCCTTCAGGGTCCTCTGTTTTTTCCTTCTGCTCTCACTCAGAGGCCTTGTTACCTGCTTATTTAAAAGAGTGGCTAGATGCAGCTTCTGCTTGGTTCGGTCAATGGCCATGCTGGATTGCTGTTGAGTAGCCCTCCCTAAGCATAAACATTTCTGTCACAGGAATGGAGTCCACAGCCTCCCTCTGCGCTATAATGACCCAGTCCCTGTGGACAGGGAGCCAGGATCCAAGACAGAGTGGAGTAATTCATTCTTGCTAACATCACTTGATTTTTTTTTTTTTAAGTTTATTTAAATTGGGTTAAGGCTTTGTTAAACAAGCTTGAAAAAAATTGTGCAATTGGAAATTTATATTGAAATGCATAATGAAGTACATTAGAAACTGTATTTGTTTTGGTTTGTTTTTACATTACTCTGCTAATAGTGGCATTTAGCCTGTTTGATTTTTACAAAACTGCCATAGGTGGAAAAACAAAATATTGAAAGTTAAAGCCCTGATTCTGCAAACCAGGTACCTAACTTTACTCACATAAATATTCTTATTAACTTCACCAGACTGATCTTGCCAAGCACATACATAAGCATTGCAGCATTAGCAAGCTACAATTGTATTTTCATTAAACTTCCTTCTGAGTGACAGTGTGTGTCACTTCACAACAAAATTGCTTTAGTTTTCACAATGAAAAGTTATTTAGATATTCAATATACTAACAGTTACTATGATCTCTCCTTATATATGCAAGCCAGTTTTTCAAAAATAAGTCTAAAGTAAGGTTCCTAAATGGCTTAGGAGCACATATCCCATTGACTTCAAACACCGATCAAAACACTTCAATTTTATTGATTCCGTTTGAGAAAACTCAGGATATCAAATTTGGTTTTGGTTGTAGATTTAAAATGAGCTATATGTTTACCAGGTTTGTGGTGGTCTCATATTGAGGATGTTGATGAGACCTGGATTTTGCTTTTTCAGGTTAGATAGGTATTTTACGAGAAACTTCTTAGAAGTTCATATTTATATGGAAACTTTCTATAACTAGGGAACTAAAGAAACAAGTGGAAAACATCCACTTTCATCCGCTTTTATACACTTAAATTATTAAACTTAAAAACCTCATAACTCTTTTCAGTCATTTTGGTCAATCCTGGTTAAAGCTTAGACCCTTTATGTAGGGTCACTTTACACTAACACTGAACTGTTGAGCCAGCTTTATCTTTACTAGATATTGTATGGCTTAGTTCACAGCAGAATGATCTGCTTTTTTGTGTTGTACATTAGGTGATATAACATTTAACAATTAAACTCCTCACCTGAGGAGATGAGTGTTGTGCCCTGTAGGTAAGCTCTGTAAATTTGCAGATATCCACATCCCTGGATGTGAATGCAGGCACTTGTGGTCCGACGCAGAAAAAAATGGATAGTCCCAGAGGTTATAGATGGACTAACTGGAACTTCTGGGGTAGGACACGAGCAACTGCTGTCACTGAGCTTGATTTGGGTTGGGGTGAGCAGCTAGATAGAGGACCTACAGTCTCTGGTGGGTTTACAACAATCATTTGACAGTGAAGTGGCTAACTGCATCTCAGACTATATTGTCAATGTTAGATGTGCATCTAACCGTCTCAGGGCTCTTCTGTTTTATCATCAGAGGATAGAGATTGAAAGGGATTATGAAGTCTCTTCTAATACTTTCCATTGCAAGACAATAATAATTTTTGAAGGGGAGTCTGAGTATTGAGCTGGATATGTAGCATGATCAATTTTAATACTCTTAATTTGTTCATATTGGGTTGAAAACTATACTGAATACATCATCCAATGAACGTATTTTCCAGCAGGGTTTCTTTCAGGCTGCAGAACAGCTTTGAGCACATAGCACTGCATAGATTTTTATGCCTTTTAAACTCCCAGCTGTCCAGTTGGGGAAGATGGCATCTGACACTACATGCAATTAGCAGCACAGCTAATAGTAGGTGCTAGCAGCAGAATGGAGATTAGAAAAAGAGTAGGGTGAAGAGAGAGAATGTAGTCTGCCAGATACAGCTCCTCTTGTCACAAGAAACACAGGTTACCGAAAACCTGATTCAGGCACAGGGAAGGCTGAATTGCCTGACAAGGTTTAAAAATACCTTTTAAAAAATACTGGGGATAGGATCGGTGACCCTTAGTGTAAAGGGTCTGTAAAGCTAATTTCTCTTTATTTGGATATTGCCACTTAAAAAATCTGGGATTAATCTTGCATTGTATCAAATAACCTAGTTAGGGGTTGGGTTTTTGTTGGGGGCGGGGGAAATGACAAAAATACATTCATGAGCCAAAAACAAAAAGGTGATTTGAGCTATAGGCAAAATGTTCTCTCGTCCTTGATAGGGGCATTAGTTGTAATTGAATCCATTTTTTTTCCAAACACTGTTCCAGATCCCTTTTTTGTTCCAACTGTCTATTGTTATGAATAAAAGATTTTAGTATGTAGTGTGTGTACTGTCTCCATATATGAAAACTGATGTGTTGTTTTAAGAGTTGTTCTTTTCAGTAGTATCCCTAGGTTACTTGTGGAGTTAATGACTTTTTTTAAGGAAAATATGCTCTGAATTAACTGATAATATGGACATTTTCAGCTGTCTTGACAACAGTGTTCTGCCTTGGTTGCTATACACAATATAAGAGTTAAACATTGGCCAGTTTTGACATGCTCCTTGTAATAGTGTGGATAAAGTGAGTCACAGACACAGTGCCTCCGCCTTGCTTTGATAGGAATTTCAGCTTGATATTAGCATCACAAAAACCTGCATGTGGTGGGTTTTTGTTTGGGGGTTTTTGGGGTTTTTTTTTTTTTCCTTCTTCAATAGAAATGGTTTTATTACCTGGCATAATGATTCTAAAAGAAGGGAGAAAGGTAGTAAAAGTAGTTGTCACCCTGTAGATAAGGGAAACTGAGAAAAAGTGAATGGATGGCTACTTAACACAAAGGTTTTTAAACCATGGGTCAGGACCCAGTACTGGGTCGCAGACCCTCAGGTACTGGGTCACGGTGCCTCCTTCTGATGCCACCGAAAGACTGGAATGCATTGCTCAGAGATGTAACTGTTTGGGTTGTGAGCATAAATGATTTTTTTTTTTAAACTGGGTCTTGAGGAAAAAAGTTTGGAACTCACTGACATAAGAAACACAATATGTAAGGAGAATTGGAGAATATTCAACACACAGTTCTGGATAAAGAATTGGGAAAATAAAGTTTTAGAAACTCAGTATATATGGTGATCACCTATTGTGAGGAAAAACAGGGTCCTGTGGCACTTTTAAAGACTACCAGATTTATATATGCGATAAATAAATCTTAGTCTTTAAAAGTGCCACAGGACTCTGTTTGTTTTTCTGCAATAGATTAACACGGCCACCCCTCTGGAACTTGATTATTGTGAGGAACCAACCCCTATACTTCCTACTAAGTGGATAGGAAGTATTAAAAGAGAGAGCCTGACATCTAATGATTCTACTTGTCACCCTAAAATCTGCAATATATAGGTACTCTCCAGGGAGCCTTCACTTACTCACCCTCACACCAGTCCTAAGTGGCAGATGGTTTGACCTATCCCCTACAGGACATCACAGTAGTGGAAAACTAAGGTGCTATAATATGAAATTAGCTACAAATATCAGTATGATGATGGGTATCTAGGTAACTTCAGAGAACTAGAACTATATATATATGACTAAGTGTTGTGATGCATCTTTCTCCTTGCCATTGTGACGACAGCAGTCTACTTTAACAACATGAATGAGAGAGGATGAGAACTAACACTTCTTTAAAATATGGCTTGCATAGTCAGTCGGTTGTTAAATTGAGTAAATTTCAAATCAAGGGATGTTCTCAAGTAATGTAGCCATTAGGCTGAAAATTAGGATTTTTCTTAATTATAAAAATTACTCAATATATCTTTCAGTGAAGTTCTTGTTATTAAACTATTCCATTGTTAGCAGCTCAGAACTGCTCAGCATTGAGCTATTGTATGAAAAACAGAATTAAATGAAAATGTTCAAATAGGACTATCCAAGATGAAGTGCAAAAATGAACATGCAGTAAATCCTGAAAAGTTACGGCATAAATAAATGTTTTATACATTTCTCAAGTATCTTGATTTGAAGAGGCTTTTCACCTTGCTCATTTATATAATGCATTAGTACACTACTATGAGTAAATATGTAGTGTTGAAAAGCTGATGGTCTTCGAGATCTACTGGACTCTCATGGGGAAAGGTGATAATTAAATATTGAAACGTACTTATGATCTGACTTGCACTTCTATAGACATGGGGAAAGCATTACAAGTCCGTTTTTTGGGTTTTTGTTTTACTTTTGGTTTATTCTGGATATATTCTCATATTTTCCTCTTAACCCACTCCTTGTTGCAGGTAAGGAATGTCTCTTCATGGTGATAGCAGTGGAGACAGGCAAAAAATGCATACACCCAAGTGACCGTGCTTATTCAAAACCAACCACACTGTGTTTTACTTTCATCTTATTGATCAGCATATTAAGAAATTTTTGGGATTCCAGATTTTAAATGTGGAACTGAATGCATTCCTTCATCTTGTGTTCACGAACATGTTAACAAAGCTAGAATTGACTTTTTTGATGGGAAGGCTGCATAATATATGGACAGATGTGAAGGTCCAGTTGGAACTCTGGTAGAAGTGAATGCTTATGAGAAATGAGTATAGGCTAAGTGAGCCGTCGCTGGTGAGAAGCTGTATTGCTCCACTTTCTGTAAAAAGATGGCAGTGTTTCATACTTACGGAAAACAAGTTTAATTTGCACAGTGTCTTGTTTTGCTGAGCTCCAGTGTTTGTTGCTACAGCACATTATACAGTTAGAGAAAATCTCTTGGTGAGTGCCTATATAATCTATATAAAATCAGTTGGTTGAATTGACTTGCTGGCCTAGCAGTCATTCTCTGTACAAGCATGTAGCATACCTGATGGTTTTTTAAAATTGTGCATGGAATTGGGGGAATCGCACCAAACCCTGGTTTGAAAGATAGTGACTGAGGGATGTTGGCCCAAAATAGAGAGAACAGGCGGGGATGAGGGTGAGGAGTGGGAAGAAGCTATCCAGGGCTCCAGTAGACAGGTGGGAAGATAAATTTTTGGGTTACTCCTAACAAAACTACTGCAATTGAATTGCAAGACTAGCCAGAAGTAGTGACAGTACACGTAGCTATATTTCTGAAGGGCATAGTAGAATGGTTTCTACTGTTCTGTTTAGGCTGAAACGTTTTCTGAAACTTCAGTCAACCTTTTTCCTCTGACTGCTGCTTTCTGTCATGTCAGAGGATGAAGTTTTTGCTGCTGCAGCAGAAGTACCTGGAATACCTGGAGGATGGCAAGGTCCTGGAGGCACTTCAAGTTCTACGTTGCGAACTGACACCACTGAAATATAATACAGAGCGCATTCATGTCCTCAGTGGGTAAGGGTGTTTAGGCTTGGACAGCTAGTTCTATGGCATTTCATGAGGGATTGCATAATTGGGTGGAAACAAGTACTGTCAATATTTCCTGACCCCTCTCTTTAGAACATTAAAAGTGCGCTTGAATCATGTGGAATTAGCAAAACTGTGTCTTGGTAAAATTGAGTCACTGTTCTCCCTTTTGGGGCCCAGTCTTGAAGTCAGTGGGGGAAAACACCACTGCAGAAGCAGGGCTTTTTTATCTCTCCCACTCCTTTTTAATCATTCATGCTAACTTTGTTCTTAACCTGAATTATTTACATTATTACTATTCGCCTTTTGGCTAATGTGGTCTAGTGGTGATTGCTACTATTTAAAATGGCAAGTGGTGGTGTATCATGACTCGTATAGCCACATTCATCCAAAATAAGTATTTATATACAGACTTTATGATACAATCTAAACTGATAAGGACATAAGTGTGGTCCTTTTACGGTAAGAAACATGTTTGGTCTCTCCTCCTATGGCTGAGTAATTCTCAAGCCGCTGGATATAGGGGATTTTTGGGTGGGAAGGGAGGAGTGAAGCATGTGCATATTTACGCTCCCTCCCTCCCCCCCCCAAATCTGTCAAAACACAATCTGTTTTTGTTTTTCATCCATTACCTTACATTGGTACCGTCTCTCCTTAAAGCTTTCTGAGTGACGAAGGTAAAGGGGACCTCTAGGGCAAATGACTCATGTCCATCCCCCAGATTTCAGCGGTAAATCTTACTATGTATTGTATTGTCACCATCCCAAGAAGTGAATTGCAGAGCCCATGGTGTTGGCACTGACAATACTATTATGCTAGAAATGTAGACATTTAGTATGATGCAGCTAGAAATACATACTTGTACCTCGGACACCCTGAGATTGGTTAGCAAAGTAAATTTGGTTTATATTTAGATATCTTTTGTGCCCTCATTGACTAATCTAGTTTGTTGTAAATTTCCAAGTTGAGTTGGGATTTTTTTTTAACAGAAATTCATATTAGCTTTTGGGTAAATCCACATGGAAAAACAATGAAATATTCTGCTTACAAAATTAAGCCTCATCATGTCCTTTGATTTGCCTCTGTCTGTCTTCAACCCCTCATCCATTTGCCCAAGTTTTCTGTGTCCCCTGAAGATCCATGCATTCTGCTATAATAAGCCAGTGTGAGAGAGAAGATCCTGAAACAGGCTCTCTTCTTTGAGCCCCTGCTACTCCACCCCCTCAAATATGAATTATAAACAGGAACATCTCCATATGTACCAACATTATGATTGAAAATGAATTCCAAAATGTTTAGCCTATAATATGATGTTTGTTCACTTTGTGTTAACAGATATCTGATGTGTAGTCATGCAGAAGACTTACGTGCAAAAGCAGAATGGGAAGGAAAAGGAACAGCTTCCAGATCTAAACTTTTGGACAAACTCCAGAGTAAGATCAGTTTAATATTCAGTATTTGAACAGATTTTTTTTTTTTTTTAATCTAGTCCACGCCACTTAACAGGGTGACTTTCGAGGGAAGTGATTTTAATTACACGATGGTAATTCTTGTTAATGGGAATGACTTTGTGTGATTTTGGAGGGAGGGGCGTGGCTTAGATCTGTGTCTAACACTCTATCTGTGTCTGCTGGCTCTAACTGTTTGTAATAGCAGCTTTCAGTTCTCCTCACTCAGTGTCTTTGCTATATGTAGAAAGCATGTTTTCGCTGCTGTCTGCTGATTATTTGCTTTTTCCCCTCTCACTCATAATACTCCAACATTTTGAATGCTTTTCAGTTGCCCTTGATATTGACTCAGGGAGTGTCCTATCCTGGGGCTTGTGGTATCTCATTTTACTTCATGGGCTGGTGAGCCACAGAGTCTTGGGGTCTGCAAACTGCTAAAAAATTTCCAAAAGTCATCCATGCCTTCATTCAAATATTTTTAGGCATCCACAGATGAGAAAAGGGTGAAAACCACTTCTGTAATGTGATGGATTTTACTGTGTCAGTAACAGTACCATCTTTTAATTGGGAATTCCTCATACTGAGCACAAAATGTAGTCTAGTGGAGTCTTGCAGTCAAGGATTTTGCTGTTAAAATCAGTATATAGAAGTCGTCTTACTTTGTATAAATGGAACTTATGCTGATCAGAAGCAACCGAAAGCTTAAAACAATGTATAGTTCTATTTGTAAACTTCAGTGAATGAGTTCGTCTGTCTCAATTGTACAGTTAAAAACCAACAAGTTGAGCAGTAAGTTGGATTTTTTTCATTTATACTTCGAGTTGTTGTTCAGTAAATAGTTTGAAGATAAAATGTGTGTGTTATAATTTATTTCTTTAAAGCATACCTGCCGCCATCGGTGATGCTTCCCCCACGGCGTTTACAGAATCTGCTACGTCAGGCTGTGGAGCTACAACGGGACCGGTGCCTATATCATAATACCAAACTAGATAACAATCTAGATTCTGTGTCACTGCTTATAGACCATGTTTGTAGTAGGTAAGAAAATCTTTCTACTTTTAAGCTTGACAGCAATATTTTTTTTAAAGAAATGTAACACAATCCACTTATATAATATTGTTCCTTTTTGAAGTATAGGTTCACATTTTTCAAATTGGAACATGCTGGAGTAAACTGGGAAAAGTCGGGCCCTCTTAGCTGAGTCACTTTAATTTTTTGTGCAAACAAACTACAGAATGTGTTTCTTGGTGGCTGGCTACCTCTCACTGTCTTGAGGGAATTAAACTTACTGTTTAATGAGATGGGTGTACGCATCACAGAGTTAGCCTTAATCTAGGTGCACGGAACTTGCTACTTTTTGGCTGCAAGTTTGATTATACAGTCAATTTCTAACTGTTATCTTAAGACATGAGACTTGTTACTACCCATTCTTCAAACTTTTTGGAAGAACAAGGCCAATCTAATGTTTAAAGCCATATTCCAGACTTAGCCTTTCATAATTGATGAATGCTGTTACATTTCAGAAATGTTAGACTCATAGACTCTAAGGTCAGAAGGGACCAATGTCGTCATCTAGTCTGACGTCCTGCAGAATGCAGGCCACAGAACCTCACACACCCACTCTTGTAATAAACATCTAACCCGGTGGTTTTCAATATTCTTTTTTCTTGGGACCCAGTTGAAAAAAATCATGTATGCCCCCGACCCAACAAAATTACATCTTTCAGCAAGACTGCATTCCAGTCTTTCAGCAGCAGCAGCAGAGCGCTGAGACCCAGTACTCTGTCCCAGTCCGTGGTTTGCAGACCACTGCTCTAACCTATGAGTTATTAAAGTCCTCAAATCTTGATTTAAAGGGTACAGAGAATCCACTGGCAACTGAGTCATGTCCCATGCTTCAGAGGAATGTGAAAACCTCCCAGAGCCTTTGCTGCCAGTCTGCTGGGGGGGAGAGCGGGGAGGGATTCCTTCCCAACCCCAGTATGGTGATCAGTTAAACCCTGAGCATGTGGGCAAGACCTATTAGCCAGACACCCAAGAAAAAATTCTCTGTAATAACTTAGAACCCACCCTATCAATTGTCCCATTGGCATATCTACCACCAGAAGTCAAAAATCAGTCAGTTGTCAAACTAGGTTGTCACATCATACTATCCCCTTCATAAATTTATCAAGCTCAGTTTTGAAACCAACTAGGTTTTCTGCTACAACTGCTCCCTTTGGAAGGCTATTCCAGAACTTCACTCTTCTGATGGATAGAAACCTGTGTCTAATTTCAAGTTTAAATTTCCTAATGGCCAGTTTATATTCATTAGTTCTTGTGTCCACATTGGTACTGAATTTAAATAATTCCTTTCCTTCCTTGGTATTTATCCCTCTACAGAGCAATTATATCTCCCCTCAACCTTCTGTTGGTTAGGCTAAATAAGCCAAGCTCTTTGAGTCTCCTCTCATAAGGCAGGTTTTCTATTCCTCAGATCATCCTAGTAGCCCTTCTCTGCACTTGTTCCAGTTTGAATTCATCTTTCTTAAACATCGGGGACCAGAACTGCACACAATATACCACATGAAGTCTCACCAGCACCTTGTATAAACATACTAACACCTTGTCTGATGCATCCAAGAACCACATTAGCTTTTTTTCATGACCACATCACACTGGTGTGTATAGTCATCCTATGATCAACTAGTACCAACTGATGTGTCCCCAGCTCTTGTCATTAGTCCCTAAATCGGTGGTTCCCAACCTTTTTGGCTCGAGGGCCACAAATAGTATTTTTAGAACCCTGAAGGGTCACCAGTCTATATAATTAAAATTAATTAAATTCAAATAAATTTTAATTATAATTAATTAAAATAAATTGGCCCTTCAAGGTTCTAAAAATTATATTTGTGGCCCTCGAGCCAAAATGATTTTTTTTTTTTTTTTTAATTTAAAGAAAGAAAGAAGGGAAAGGGGGGCTGGATGCCCATGAACAGGGCCAGCTTGTGTGCAAGCGCGTGAGTCCCAGCCAGCAGCACCATTGCAGCCCACACTCCTGCAGAGGCCATGTTAGCCTGCACCCCCTGCTCCAGTGCCCTGCGGCCCATTCCCCTCCCCCCGCAACACGCTTCGCAGCCGTGCCGACCCATGGGCCCCTGCAGCCCAGCTTTGACCCCCTCCTAATCCCTGATCTGGCCCTGGCCAGGACCAGAGAGGAGGTGGGTGGCCACAGACTAGCTCCCAGCTGCGCTCTGGGACTGGGTGGCTGTGGCCTGGCTCTGACGCAGCAGCGCGGGCCATTTTAAAAAGCCATGGGGCCAGGGGTTGGGAACCCCTTCCCTAAATGGATAACCTTACACTTCCCACTATTAAATTTCACCCTATTTCTGTTACTCCAGTTCACATGATCATCCAGATCTTTCTCCATGATATCCCCATCCTTCTCTGTATTGACAGTACCTCCCAACTTGATGTCATTTGTAAACTTTATTAGCGCACTCCCGCTTTTTGTGCCAAGGTCAATAATAAAAAGATTAAATAAGATTGGTCCCAGGACTGATCCATGACGAACTTCACTAGTTACCTCCCTCCTGCCTGACAGTTCACCTTTCAGTATGACTCTTTGTAGTCTCCCCTTTAACAAGTTTCTTATCCACCTTTCCATTTTCGTATTGATCCCTATCTTTTCCAATTTAATGAATAATTCCCTGTGTGAAACTGAATCAAATGTCTTACTAAAATCTAGCTAAATTAGATCCACTGCATTCCCTTTGTCTAAAAAATCTGTTATCGTCTCAAAAAGGGAGACCACGTTGGTCTGACACAATCTGTCTTTTGTGAAGCCATGTTGTATTTTATCCCAATTGCTGTGAACCTCAATGTCTTTAACTACTTTCAGAATTTTTTCCAAGGCCTTGCATACTATTGAGGTCAAAATAACAGGCCTGTAGTTGTTACCCGGATCACCTTTATTTCCCTTTATTAAAAATAGGAACTGCATTGGCAATTATCCAGTTTTATGGGACAGCCCAAGTTTACAGATTCTTTAAAAATCCTTGCCAATGGGCTCCCAGTTTCATGTGCTAGTTCCTTTAATATTCTTGGATGGAGATTATCTGGCCCCCCCGATTTAGTCTCATTAAGCTGTTCAAGTTTGACTTCTACCTTGGATGTGGTAATTTCCACCTCCATATCTTCAATCCCATTAGCCACCCTACCACTATCTCTAAGCTCATCATTAGCCTCATTATATTCAGCCAAGTCCAGATTGTCCTTAACCTCCACCCCATCTTCAGTGATAAGCAATCCTACTTCTTTCTTTCTTTTGTTCTCTTCCTATTTATATGGCTATAAAACCTTTTTACTATTGCTTTAAATTCCCTTTGCAAGGTCCAACTCTACTTTATACCTACATGTTCTGACCTCCAAGAGGTGTCTTTCCTTGCTGATCTCTCCCATCTTCCACTCCTTGCAGGGTTTCTGCTTTCTCTTAATCGCCTGTCTGAGATGCTTACTCATCCAGGTTGGTCTACAACCCTTGCTTATGAATTTTTTCCCTCTTCCTTGGAATGCAGGCTTCAGATAGTTGCTACAGGTTTGACTTGAAGTAATTCCAAGCCCCCTCCACTTTTAGATCCATAAATTCTTCAGTCTGTTCACTTCCCCCAACTAATTCCCTTAAATTGAAATGATATAAGAATGCACAATGCATTTTACTCTCTAGTTCTTGGTCATAACTAAAAAATGCATAATACAAACTGAGTAAGAACACATAAATAGATATTTTTAAATTCAACAGTGTTGGCTTTGTAAAAAAACCACCCAAATTTCTTAACTCTTACATATAAGAATGTAAGTTTCACATGTACAAAAGTCATTGGTTTGTGTGGGGCTTTTTGGTGGTTTTGTGTTTTAGAAATTCCTTTAACATTTGGTGCTGCTTGGAATTTTAAAATGGTGGGATGCTTGTGCGGGCACCAGGGAGGAAGTAACTCAATGCTGGTGACTGTTATGATTGAATATTATGCGCCCACAAAAACAGTAACTATGTTAGGGGTAAAAATAACGAAAGTCCTGTGGCACCTTAAAAACTAACAAATTTCTTCGGGCATAAGCTTTCGTGGGGCTGCAACCCATTTTTTCAGATGCAGCCCACGAAAGTTTATGCCCAAGGAAATCTGTTAGTCTTTAAGGTGCAACAGGACTTTCATTGGTTTTGCTGTATACAGAGTAACACGGCTACCTCCTCTGGAACTTAAGTTTTGTGTACTTTTCTTCAGACAACCAAAGCTCATCAGGGATCTAGCAGTAGCATGAGTGCAAAGACGTACCTTCAAAATATCTACAAGCTATAATTGGGTGGTAAAGGGCCAAGTTGCAAGATACTGAGGCATCATGAGAAAGGGGGATGATCTTTTACATTTTTGGTGATCCGAGTAGTAGTTTAATTCTTTCATTCATAATGAAGATTTGTCATCTTAAACACTTACTATATCAAGCTGCTATTTACTGATCAGTACTTGCCCTGTAATTCTGTTTGTAGCTTCAAAAATTGCTGGTATCTCCACCCATATAGGAGTTTTAGGTTTCAAACTATTTGGTAGCTGCTTTTAAAGTGAAGATTTCCATTTCAATATTCTTTTCAATACTTCAAGTAATTACAGATATCTTAGAATCTAAATGACTATTCTAATACTTCTTTAACTATGCTCGAGTAAGTATTTTGGCTTTAGACTCTTGTACTCTTTTTTTTGTGGTTTTCTGTTACAATTCTTTGAAATCCTTGTCTGGAATAATGGCCATCTCACTTCATTTCATTTCTGGGGAATAAGTGGTATGAAGGCTTTCTTCACTGCGTGTAGGAATTGGGGGTCCTAGTACTTTGTACTTTAGTGCAGTTATATGGTACACAATTGATTGGTTTGTAGGACTTACTACCAGTCCAGAATTGTGTTAATGCTGTATTTGCATCCAGCTAACGAGAGACCAATGTGATTAAAACACCCTCCTTTTTTATTTATCTAATCTCAGAAGACAGTAATATGATGAGGATTAAAATTTAACAAGTCTGATTGTGTAAACATCACCCATAGTAAATACATGCCCGTGTAAAAGTTCGATCTCTCTTTCTAATTTTGTATCCTCCACATCCAACTTGCATACTGTGTGTGTGTGTGTGTGTGTGTGTGTGTGTGTGTGTGTGTGTATGCATTTATCAGTAAAACCACAGTCTGATGTACCCCCTTTCTGCCCCCCAAAAAAGACATTTCAAAACAAAGGCTTCCACTCTGTCCTCAACTCAACCTATTGTACCTACCTATTGCAGGGGTCTGAGATCAGTATGTGGTGCGCCGTACATGCTGCAATGCTTGGGCATAATGAGGTGAGTTCAAGACAGTGGAAGCCAAATTCTGAATTTTGTTTTTAAGGCCTTTTTAAGTATGTGTAAACAAACTGATTGATAGAATTAAAGTAACATTAATCTTGATAGGCTAGACCACTGGTAACTTCCACTTTCACTTTTTTTTTTTTTAAAATGGGGTTAATCTATATTGGATTTCTGGCAATATTGGAATCAGGCAAATTTGTATCACACTTAACAGATGACATTGAGCTAAACGCACAATCACTTCTTCTCAAGGGGTGGCATGAGGGAGAGGGTGCTCAGGGTGAAGCTTTTTCACATTCCTTGGCATGTGATAATGGAGAATTTAAGGGGGGGTGAACCTTTCACAGCATCCTTTTATTATCGGTTCCTTTCCCACCCATGCCCTCCCACACCTCAGTTGAGAACTTAAAATCTGTTTACTTACCTGTTTCTCTTCTTCTACCACTTCAGATTGTGGCTGTACAATTATGCATGGAAAGGTGACTTTATTTAAAAACCACTGAAGACTTGGGGGTTTGGGGAGCAAAGTGAACATTGCCTCATGCAGATACTGGGTTAGCAACACTATCAACCTTGGTAGTGTCTGTTTTTTAATCAGTGTTTTCAGTGTAAACACTGGAAACCAATTCACCTTCATGTTTTTGTTACATTATTATTCAGTAATTCTAATTTTAGATCTCTTGGTCTGTTTTTAAAGAATTAAATTCATAATTTGAAACTTATCTGAAACATGATTGTCCGTGGTGTTTACCTGATGGAATAAAGCCTAAGGAAACAATAGGGGCTCATCTGCATTTGAAATGCTACAGTGGCACCAATCCACCTCCCTGAGATGTGGTGGTTAGGTTAACAGAATTCTTTTGTCAACCTGATACTGTCTAGGCCAAGTGTTAGGTAGGTTTAACTACATAACTCAGGGGTGTGAATTTTCACATCCCTGAGCAATGTAGCTGGATCGGCCTAACTTTTCAGTGTGGACAAGGCCTAAATTAAGCTCACTATACTAAACGGATCAGTAATGAAGGAATTTTATATGAGAAGAAACAGAGAGAGGTATAGTTCAGCGTGAGTACTCTTTTAACTAAACAAAATCTATTCAAACAGCCACTCTTCTTAAGCGATGTCTTTTGAGACTACTCCAGAAGTTCTGTTCTGTTCCACATATTCTGGACAGTGTACCTTTTCAAAAGTACTTGCTTAACACATACAGCAAAATATCAGTGAAGTACAACTTGCTTCATTACTTGAATGAGTAAAAAGTGTCTCTCTCCTCTCCTTGATGTAAAGTGACGTGCATGAACTTCTTCAAAACATGTCTGTGACAGGCAGGTCTTCTCCTGTAACTGATGCTTTGTTCATTGTCTCACTTTTGATGACTCATTCATTAAATTGATATTTACATGTTCTTACACTACATGGCCATGTGAATTTTTTTAACTTGTTCCATTTTTTAAAAAGGGATAGCAGCTTTAGAAATAAGGTATTAGAACTGGCAGAACAGTAATAAACATCAATAAAAAATAAGCTTAAAACAAGTCTTCCAGTTCTCAAATTCAGTTTACAGAGTCTATAAAGATCACAAACATGATGGTCTAGAAGCAGTTACAGTACTGGGAAATGTTTTGAGGGGTTCTACAGTGTTCTCCAGTGACATGCTAGAATTTGCTTAAATAGAAAATCCACCTTTCCTAACAACCACAAAGCCATTCTCTTCATTATATCTACTTTTGGAGGGGAGATAGAGTGGTGCTGTCCTGTCCTACATTTTTCTGATTTCGTGGGGTATTGCTTCTTGTTCTGAGTAGGGTAACATCAGAGGTGTCTCACTACCTAAAAAAAGCAGAGAATGTTTTGAAAGGATTTCCATATCATTTGCATATCAAACAAATTCGTAGCATTGGTTTTTGGTAATGAACATGGTTGAACAAAATGGAAAAACTCATTTTAGAACTGTGACTTATGTCATGAATCTATTTTCAGTGTCAAGTGCAAGCAAAGATTTGTGACTATTTATAACTAGCTTTCCTTAAATAGCTAAGTAATTTATTGCAGTAGCTACTCCAGTCCTGGATCAGGACACCTTTGGGCCAAGCACTCTGTAGACACACAAAAAGATGTTCATGCCCTCAGCTAACTTATAAGCTCTGTGGGGCAGAGACTGTCTTATGTGTTTGCATAATGTTTGCACATTGGCAGCTCTAGAAGCTAGTAACATTAATGCACATAGCCGGTTGATTTCAGACACGATGTAACTACTTGTAGTTCAGCTGTGAAAAATTGAGCTTGGTGCCAGTAGGTGAGCTGCAAACATAACCAAACTTCTTTCTAATTTTTCTGCATGAATTTAATATTTTGATTATAGTATCTTCCATAGCATATAATTGGGGTGGGGTGGGGGCTGGGAATTAGCTGCTGTTGAAATGGCCTACTGTTCTGTTTTTGGTTTTGTTTGCTCTGAAGTGGGGTGGTGGTTGTATGTGGCTTGCAGAATAACAAAATACCACATTGTTAAACACTAAATAAAAACCTAAATTACAGCATACTAATAAGAGTTTCATCTCTTGAAAATGATCTTGTAGTGGAACTATTAACTTTTTACTCCTTTTTAGCACATAATTAAGAATCATTTTGTGGAGTTACCAGAAATAGCTAAAATGAAAAGTTATATTAATTGTTACTTCAACTTTTTATTACATTAGTGTCTAGATGCCCAATCAGATTGGGGTTTCACTGTTCTGTGTGCCCTACAAAACTTTGGGAAGACCCATTAAGTGTCTTGAAATCTTACAATTTTAACTGAAGATGACACAGTGAGTGTTAAATAGTAGGAAGGAATGTGGAGGGAAGTATAAGGGAGCAGTAAGCTCCTGTGACATAGTGGAGTGTCTATATTCGCATCTTAATGGTTCTGTATAATTTAAGAAGGATCTTTTTTTAAAAAAAAAAAAAAAAAAATTAAAATACCAATACCAAGCAGTCTTCAGATTGGACCACTGATTAATACATAGTTTCTTATGAAGATTAATGTTCATATTTTGAAGATGGTCCTATATTTTGAATATAATTTGACAGCAGAAATCTTTACTTTTATAATTAGTTTTTACCAACTGCTGATCAGATTGTGTAAAAAATCCTATGGTTTTGTTTTTGTTTTCTTTCAGGAAACAATTTCCATGCTACACACAGCAAATACTTACAGAGCACTGTAATGAAGTATGGTTCTGTAAATTTTCCAATGATGGAACTAAACTAGCAACGGGATCAAAGGACACAACTGTTATTATATGGCAGGTTGATCCAGTAAGTACTCAGACTTTAAACATGTGTGATTTAAAGATTTTAAAAACTAACCTCTTCTAAATCATGCAGTCTTTCTTAAATTTCCATTGTGTTTTTGTCTAAGGCCTTCCCAAAGCTTCTGACTTTTTTTTTTTTTTTTTGGTAGCTATTTTAAATCCTTACCCTCTTTACACATGTGCCTGCTTTTTGCTTTTAAGATTTAAATAAAGTCCTTCACGATTTAAACATGCCACCTGATCTTTGAGTGATAAAATGTCACAGAACTTATAGAAGTTTCATTAAACCTATCTATTCATTCCCCTTCTACAACTTGAGGAACTCTTTCCCCCTTCTACAACTTGAGGAACTTTTTTTTCAGTCAGAGTCTAAGAAAACCTGGCAAAACTCATTGACTCATCAAGGAAGGATGGTACAGGTTTTTTTCCTTCAAGAGTAAGCTCTCCTTGTGTTTTTTTATTGTTGTTTTATATTGTTTGTTTGCTTCTGCTACACCTCCTTACCCTTGCTATTGGATATCAGCATCTTTTCTCTCTGTATTATATTTTCTTGTAAATAAAATGCTTGAGCAGTTACTCTGAGATTATTGAGGTTCTAGTAATGATGTTGGTCTTTCAAATGTGTTATGAATTGGATTAAATTATGTTCAGTTACTAATTGAAAGCAACATATTTGTGGCACATTTCCTAATACATAATATACTATATGATTGATATAGGTATTTAGATGTGCACATGCAATATTCAGGTTCATTAAAGAGTTGCCAATCAAACCCTTGGAGAAGATTTTAAAATTTTGTATTCTTATTGTTACAGAAACCCCATTTGCAAATAGCAAGCTGCTCCTAGATCCTGCAGCAAGATTTGAGTTGAAGGGGAACCCCCTTCTCTCCCCTGTCCATCCCCCCCTCACACCCTAGAAAAAAATAAAGGGGGGGAGGGGAACAAATTTGTAGGGAATATACTAGTTGATCTCTTCACTGTTGGGGAAGGGTGGAGGATCTTTAAAAACTGTTAACAGATGAGTTTTGTTTGTGTGTGCATGGAAAAACTTACTGCTAGGATTCTCCAGGCTTGGTGATAGAGATGGTTTTTAATTGGAACCAGCCCACTTTATAGCTCATAAATGTCTGGAGACTCTGTTAGAAAAAATGTTTTGGGGTTGGTTTTTTGGGGTTTTTTTTTTGTTTGTTTTGTTTTTTTGTTTGTTTGTTTGTAACCTAGACTAGAAATTTTAGCTTATTTAGAGAAAACTATTAAGGCTGGTCTACATTACAAAAAGGAATAAAATTATAACTGGATCAGAAAAGTGTTTTCATTGCCCTCCTGCCTGGGCTGTAATGTACGTGGACAAACTACCTTTTATGCCAGTGCTGTTCTAACCTAATAAAATAACCACCTGGCAAATAGTTTCATAGTGAATCATTAATTATATACTATTTAATCATACCAAAATAAATGCACTTTAGGTGTTTGAAATTGTGCCAAAATGTTAAGTAAGCATGGGTCAATAAAGGAACAAATTCTAGTGAAACACAGCTTTTCTAATGGCTACTGTTTGGAGTAATTACAAGAAATTGTATTAATCTAATAACAAGCAGTAGATTTGAAATGTATTCCTCTGTAAAGTTGAAGGAAACATTCTTGTTATGGGATATATTGAAGGTGGACTCTTAAATTGTATTGGGGCATACCACTCGGTCAGAGTGCAAGGGCATATGGCGTTCATTTATTTTCATTTCAAATAATTGTTGAAAGTTAACAAAATAGCTGGTTCAAGGAACACTGTTAAACTTTGCCCCAAATTTATTCCATTCTGTAGCTATGTGTGCTGATAGGGAAACATTCTTCAGATGTTCAGTATATTTTAATGCTCTTGGGCTCCATCAGTAGTTCAACAAAGGGTATCCAAACCCTCATTTTTCCTGAAAATAAACATATCCCACTCCCAAAAGTCTAATGTAATGAAAATGCTGCTGCTGAAATCTTTTCGTTCTTGTCATTCTGACTATCATACACATTGATCTCAATCTTGTCTCTTGCATCTGCTTCAGCCATCTTACCAGAGGCTTTACATACTTGTCTCCCTCCTATATTTCTGCTATCATTTCCCTTGCTCTTCTTCCAATACTTTATCCTAACAGACTGTTTTCTTACTCAGATTCTGTCACATCAGTTAGTATTTTGATTTAAATGGGACCACTTACACGGAAAGGTATTCTACTTAAGTAAAGGTGGCAGAATCTGGCCTTTTGGACTTTCCATTATCCCCCTCCCGCATCTGACAGAACTACCATCTTGTCCACCATGTGCCTTCTCTTTCAAATCCATTCTTGAAACACACTCATTCTGAGTGTCTTTCCTGCCACCTTTTCCTTTTCCTGAACTATTTTTTTCAACTCTTATTGTGGGAAATGTTGTTGTAACTGTTTTGTATAGGGCTATACCAACTTAGTCATTATGAAAAACTGTGTAATTAGGTAGACCCTGTTAAACACTATTTTGTGCTCTTTTTGGCTTTGAAATGGTAATAAATGTATACTACTTCTATAGCTATAGAACCATAGTTGACTTCAGCACACAAAGGAAGACTTAAAAATATTTACAAGAAACCAATACAGAAGCTTGGGAAATAGAGCTACAGGGGCAGGGCCTTGAGGTGTGTATTAAACTTGCATTATATCTCCAATATAACTTCCCTGTTGGAAGGAAGATCTTCCCCTTCCCCCGAGCCTTCTTGCAGTTGGAGTGGGGTGAATTCAGTCTCTTGGAAGGAAAGCTGTCTGCTATTCTTCACTAAGTCAAGGGCCATAGATCGATCATCCATTGGACCTTCAGCCTCTTTCCAGTATCGAGATAGACACAGACCTGTCAACTGCTAGCAGTAACATAGGCTCCTTCTTCTAACTAGTCCAGTTAGTGATTATGAAAAACAGAATAATTATGTACTCCACAATTACATACAGACCTCTTCTTCCCGTCTTAGATTAATAACAGAAAATTATGCTTGTCTATTGAAAACATCTAGAATCTGGAGCAGCTGGGTTTCAGAGCTGAAAGGCAGATGATTTTGGAGGTAATGAAGAGCAAATAACTATCTGAGGGAATCTTTCCTGCCTGAGATATTGCAGCAGCATTTTCCCTTGCAGTTTCAGCAGAGCAAGAGCTGTGGCAGTGAAGCATGAAAAAAGAAAAACTTTTTGCTTGTCTTACTCTTATCTCAAGATTTGGTGCTTGTAGCCTCTCTTGGGAAGAGATTGCATAGGCATCATTCTCCCAGTGAACACAGAAGGAAATGCACGAGACGTGACAGGTGACTGGCATGCCTTTCCCCAGCATGAAAGGAAATGTGGCAAGGACAGGCAGGCTAAGGGCCCTAAAATACTGTCGTCAGTCACTGAGGACCACTGTGGCCACAGAGATGTGGTGATGTCCGGCACAGATAGCGAACAGCAAGGTGAAAACAGTGGGGGCCTTAGGAACTTCCCTCAACCATTCATCTGCCCCTCTTTGTGCTTTGAGGATTATTCAAATTGTTTTTTTCATTTGGGCCCATCTCCATTCAGAAGTCCAGCTTACCTGTCCATCGGGTCTCATCACAGATCCCTCAAAGTTGGTCTCTGCTCATCTCCAAGATACTTAACTTAATAAAATCTCCTCTATAACACAATACTAAAAGGAAAAAAATTGCCACTGATTGAATTATTACTGGTGGTTGAAAAAATACTAAAAACATTATCTTCTAAAATGGTGGTAAAGGTGTTTTGTTACAAAAAAAAAAAAAAAAGAGGTAAAATCTAGTATGCTGTCTGAAGCTTGAAAACTCTACAGTCCACAAAATGAGAGCTCTTCCAATGTTCCAGATTTATATGGGCAAAAATGAAGACTTTGAAGGAACTTTTCAATAGCAACCTTTAAGGACAGCAGTTTCCATGGTTTGCAAACTTAAGAGTATTTGTCTTCCTTAAATGAGAATTTGATAACTCATTCAAATATGGTTAAAAAAACCAGGATCAGTCTTCAAAACAGAAAACCAAAAGACAAACTTAGAATCATGAATTATAGTCAGATCATCTTGTTGAATAATATCTGTCACTCTGAGTAGTTGATTAAGTTGGTTAAAAGATACTGTCAAGCAAATGATGGAAAAAAAACTCACCTAACTATAATAAATTGGAGCGTCTTCTGACCTGGACATAAGGAGTACCCAGATTGTTCCTCCATCTCCTAAAGGTAAAGATGGAGTAATCTGTATTCTGGAAGCACTTCCCAGGTAACTTGTGGGAGTCATAGACTCGCTGTCTAGTGATCCCATGAAACTTTCCTGCCTGTACCAGCCCAAGCACTCCTCAGCTTCCTTCACTGGGGATACTTCCTCTGTCTGTCTCTCTCTCATGGCACAGCTGAATTATCTCTCCAAGAATCCAAGTCAAAAGGAGCTTTCATTGAGTAAGGCTAAAATAAAACAGAGGGAAAGATTGCTGGAGAGCTCTCACCAGGTCTTCGAATGAGTTCCAGAATGCCTTCCTATGTCCCAAGGAGTCCAAAGTGCCCCAAGTAAAAGGGGAGAAAATTGTTCTGTCCTTTTCCCAAGAGGATGCACAGAAAAATGGATGCAACAAGCTCTGTTCCATTTCCTTTCCTCACCATCACCTTCAGACTTCTCTGGCTGCTTTCTGTAAGATTCAAAGCTGATGGCTAACAAGAAAAATGCTGAGATGCCCAGCCATCTTGGGTGTAAATTCTCAACGGGATCGCAAAGGATGTGGCAGGGGTTTTGTTTTGGTAGAGGTGCAGTTGTCAAAATACTTCTGTTTTATGGTTTGGAAAACATTTTCAAAAGAGCTCTTGAAGAATAAACTGAAGTTGGCTGGTTAGACTTTGTCTAGCATACTGTCTAGTGAAAGCTTGTTCTACTTGAGCTGGATCCTGGGCTTCCTCTCTCCCACCCCCAACTGTAAAGCTGTTTTATTATCTGTGTTGACCCAGAGGAGTGCAAGTGTCTTGGCAGTTTGTAAATTAAGATGTGGTTTTTAATGAAACTGTTACCTGATTCTTGGTGGTTCATTATCAGCCTTCGTAGAGAAGGAAATCTCTTTGTTTTTATGGGACAACAGAATCCTCTTGTTTATGAAAAATCTTAATATAGAAGGGGCTAGCAGAGTAAGCCAAGACCTGGCTTCAGAAATGGAGCCTTCACCCCTGTATTTCAGAGTCTGTCAACTTTTGGCCTACCAACTTTGAGCTTCTTCACATCCAGGAGCCACAGCAATGTTATATTCTTATCCAGGAGAGGACACTGGAAGGTTGCTTTCATGAAGACATTATCCAACTGAAGCCCTGCATGCTGCTCAAACCATTCCTCCTGTTCTCACTACTAATCAGGTCCATCTGGAGGTGAGAAATGAGACCACATTCTTAATGGGTAAGAAGACTTGCTTTACAATAGCAGCCTGATAGAAGAGACATCTCATCTTCCTGCACTGCAGAAGGGCTGTGTTGTAACAGTGCTTCACCATGATCTAGTTGCCTGGTATTTTAAAGGAATTAATTGGGAGGATTTTTTGCTTGTAGGGTGTTCTGACCATCACAGTTACTCGGAGGATATCTTTCCCTGAATTTTAGTGTCAAATACCTTTCAGTTTCTGGTTTGGAAAAGAGAATGATGCTAGGATTCCATGAGTAATAGAATTCCTTCAAGATGGTTTAGCTTTGGGAATGATGGTGATCACGTTTCTGCATTATCTAGCATACTTTGGTTAAGGAAGTACCCAAACAACAACAACAAAAAACACCTTAATGCACCTGGATATTCAAAAAATTTTTAGGACAGCCTAGTTGACCAAGCATTTCTGTGGAACTTCTAACTTCGTTTTAATGCCATTAGGCAGAAACCTATTCCAGTGGCCCTATTGTTGTTAACCAATACTCTAACTAAATGCTAAGAAATAGTTCTCAAATATCAGTGCATACTGCACTTTAGTGGAGTACGACATGCTACACTGCAGAGAAGTTTTTATAAAAGGGAATCTGTGTATTTGAGTCTTCAGTCCTTTTTTCAAAAAGCTTTAACACTGCTCAAAAATTTTGTTATAAGACTTATGAACCTGGCTTCACCAAAGAATAGAGAAACTCCTCTGTATGAATGCTTTTTTTGGTCCAAGTAGCAAGGCCTGCCCACCCAGCCTGTCTGGGGCAAACTAGGAGATATGTGAAGGAGTTCATGTATTAAATTTAAAAACTGTGTAAACATTTCTTGAGGTAGGCATGTTTTAAATTAAATGATTTAAATCCTTAACTGTGGAGATGAAATAAACTGGAGAGGAACTTCAGAGGGAGGAGTCTAGGCTGCTGCCAGTACCTATTATATCTGCCTGTCTCATTCAGTAAGCATTGGGCCTTTTGCATGTAGGATCTATGGACCTTTACTATTTGAAGAAAGGAAAATTTTCAGATAAGCACAAATAAATACAGTAGAATCTCAGAGTTACAAAAAGACCAGTCAACTACACATTTCTTTTGGAACCAGAAGTACACAATCAGACAGCAGCAGAGATTAAAAACAAAAAACCCCAAACTACTACATTTAACACAGTGCTGTACTGTAAACTACTAAAAAAAAAGTTTTAAAAAACAGATTAATAAGAGTAAGAAAACTGTTTCTGTACTGGTTTCATTTAGATTAGGGTGGTTAAAAGCAGCATTTTTTCAAAGATTTATTAAGTCAATGTTCAGTTGTAAACTTTTTGAAAAAACAACTTAAACAAAACATTACGAGTTACAAACTTTTCAGAGTTATGAACAACCTCTGTTCCTGAGGTGTCCCTAACTCTGAGGTTCTTCTGTAATCATAATCTATCTCCTTTCCTACCGAGCCTGTTTCAGGTTCCATAATACCTCCAGAGCCTTTCTTTGGTGTTCTTCCTTGTTTCCCAAGGTGTAGGAGAAGTTAAGTGATGAGTCTAGTCTGTTTCACTGCTGCAGTTCAGACCCTTATGGGGAGCAAGGAAAATGGCAAAATAGTCTTGCTTTCATTGACTGCTTGGGAAAATGAGACTATTCTTGCCATTTTCATTGCTGCCTGTAAAGTTCTGACCTGTAACAGTGAATATTACTAGACTAATCACATTCCCTCAGCTTCGGCTAGTAGCAGTGTTCAGTGACAGAGGAACTCAGTTCTATGTTAGTTAAATTTCAGAAGGCTAACTTTACACTTAACTGCACACTTCACTTGCTAGGGCTGATTAGCAGAGTTGATTTATCCCCACCCCAGTCCCTGAAGAGAAGTTTCAGCATAGAAAAAGACACAAGACACAAGTGATAGTGGGCAAGTAGGAAATGTTTTCAAACAATGGACAGTAAAAAAAAAAAAATTCCACATCTGGATTGACCAGTTATTAGTAAGATGTGGTCATTGTATGCTGCGTTTTTAATGTGATTTGGGACATGTTCGTGAGGCTTGACACCAGCATGACTAAGTGGCATCAGGCTAGTACTCAAGTGGAAGCCTGAAGTGTTTGGATTGAGCCAGCAACTGATCAGGTGTTTTAATAGCATAAACCATCTTAATATTTGAAATAGTTGATAAATACCTCTAGGACTTCACTCTAATGAGCTGTCCTGCCATTACACTGCTAAGCAGTATCTTGCATTTTAAAATCTACAATTTTTAATTGATTCAGTAGGCAAAAGGAGTGCCTAAACTATCAGTATTAATGACTAAATATATTAGGTAGAACAAAGACACTTTTAATCCTGTAATATATAGTATCACTTTAATAAGGGAGGCTCTTATTTTCCTAAAAGTATAAAATTGTGGTCAATTCAATATTTTATTTTAAAATTAGCAATTAAAAGTGTAGTAGCTGACTACAGCTCTAAGGGACTAGGAGCCAGGAATTTCTGATATTCTAAACCTGATTCTGTCACGTTCACTGCCTGGCCTCAGACAAGCAACCTAACTTCTGTCTTCTTTTATCCTGTTTTGCAACAGGATTAACCACACTTGTTTTACTTCACAAGGGTGTAAAAATTTCTTCCACTCTGATTGATTCCTACAACGTTTTGAGGATGAAGTATAGCAAAATTGCTAGGTATCATGCATAATTTGAACTGCAGGCTATATTGTATTATTTTTGCACAGAACTCTGTCAGTACGTTCCTCAACAAAACAAAAGAAGAGTTCAACATTCTCAGAATACCTACTAGTACTTCTTTCTGTATGCTGGGGATCTGGGATGAGCTGTTTGTTTGTGGATCTACTCTGGAGAGTAGTAAATGCTGACTTACAAATAGATACTAAGATTCTGTAAAGAGAATGTTTTATTTTAAAAGATAATGGCCAAATCCTGCAGGCCTGAATTGGATGAAATCCCATCAAAACTCAGGACTACAGCATTTGACTCAGGTTATTTTGACAGCTGCTCAGATTATTATGCCAAATATTGACTAATCTTTTTAGCATATATATATTTGTTTTATTTAGGATACCCACCAGCTAAAATTGCTTAAGACGTTAGAAGGCCATGCATATGGTGTTTCTTACATTGCGTGGAGTCCAGATGACAACTATCTTGTTGCCTGTGGCCCAGATGACTGCTCTGAGCTTTGGCTCTGGAATGTACAAGTAAGGAATCAATATTAAGATAAAATTGCATGCTTAACTCTAGCTGTTGGCTTTATGTATTAGAACTGTTCAGTAAATGATGAAATCATATCAGTAAGCTTATTTCTATAGGTGAACATAGAAACATTACAGTTTTTTGTTTTATTAAAAAGGTTGCAAATAGATCCAAATCTAGGTAGCATATAAAATTTGTATATTAAAGATGAATGGAAATTAAACTAATATGTCAGTGAGCCTACTCTTAATGGCTCTTCTATCCTTTCTACTCTGGAATATGATGAGATGGTTACTTTGTTTCCTTTCCAAGCTAAGTTACTACTTTTTAAAAAAAATCCAGATGATACATTTCAATAGGATTTATTTGGGGATTTAGAACTGAATTCCTTAGTGCTATGGCTTTTATAAAGATGAGTTGTGATGTTTCTAATGTTCAGGTGACATTTATGAAGCTTAGCTCACATCTGTGAGGAAATAGTCAGGAACTCCAAGTACTGTTACTACTTTCATTTTGTGGTCCAAGCAGCCAGTGCAGTGGAGTCTGACCCAGTCACATAGTGCTGGAAAAAGTGTGATACAAGAGCATTTTGTCCTGTTTCTTTGTTCAGCATATTAGGCGTGCAGAGTAATTTTGGACTTTAGAAGAAGAGTGTGAAAAATACGCCCAATACAGACTGGATCTTGCCTGTAGAACACATTTGAGATTGTGCAAAATCTAAATGTGTCATTCAAAATTTAAAAGGTTTTTAGCCCTTCTGGCTGCAGAAAGAACTTTTCAAATGTGAGCAGTGAGTCTGAAACAGAGACTCAGGGGTGAACTTGTTCCTCACTCAACAGCACTGGGATGTCAACTCTTACGGCCAACAAAGGACAGAAAGGTATCAAGGTTACATATACAATTGCTCATCATTTTAAGGGATGGGAGTGAAATCCTTGAGAGAATAGGGAGATGTTGCAGGGAAGGAAGTACAGAGGGAAGAATAGAAGAGAGATGCAGGGAAACAAAAGGCAGAAGTGATAACCTAAAGGGGAGCACAGTCACTCATGAGTGATGCTGACTGCAGAGTAAGGAACTTAATAATCAGTAAAGGGTTAGTTACTACATAAAAGCTCATGCTGATCAGATCTCTGTGATATCAGTGAGTATGAAGTTCAAAATTTATATCACAGTGAATTTGTATCTCTAGAACTATAATGAAACACAGCATTTGGCCCTTTCCTACAAATGAATATGACACCCTTGCTTTCAAAACTGCTTTACAATCCATTGATAAAAGTCCAACTTAGTATGTAGAGTTTAAGCTGCAATATCCAGAGAATGGTAACCAGAAGCTATTGCAGAGAAGCTAAGTGAATTCTTTGCATTGGTCTTCACTGCAGAGAATGAGAGGTTCCCACATCTGAGCCATTCTTTTTAGGTGACACATCTGACGAACTGTTCTAAAATGAAGCTTCAATAGAGGTGGGTTTGGAACAAAGTGATGCATTTAAAAAGTAATAAGTCACGAGGATTAAGGGGTGTTCACCCAAGAGTTTTGAAGGAACTCAGATACGAAATTGCAGAACTATTAACTTGGTTATGTAACGTATCCTTTAAATCAGCCTTTGTACCAAATGATTGGAGGATAGTTAATGTAACACCAGTTTTTAAAAGAGGCTCCAGAGGTGATCCTGGCAGCTGCAGGCTAGTAAGCATAATTTTACTATCAAATTGGTTGAAACTATATGGTGAAGAACAGAATTATCAGACACACCAATAAGCTTAGTATGTTGGAGAGGAGTCAGCATGGCATTTGTAAAGGAAAATCATGCCTTGCCAATCTATTAAAATTCTTTAAGAGGGTCAACAATTGCGTAGACAAGAATGATCCAATAGATATAGAAAGTTATTGACAAGGTCTCACTTGAAAGGCTCTTAAACAAAGTAAGCAGTCTTGGGAGAAGAAAGAAGGCCTTCCTATGGATCAGTAACTAGTTTAATATAGGAAAAAATGGTCAGTTTTCACAATGGAGGGAGGTAAATGGGGGAAGGAGTCCCCCATGAATCTGTCCTGGGCTCCTTGCTGTTCAACATATTCATAAATGATCCAGAAAAGGAGGTGAACAGTGAGGTGGGAAAAATCATAGATGATATGAATTAAGATGGCTAAATCCAAAACTGCTTGAGAAGAGTTACAAGGGAATTTCACTAAACTAGGTGAGTGGGCAACAAAGTGGCAGATGAAATTCAATGTTGATAAGTAATGCATGAAAAAAATTCCAATTATACATACAAAATGATAGGGTCTAAGTTAGCTGTTTCTGCTCAAGAAGGAGCTTTTGGAACCATTGTGAATAGTTCTTTGACAACATTTGCTCAGTGTGCAGTGGTGGTAAAATATTTAAAAAACAGAATGTTAGGAACCATTAGGAAAGGGTTAAATAGTAAGACAGTAAATATCATAATGCCAGTATATAAATTTATGGTACATTTCTCCTTTCCTCTTCCCCATTCATAATCCTTCCCTCCAAATCCATTAAATACAACTACTGCTTTGAATATTGCATGCAGTTCGGTCTCCCCTTCTCAAAAAAGATGTTAGAATTGGAAAAGGTACAGATTAGGGGGAATGGAACAGCTTCCACACAAGGAGAGATTAAAAGACTAGTACTGGTCAACTTAGAAAAGAGACAGCTAAGGTGAGGATGTGGTACAGGTCTATAAAATAACAAATTATGTGGAGAAAGGGAATAAGGAAGTGTTTATTTACTACTTCAGCATAACACAAGAACCAGGGATCATCCAATTAAATTAATAGGCAGCAGGTTTAAAACCGACATAAAGTAGTACTTTGCACTTCACATGGTCAACCTTTGGAACTCTAGCCAGGGGATGTTGAAGGCCAGAAGTGTAACTGGGCTTTTAAAAACAAAACAAAACAAAAAACACACACCCTTAGGAGTTAGTTAAGAATAGATCTGTCAGTGGCTTTAGCCAAAGTAGTCAGGGACACAATCCCACATTCTGGGTGTCCCTAAACTTCTGACTGTTATAATCTGGCAGTGAGCAGGTAATGCATCACTTGATAATTGCCCTGTTCTGTTCATTCCCTCTGAAGCATCTGGGGCTGTTGGAAGACAGGATACTGAGCTAGATACGTCACTGGTTTAGCCCTCTATCGCCATTCTTATGTTCTGTGTAAGATTTTTGGTACTCGACTTTCTTGTAAAAACTAATTTACTGTCTCTGCATTCTTTTGACTTCCTCTTTTCTTCACTCCCCTTTATATATTTTTCTTTGCCTCTCATTTATCTTTTTCCCTTCCTTCACATCTCTTCTTTCCTTTCTCCTTTCACATTCTTACTCGTTTCTTTCAAATCCATTAAATACACGCACTACTTGTCCTGGCTTCAGATCTGAAGTGGAGGCAAAAAATAATAATTCCAAAATTGATCTCATGGCAGTTGCTGAAGTGAGAACATGGCTGACAGTTTCCCATGCTGAAAGAAAATTAGAATGACTACCTTTTATGTGCAACTTTTAAAAACTTTTTAATGCAATTAATTCAGTGAAATGTTCATAATTAAAAACATTAGGTTAAGTTTAATGCACATTTGTTACTTGTATGTCTTGGGGGTGGGATGCAGGATTTTTCTAGTGTCTGATTTTCTTTGTTTCCTCTCCAGACTGGTGAGCTGAGAACAAAGATGAGTCAATCTCATGAAGACAGTCTAACCAGCGTGGCTTGGAATCCAGATGGGAAACGTTTTGTAACAGGAGGGCAGCGTGGACAGTTCTATCAGTGTGTAAGTTGTACCTGTGTGTTTGTGTCCCCTCAGAATGCTACTTTCATTGCAGCTGAAAGCAGAAAGATGCACTTCAGAGTAAAAAGAGGTGTAATGTAGTTAATGGGTCTATTTTCTTTATATGTTCAGGTAGCCACTACGGTACATGTAACAAAAAATAATTTAACTTGCCATCAACTTAGTTGTCTGTGAAATCTTTTGACCCCCTCCTAATTTTGGAAGTAGTGTAACATGCATACTAATTCCCTGACAGGGCTTTTTTTTGTCCTTTAATACTAAAGCAGGTATATTTATAGTATAGTAAAGTATATATTATGTATCAGTATGTTGGGTCAATTGAGTTGAACAACTTTTTTAGCATTCTCTGATTTGCATTTAAAGGAATCATTTATTAGTAAATGCTTCAGGATGAGAAAACTAGCTTCTTGTAGAATTCATCATCATTTTCTATTTCTAGCATGTAAACTATTTAAATATTAAAAAGGAAGGGAGGAATCAGTCATGGATATGTTAGGGCTCTAGACTTCCATCTCTTTTTGGGGTCTGGTTTCTTGTGTCTCATTTACTATAATGGGAGTATTACTAATGGTGCTGAAGAGAGAAGGTCTTGCAGTAACTGGCTGACTTAAGCAAGAGGTAAATTGAAACCATGTCAAACCTCAAAAGAAATGGGACAAGGGACTCTCTAGTCTCTATGTTGGTTTGAGGGTGGAAGCAGAACGCAGTTCTAAATAATACACTAATTCTCATGTCCTGCATTTGATGATTGAGAGAACTCTTCTCTCTCACTTTGCTCTCTTAGTTGTTACTATGGAAATCTCTGATCAGAATTCCTTGGAAACTTAACTTAAAAAAACCTTGGTTATATTTCTTTCCTAATCAGGATCTAGATGGTAATCTCCTTGACTCCTGGGAAGGAGTGAGAGTGCAATGCCTCTGGTGTTTGAGTGACGGGAAGACTGTTCTGGCATCAGACACGCACCAGCGAATTCGGGGTTATAACTTTGAAGACCTTACAGACAGAAACATGTAACTACCTTTTTCTTACAAGTTCTTAGCTCTCATATGTCTAAATAGTCTAATTCCCCTATTGAGAAAACATAACATAACGTAACATACCAGAATAACAAATTATCTACATTATATGGTTTCTCTGTGGATCCAGCAAATTCTGAAATAGAACTTCTGTTCTCATTGTGATTCCCTTTCAGATACAAAATAATGGCCCACTTGGTTGCAACTGTGCATGGAAATATTGCAAATGAAAACTTACTTTGTTTCTGTTACTTTTTTAAATGTCCGAATAGTAATGCTCCTAACATACTGATGTCTGTCCTGTGATTTCAGAGTACAAGAAGATCATCCTATTATGTCATTTACAATTTCAAAAAATGGCAGATTAGCTTTGTTAAATGTAGCAACTCAGGTAAGTTTGATAAATAAAAATGTAAATCAGACATTTTCCTACCACCACTCATTTTTTTTAAATCTGAGGGAATTTGGGATCTGTAATGATATTAAACTATAGACAAAGCAGTATTTCACACAACATGTGACGTTCACAGTATATACATACGTAAATAAGCAAACAAAGTATTCTCCAAAAATGAAGATGTCCTTTTTTTTAAAAAAAGGCTTCACAAAACCTATTTGGAATAGAAATATATTTGACTGTCAGGTACAAAATATCTGCTGTTAGATTTTAACACTTCATTTTACTATGTTTAACTTTCAAACACTGCAGCAATATTCTAGAAGTATCATCACTGGAATGTTGGTGTTCCAAATAGCTTTTCTTTTGGACTTCAGAATTTAATTATTTTGGAAACAATACAATAGAAAATTGAGCACTGGAGTGGGAGACAGGACAAAAGCTAAAGCCATTGTTCTAGTGCAGGGGTCAGCAACCCAAAAGATAAGAGCCCTTAAAAAAAATTCCTTTCATAACCACGTGTTTTGAAGCCGCAATGGGTGTAGCCTCCTGGTGGGGGGAGCTGGGGTAGGGCACCTGCAGGGGAGCCCAGATCCAGGAGCGGGCCCCCGACAGGGTTCACTGCTGGTGATGGTGAGCCTGGCATAGGCCACGTGCAGGGTCCCCTAGTGGCGGGGGCGGAGCCTGGAGCCAGAAGGGGCAGCCAAAGAGCCGCATGCTGCTCTGGAGCCGCAGGTTGCAGACCTCTGTCCTAGTGCATTGGTTCCCAACCTTTTCAGTAACACAGAACACTTCAACGAGACAGGCACACTCACATTTTTCTGTTGAATTGATTGCTCAAAAACATCATGTTTGCTTACATTTACTATGGTTACAGTCTTACTAGAGAGGTTTGCAAGATAGTGCATACAACAAGTTAAAGAAGGATCAAGTGCATTAATGCTTCAAATCCACCAGAAAAAAAACACATCATCTCAGTTTTGCCCTTTGGCTATCGTTGTTTAGAATGGTCATGTTTTAGAATCACTTTTAATTTGATTATTTATTTTATGAGTTGTAATTTTGGTTGGCTAGAATATTGTTTAAGATGAAACAGTGTTTGTTTTACATTGATTTTCATTACCTTTGGCACACTTGGACAGTTCTCATGGCACACCAGTTGAAAACCACTGTTCTAGTGCATGAGATCTGTTCAGTTTCACTAGTTTCATTGCCCAAAGTGAAATACTTCAAAGGTAGGTACCTGTTATTGTTTTACAGTAAAAATAACCTCCATCATGCTCTTTGCCCCTGCAGGGAGTCCACTTGTGGGACTTGCAAGACAGAGTTTTAGTGAGAAAGTATCAAGGTGTTACACAAGGGTTTTACACAATTCATTCGTGTTTTGGAGGCCATAATGAAGACTTCATCGCTAGTGGCAGTGAAGGTAACATCTGCTTTAAAGACTTCAGATTTCAGTTGATGTGGATTTCAAGCACACACTTTGTGTATGAAAGGGGGTGAGGCAATATATGCTTCCCATATTTTAATGGGTTATTTTTAATACTATTATCAGCAACTGTTTTCTGTAAAAGGAAGTAATTGTCCACATGAGTAAACAAAGGTGTGTCTGTGTGCTCCTGAAATGATAAATATTGTAAGGAACAATGCTGCACAAGTTGAAAGTATAGCCTCGTAGGTCTCTTCCATCTCACTCCTATAAGGGATCAATAGTACTGAGAAAGCTTTAACTATGTGTGGGTTTTTGAGAGGCATGATGATAGCAGTCATGCTGTTGGCCAAAATAATTCTCTGGTGAGTAATTTAAATTCATTTGATTGGTAGGTTTTTGAAGGTAGGTCTGGTCAGACTTCAATTCCAAGAGAGTAAGTCATCTCTGCTCAAGTGGAATTAATTATAAGGGGAGGAAAAACGAAGTCACAAACATAGCAGTTGACGACATGGCACGTGGGTTGGTTTTTTTGACTTGTGTTTTTCATACTTGTAAATAGTCTATGGTGAGAGTAAAATTTAGTTTACGGAGCCTGGCCCAACTGCTTTCAAGCGAATTGATTTGCTCTTGTTGAGCGGCTTCGCTCCTTCAACTCCCATCGAGATCAGTAGGACTTGAGGATGCTGAGGCCCAGTTTTTGTAATCCACTAAGGTAAACTGAATAATCACTATTCGTACTCAGTAGCTCACAGTGAAGTCTCTTTGGAAAGAGGAAATGTTGACTAGGATATTAGAGCTATTTATTTTACTTATTTTTTGAAAGTATAGAAAAATCTTTCTTTAAATACTCAGCAGAAGATATCAGTTGAAAGGCAGCATGTCTAATGTAGTGTCATCCTCATCAGCTTTGAGCCAGAGTCCTGATGTAGGGCTTAGAACTTGTGTGCCAGAAAGTTCAGGGCTGTGTGCTGAGCTCTTCTGTTTGGGGCAGTGTACACACTACAGTACACCAGTCTCTTTTT
This sequence comes from Pelusios castaneus, assembly GCA_007922175.1. Classification (NCBI taxonomy): domain Eukaryota; kingdom Metazoa; phylum Chordata; order Testudines; family Pelomedusidae; genus Pelusios; species Pelusios castaneus. Next base: position 14,393,658 of record ML685763.1, on the reverse strand, counting down.
TCTTTTTCTTTTCTTTTTTTTTTTTTTTTAAATGGACACTTCACTTCCTTATGACCTACTATGTGTGTGACATTAATGTGGTAATTAATTTATGCAGGTCATCATCTTAAGAACAGCTTTTTTATTTTTTTATTTTCAGTGTCTAAAAACTACCCAGCTGTAGTTGAAGCTGATGGCACCTTATTTAGATTCGGACTGCCAGAGGCTGTTGCCTCTTTGCACTGAATTGTTGCAAATGTGGCTGCTGTGAAAGTCTCTATGTACAAAAAAAGTAACAGATTAAAATGTCATAACCTCTTAAATTTAAAGGTATGTTGTCAGCTAGGTAGGCCTTTTTCTACCACCTGCACCTATAGGAAGACTATAAGAAATCTCTTTGGCAAGTAAAATTGACTTCTGCCTCAATCTAGCTCGTGGGTTTTTTTAATTATTTTTATTTATTTATTTATTTATTTATTTTTATTTTTCTCTCACACATCCACTGTCAAGCACCAAAACGTTGGCTTGTTTTTACACTTTGATTCTCCAGATTGCTGGGTGCATAGCCCAGGCCCCAGAGTGGACAAAGAACACTGTTGTTGGGTTTTTTGGTTTTGTTTTTTAATTTTTTAATTTGATGCACAGGATGGATAATTATCTCTGTCATCTGAAATAAGGGGGGTGAAAAATGTAAACACTATATGTGTACTTCATGTAAATGCCATAATGTGGTGCTGGTCTATTCAAATGAGCTGATTAAGCAGAAAGCAGTTTCTTTACCAAATGATTCTCAGGTCCTGTTCTAGCAGGTAGGTTAGAAAGTGAGCCTGTTTTGTAAAGGGTGGGGTAGGGTTCTCTGACTCACTTAAACTTTCAGAACAACATTGGATTATATAAAGTGTTGTTTTAGTGTGTTCCTCTAGTTCATTGTAGTTCAGTCTCCATTTGAGAGAGCCTGATGCAGCCTTTAGTAAAAAGTCAATCTGCATGTTTCTTAGAGGCTGTTAGGCTTCTACATTAAAAGAAAATATCTCATGTCAACTAATTAGTCATAAATAAAATGCAATTCATAATAAAGCAGTGGTATTTTTTTTATTTGTGAGGTTTGCAAATAATTATTTGACCAATTGCTGTTTTTAAAATATATTACTAGAAATGATAAACAGGAGTGGCTGCTGTTCACAAAAGGAAGTTCTTTAGAATCCTATTAGAAATCTATTGAGTATGTAGGATTTACATTTTCAGAATGCCATACAAACATTTAATTTAATTCTTAATTTAATTACTTGAGAGTGGTCAGTAATTTGTTTGTTTTCCATTTTACACATGGGGAAATAGAGGCACTGCCGTACTATGTAAGATACATGACTCCATTAGGTCATTGGCCAAGTTGGTTAGAATTTTTGGAGGTCTCCATACCAAGACTTATATTTGAACTATATTCTAAATACAACCTTATGTATCACTCCTACATACTGCATCTTAACACATGTAATACACTTATATTCTTCTTTAATAGTGTCTTTAAAATATATATATTAAAAATACAATATTAATATTTTATGCAAGCTATCAAGATGATAGTGATCATTGGTGATTGGTGATCAGTATTTTCCTTGAATCAGATTGCAACAGCATTTAGGAGGAGCTTGATTTGTATTTCTAGCCGTGTATTGGTGACACTTAGGATTCAGTGCAGTCCAACATGCTTTCCCTCAGATAATGAGCCCACCCACTAGAGTTGCAAGTCTTAGAGATATTTTAAGTTTTTGCCACACTCTTGATCAGATTCCCATAGAGTAAACCAAAATCTTGCTAGTGTTGGTGCATATTAGAAGGTTTCAGTTTTAGAATTTGCAACACTTATTTCATGTAATATTGATACATTTTTTCGGTATCTGGAGGAGTGCAATTTTAATATGAAAAACTAGAAGATTGATGTATTTAGGACATTGAATTCAGTATTTCTCATGCTGCTGCTTCAAATCCACGTTTTATTTAGATCATAAAGTGTATATTTGGCACAAACGTAGTGAACTGCCAATTGCGGAGCTGACAGGGCACACGCGTACAGTTAACTGTGTGAGCTGGAACCCTCAGATTCCATCCATGATGGCCAGCGCATCTGATGATGGCACTGTTAGATTATGGGGACCAGCACCTTTCATAGACAACCAGGATATTGAAGGTAAAGCAATTTCTGCGTGTATTTTTTTTTTAAAGAAGCTGTACTAGAAGCTTATATAATTGAAATAATAAGCAAGCCAATTGCTTTGGATTTCTTTACAGTAATTAAAATGTATAATAATATAAGTAATAAATAAAATAATATAGTAAACAAACTGTAATTACCTGAAAAAGGCCTCAATCATCAGATCTCAGAACAATCAGTTGACTTCATCCCCAATCATATACAGCTGCAAAGTGATGCCATTTGAGGCATTCCAGTGACCATTGAAACCTCTAATCTGGAGCTGGTGGATTATAATGTCTTTAGACACCTCAAGATGGCTTTAACTTTCCTGTATTTTCTGCTGTTCTCTAAAACTTTGAATATATAAAACATTATATAAATATTGTTATGCAAATATTCAATAAATACTAGCCTCATTCTTGAAGTGGAATAAGGATATTTCCTCATTACTGAATGTAATGCCCCTGAAAGGTATTTGGTAGACCTGGAGACTAGTCATTTACCCAGAGAGCTATTATAGCACAGGCCGTGGAATTGCAAGTTTCCCTGCACCTGTGTCTCAACCCTTTCCAAGAAATATGCAGGATTTCAATACAGTGAATTGCAGTTTCTATGTCTATTCACTCCTTAGCTTTTCTACTGAGATTGCTAACAAAATAGCTCTCGTGTGGACACATGCCACCAAACAGCTGTTTTGATGGTAATGACTTAAACTAACCTGGCCCTAAGCTTAAATGTAAAATACTATATATTTTGTTTCCAGTCCCAACCAACCGCAAATACTCTCCAGTGCCTGTCCTTCTCATTCCTTTCCCCTTTCTATTTCCATCACCTGTTCACAAATCTAAAATTTAAGATCTGCCTCCCCCAAGAAAATACATACTTGTATAAAATGAACCACAGAGGAGGAGGATGGGGAGTAAACAAAGTAAAAACCAATGTGGATTTCTTTTATATAGCACTCTGTATAACACAGGCAGCATTGTTGGATTAGTGTCCAGGAATCTTAAAACATTAAACACACAATGTTTTCTGAATGTCTGAAGACCAACAGGGCTGTCTCCTTAGGGTTCGTTTCCTAATATCCACCTATAACTAAAAATTGTCAAGGAGAGAGAATATTTCTTTGAAAGAATGAGAGTAGTGAGATTTCACTATGGAAAAATCGTGTTCATTCTAGATCACTGTCCACCACATGACTTCTTTTTATATTGTCACTAAGTTTTTTAATAATGTGTTCAGTAACAACAAGCCTCTTCAAATACCATGTTTTCATGTCCTGAAAGGAGCGCTAGAGCTAACTACCACTTAGAAGTTAGAGAGAACTACTTTTTAGTAAAGGAAGAAGATTATTAGCTACATACATTTGAATAGACTAGGGTAGCTCCCTTTCAAGGAGGAGGATAAAATCCATAGTGCACAATTACTCTGAAGCATGTTGAGAAATTTGTGTGCATATAACTTGTATACATGTGAGTTGTATTGGTGTTGATGTGGTGTTACACCTTGAAAAATTCCGTATAATCCAAGTTTAATCTTTCTTTCATTTTTTCTTTGCTCAGAGGAATGCAGTAGCATGGATAGTTGATGGCGAATTTGGAGCAGACGACTTCTCTAACTTAAAATTAGTCGTATTTTAAATGGCTTGGGATTTGGTGCAAACAACATGATTGATTGCTGGACAGACATGCTCGTCATGAAAAGAGAACCATTTCTGAAGCCCGATCGGGGCCAAACATTTACCACCTTGCTTCATAGTAACCGGTTGAGATGAAGCACGTCGTTAGAACGTTGTTGGACGCCATGTCGAATTACACCCCACCCCTCACCCCCATCGGTTGTGAAGAACTGTGCTACATTCAGGCTAACCATTGAACTCAGTATATATATTTTTTCCCTCCTGCCTTTTTGTCTGGCAGGCTACCGTTCTTGTTGCTCTTCTGTGTAATGAAGTTTAAATGCTTGTTTGGAAAACTTTATTTAACAGTTTAGAAGGCTTGATAGAGTGCTTTAGTCTGAAGAGTATACATTGGATAGGAAAGTATTTCCTTCTCTTGTTTCTCTAAATCTCTCTCTCTCTGCCTTATTTAGCTTGAGATCTTTGCAGCTTGGTTCATGGATTCTAGCCTTGCCCGTTACGCAGTATCTATAAATCCAGATGACAAACCAGTGAACTATGTCAAAAGCACTCTCAATATCACACTTGACAAAAAGTTTTGTACTTTTCACATAGCTCGTTGCCCTGTAAAGGGGTTAACAGCACAATTTTTTAAAAAATAAATTATTTATAGGATTAAAGTGACTTCATTTGTATACATTTGGAATTTAAACCAGCTTAAAAACAGTGTCGTGAAATGCAGTATAACTGATGCTCTTTCAGAGTATCATGCAAGACATGGTCAAAACAGTGGCTGGAAGGAGTTTTACACATGCTACAAAAAGTATTCTTTTAATAGAAACCTCACTGCCCTTCTTAACAAAGAAACTGGATTATTAAAAAGTTAGAGCTATCAAAATGCACCTAGAGTCTAGTACTTAATTAAACAGGCCAAAAGTCAGTTTTTAGCTAACAGAAATATGTGCAACAAGTTTGTCTTTACTTGTGCAACAATTCTGATTAAAAACCCTAGGAAGGATCTGAAACAAAGATAGTGCTGCAAGAAGATAATGCTATTTTGCTTTGTAACTTTAAAACTTAGTAAAAGTACCTTTATTGTTCAAATAATACATATTGAGGATTTATATAATTTTCCCCTAACTTAAATACAGCTGCAGAATTTTCCTTAGTATTTCACTAACAAAGATGCATAGTTCTGGGTGGCTTTTTCTTCTTCTTTTTGGGGAGGGATGTGGGGGTGGAGTTATTTTGAAGTTTACAGGTTTAAATATGTCTGCTGGCCTTTATTCTGTGCTGGTGCTGTGAATAGCCTTACATTTTTAGGAATGGTTCCTTAATATCCTACTAAAAAGACACAGTTTGGGTACTGTATGCTTCTCAGAATAAACACACGGCCTGGTATCTCTAGTGTGCTTCTGCACTGCTCAGCAATTGATTAGGGAAAGATGTTGGATTCCTTCCTCTCAGCTGGATGGTGAAGGTAGTATCAGGGCTGTCTTGAAGTAAAGAAGGGAGTAGGGAAGAAGGCAGACCAGCATGAACGAAGTAAAGAAAAGGATGAATGAGTTTAACACTAGGACTAAATAAATCTATACTTTAGTGTCCTCCTTGGTTGGATGGAGGGATAACTTTGCCATTGTCAATGGGATAAAAAACAGACTATAGTGGTTTGGGAATGGGGGAAATAAGAGTTAATAGGACCCTTTTTAAAGGGTGAGGATATAACCCAAATGGATGCTCCCAAGGAATACAATACAGGAGAGATTCTAATAGATTATGGCCATTATGTTCTTCTACTTTCACTTCCATGTAATCTTAAACACTTTAACATCTGTACACAGTTTTTGTTGAGACCACATTTAATCTGACCAATTTAATTCTGTTTTGATATTTTCCATCTGAAAGAACTGTATGGTAATACCTTCAGTCTTGTTCGTTCATCTTCAGCTTCCCAAAATTACTTTGAAATTCAACTGAAATGCTTTATAAGCAAATACGAAATACTAATATTAGAAATCTGTGTAGACTTGTATTACAAACAACTTTTAAAAAAAGAAAATTCTTTTCTCTCAACCTACTTATGCTGGAGATCAACATTCTGTTTCTCCTGCCACAGCTGATGGTATGTTACAGCATGAAGATTATAGTCTTGATTCTCTGGTGTCAGTGATACTACTACAGACCGCAGGAGAAACAAGGAGCATTGAGCTCAGGTGCTGGCAGGCTATCCCCTTTGGTTTAAATAAAAGTTGAATATCTAACATTTGTACAGTGCTTTACATCTTCAAATAGCATACAATTGCTAACAGCAGCTGTGCTATTTATGATTTCCAAGGCTTTACATCTATTCTATTAATTTGGCATTTTAAGTATTTATTTTTTTTTTTAGAGCTTTAAAGCCTCCTTTTAAGCCTGAATAAAAATCTCTATTCCACTAAAAGCAAATAAGGCTATAACAAGGTTTTGGCTTTGGGTTTTGGTTTTTTTAAAACTTTTAGATGATGTGGTGCCCATTCTCCTGCTGTTTGTTCACCAAAAAAATACCATTGACTTCACTGGGAATTTTGAGTGTGTAAGGAATGTGGGATCAAGCCTCTAATCAATACTCAGAAGACCGATGTGTTCTTAGTTACTTCCCAGGGTTTTCAGAATAGTACGTATAGCTAAAACTTAATTGGGACTACATATCTAGTACAAACTGCATTCGAGCACGCTATGGGTCAGCACCTTTTTTTTTTTTTTAAATTAATATGTGACCAAGAATATTAAACTTTAATTCTCTCTTGTCAGAATAGTTGCACCCTCCACCCCCTGAAACCTCCAAACCCAAGAGTTTCTAGGCTTTAGAGTATACGCCTAATATACACAAGGTGAACATTTCAGAATGGGGTTAGTGAGAAGCACATTTTGAGATTGCCACTTTAATTTAGTTATGTAACTCAACTATGCAATATAAATGGTAAGGCTTCTGTACCAGCTAGGTGGAGTGATTTCATTTCTAGAAGTCTGTCGTACCAAGTTTGCTATATACATTGTGCCTGCATTTTCTAAGTGATAGGCAGAAACTGATAGGTGAGACTGTGGCAAAAGAAAGATTTAGGGTACTCAGTCTGACAGCAAGATTACCTGTAGCCCTACGTGCAGTGAATGATGGTTCTGGCTACTGTTCTAGGTTCTAAACTATTCCTGATGTGGAGTTTGAAAAGTACCAATACTTTTTGCACATAGACCAAAACTAAGACTTTTGGCTATGGAAAAAGCAAATGCAGTAAACTCATCTGCAGCATATTAATTTCCACATGCTTAAAAATGTTCCTAGCCTGGAATCTAGGGGTGGAGCAAATAAATGTTGGGACTAAATATGACTCAGTTATTTCTAGTAGGTGATGCTATACTCCTGGGGGAACATACTGTAAGATTGGTGTTTTTGTTTTGTTTGGGGATTTTTGTAGCTATTGATTAAAATATTCACAATAGCTAGAGATTATCAGCAATCTAAATCTTTCATGAACTATGGTTAACATCTATCTGAATGCTCCTGACCTGTTCAGGTAAGTAGTTTTTTGAGAGAGATGATGGAACACAAAGGGAGAAGTAAACTGTTAAAATCTCTCCCTTCAGTAAAAGTTGTTTATGTCCAATTCCCTCACACTTTTAGGACAAGTTCAAATTTTAAAAAAGCAAACCTGACATTCTGAAACTAGTACTAATCTGAAAGCTGGAGAAGTATCCAACTCTTGCTAGTAACCGCTCATCCTGGTTTCAAGCAAGCAACATTTAATACCGTTAATCCATTATTGGCAGTATATGCATCTAGTGGCATCTCACTACACCAATAAACAATGCTTCCCAACAGTTTGAAGGTTTCTTTATTAACTATTGCTTCCTGGAAACTCGAATAGTCAATCAGTTTGAGTAGGTTATATACATAAAAGTGGGTGAAATCAACATACTGGTCAAGTTTACAGCCAGATTTGTTGGCTTATAATGTGCAGGACGAATGGAAACGAGAGAAGATAGACTTTCAGTAGATTCATGTTCATAGCCCAATCCCTAAAACAATAAATTGTCTCAATTTAATTTGAAACAAGTGCTGCAAAGAGGCACATGGAAGAAGAGAAAAGATCCAAAATATGGCTTTAAAAAAATATGCAACACTGGCTCAAGTCCATTTTCAGCCACCATACTTGATTTAGGAAGAACTGCTAATTTTTAAAGACAACTAGCAGAACCTCATTAACTCTTGTACCCCTTTTTTTTTAAAAAAAAAAAGCGTGAACTTAATTGAATTGTGCAGTGTTGTTGAACTGCAGTAGCTGCCTGTAGTTGCTGAAACACCAAACTATAAACCCATTTCCTGTTTGATAATCCAGATTACCTGGGTTCAGTAAAATAGCTGAGTGCATATTTTCCCATGTGATATGAGAGAGGGAGGGTGTGTGTGCGTGTGTGTGTGTGTGTATTACATAAGAGACATGGAACCAAGTGTTCTAGGTACTGCTCATGATTTACTACATACTTTAGGTCAGATTGTGTGTATGTGAAGTGTCCTCTGACTACAGGCTTCAGTTAATATCAGTATATTTTTATAAATTTGAAATTCTATGTGCCCCATCTTTTACGTAAACATTTTTCATTGTTAGGGTAATGTGCTAGATTTGAATCTTAACATTTTTAGGCACAAATGGAAAAAGTTATTGGCTCCTTGAAAATGTATGGGACAAAAATGGATCATCAAAGCATGTATGTACTTACAAACCAAGCTGTAGAGATCAAGAAAAGAACTTTACTGTTGATCTCAAGATTTCTAAATTGTCAAGATTTATATGGAGTTGTGGTGGAACTAGTTAACACTTAGAGCTTTTGGTATGTAATGACTATTTGCTATGGACTGATATTAAATGTTTCAAAGGATTGCGTTCTTAAACTTTCTGGATTTTTGTTACTGTCCTCTTGGATTATATTAAGTAGTTTAAATTTCTTTGCTATATTACATTAAAATATAAGAACGTTGGGTCTCATATTTATTTTCACTTGTTTTACTAATTATTTGCAGAACACCCTTTGTTAACTTTTTATTTTATAACTGTGTAGTATTTTAAACATATCTTTAAAAAGGAAAATTGTTCAATTGGAACTACATAACTTCTGATTTGTTTTTATTAGGTTATTTTTAAAAAACCAAACACTTTTTCCATGTCGGTGCACAGCACTTAACAGAAATGTTTGTATTCCCTTTCTTCAGTTCAATAAACAGAATGAATAACTGGACTGAACACTTCTTAACCTCCTAACCTTCAGTCACATGGCTGTCAACTGGATGTCCATTTCACCTCTGATTTGACAATTAAAATAGAACTTTCAATATTTGACAACTTAAGTGAACATTTTTCCAAATATGTACTTACACCTAGCTTAAACTTGGCTCAAACTATTCATGTGGGAGCTGGCATGCTTACGGGTTGCCTCCACTGAAAATGTTAAGTGCAAGGCAGGCTACAAAAGGAGAGCAGATTCTCCCAAAACTGGTGTTTAACACTACAGTTAAATTCACTTACCATTCAGAACTGTGCTCCTGCTCCCCTACTTATCAAGAAGTGAGTGGGGGGGGGGGGGGGGAGTAAAAACACAAACCACTTTATTGCATTTTTCTCCAGCTCCCCCTAAGCAACTCAGTCCAGGACACTACTAAGTTACTTTAAACTTTGTTCACTATACAAAAATGTCATCCTGATTCCTAAAGGGATCAGAAGGACACAGCCATGTTATCAAATCCAATACAAATTTGAATCTTACCACACTGCCAGCCATTTCTTTAGTATCCACAACTAAAGATTTTATTATAAATGAAAAGAAAGAAAAGAGTTGTTAAATGGCCAAGGCAATCACATAGCAGTACTGGTGAGTGCTAATTTGTAAAGTCCCTCTGAAAAAGATCAGATCAGTCTGTTAGTCCTTCGTTCAAAGCAGCAGGTTCCAGAGTTGTTACCCTAGAAATGAGTAGCAGGAGTGAAGACAAAATGGAGAAGATGCTGCTGCTTTTTTTTTTTTTTTTTAATATCCTTTGCCCCAAACACAAGTTCATAGCATGTGGGCATGGAAAAGTTTTTAGAGCCCCGATCCAGGGGTAGCTCCTGGCTTCTGTGGATGGTTTCATAGTACAGCTGATAACCCTTGATGGCCCATCAAGCAGGTTGGGCAGGGCTGAAGCCAAACTGGCTGGGGCCATCACCCAGATACATAGCACAAGTTGTGATGTTCCTCTGCCACACATAACTCATGATGATACATAGCTACTTAGGTATAAAAAGATTATCACATTTAGCAAATCATAACTTTTCCACTTACATTGCAATCTTGTAAGATTAATTTCAATTAATAATAAAATTGGTCATTGGTCAGCCATAGTGTCTCATAATATGTAGATGCCTAGCCTTTGCTTGCTCAGATTTAACCTACGCCATCTTCTTTCCTACTATTTGACCCAGCACTTCCTTTCTAACAGCTGTCTGCTCATTTATATTTTATGAGTGGCTGTACTTTCAAAGCATAGTATAAAGTAAATGCTGACTGACTAATCCTTAACATTTGTAGGGGAGAGGGCATTAATCTAGAATGTAAATTCTACAGGGTAAGGAATGTCATATTTTTATACAGTATTGAGCACCATAGGGTGTTACACAAAACCTCCAGGTAATGCTGTGCAGTGTTATTAAGCCTCTACTGAGAGTAGGTGTTGCCCAACCCCTTTATCCCAGGTTCTGCTTGAGACTAGCATTGAAATTACAGTGTTGACCTAAATGAGACTTCTTCTAACTTCCCCTTTTATTGCATCAGACACAAAGGCTATGTCTACACTTGCAAATTAAGTCAACTTGAGGCTATCAGGAATAGGATGAAATTTAATAATGGGAAGTGCAAGGTCATGCATTTAGGGACAAATAACAAGCATTTTTCCTATAAGTTGGGGATGCATCAGTTGGAATGGACTGAGGAGGAGAAGGATCTGGGAGTACTGGTTGATCATAGGATGACTATGAGCCGCCAAAGTGCTGTGGCTGTGAAAAAAGCTAATGTGGTTCTAGGATGTATCGGGAGAGGTATTTCAAGTAGAGACAGGGAGATGTTAGTGTTGTGATACAAGGCACTGGTGAGACGCCCCATCTGGAATATTGTGTGCAGTTCTGGTCCCTCATGTTTAAAAAGGATTAATTCAAATTGGAACAGGTGTAGAGAAGGGCTACAAGGATGGTCTGTGGAGTGGAAAACCTGCCCTAGGAGTGGAGACTCAAGAAGCTTGGCTTGTTTAGCCTAACCAAAAGAAGGTTGGGGGGGGGGGATATGATTGCTCTCTACAAATACATCAGAGAAATTAATATCAGGGAGGGAAAGGAATTATTTGAGTACAGCACCAATGTGGACACCAGAACAAATTGTTATAAACTGTCCAAGAAATTTAGGCGTGAAATTAGACACAGGTTTCTAACCATTAGAGGAGTAAAGTTCTGGAATAACCTTCCAAGGGGAGTTGTGGGGGCAAAAATCATAACTGCTTTCAAAACTGAGCTTGATAAATTTATGGAGGGGAATGGTACGATTAGCCTAGTTTGGAAATTGACTGATAGTTGGCTAGATGTGGTGGACATACAATTGGCCCAAGAGGGGAGAATACATGGGATGGGCTCTGAGTTATTACAGAGAATTGTTTCTTGGGTAACTGGCTGGTGAGACTTGCCCACGTGCTCAGGGTTTAACTGATCACCATATTTGGGGTCGGGAAGGAATTTTCCCCCAGGGCTGATTGGCCTGGGCTCTGGGAGGTTTGCACCTTCCTCTGTAGCACAGGGCATGGCTCACCTACCGGTGAATTCTGTGTATCTTAAAGTCCTTGAACCATGATTTAAGGAGGTAAATAACTCAGTCAGAGGTTGGTGGCCTATTGCTGGAGTGGGTGGGTGAGGTTTTGAAGCCTGCATTTTGCAGGAGTTCAGACTAGATGATCGTACTGGTCCCTTCTGGAAGGCTTGCTGGCAGCTGTCATGAATACATACCCTTATCACCTCGTTTGCTGGGATGTTAGACTTTCTTGTCAAGATATAGTCTTCCATAAGTGGTGATAAGACAGATGAGGGGATTTGAAAAGATAAAATTTTAAAAGGAGGCCTGGGGCCAGCTTTATTGTCCTAACAGCACTTTCCAAATGGCAACATTCTCATCCTTAGTACTCCTCTTCAAAATTCCTGGCCTTGCTTGCTGCTTGGAATTTTCTAAATGCCTGTAGCAAAGTCAGTTAACTGATCTACATAAATTAATGTTTAAAAACAATAAATTGAGCTGCAGTCTAGCTACGCTGACCTTCTCTTTGTAAGCACCAGACTTTTCCCCTCCAGCCCTCAGCTACAACTAGTTATTTGAAAGCTCTGGAAGGGTAGCCGTGTTTTGATTTGCTGAAATAGTCTATTTGCCACTCCCAGGGTACGTCTACACTAGTAAATTAAGTCGACTTAAGCAGGCTTATGTCAACTTAACTTATTCTGCATCCACACTGACATTTCCTTAAGTCGACTTAAGCTGCTGCTTAAGGCGACTTAAGGAAATTTAATGTCGACTTTTTAAACCTAGTTTAAAGTCGACTTTAATGCTTAAGTCGACTTCTTAAGTTGACTTAAGCAGTGTGGACGCCCTGTCGACTTAGGGCGGGGGAAAAGGAAGCCCCTGCTCCCTTCTCCCTTCTCCCCAAGAAGCCGCTAGTGGCTTGTCCCGGCTCCCTTCTCCCCGCGACCACTCCCCAGGACCTGAGCAGTCCCGACCAGAAGGGAGCCGAGCGGTACAGGGCAGAAGGGAGTTCCCTTCTCCCCCAGACCGCTCCGGGGCTTGCTGTCTTGGGGAGAGCCAGCCCCATGTGAGGCTGGCTCCCCCTGGACCTAACTAGTTGACTTAGAGAGTCTAGTATAGACTCTCTAAGCAGAGTTAGTAAGGCCCACTTTAAGTCAACTTAGGAGTCCTGTGTGGACTCTCAAAGTCGACTTAATAAGGTCAACAAAGTTGACTTATTCAAGTCGACCTAAATCCCTAAGTGTAGACATAGCCCCAGAGTCCTTGCCTCTGCTGGCAGTTTAAAGCAAATCACTACAAACACTGGTCAGCATTTTCTACCACCATTTAGACCCTCCACCACCTTGTAATTATTTTAAGAGCTCCAGCAGAATGCCTTTGGGCTGTTGACCTTCATATTGAGAAAATACTTTGGAGAGGGTCAACAGAGTCTTGTGGCACTTTTAAAGACTAACAGATTTATTAATCGCATGAGCTTTCGTGGGAGAAAATCCCACTTCGTCAACACGGCTACCCCTTTGGAATTTGGAGAGGGTGGCAATGAAAAGGGCTAGAGGAAAAGAAGAGCTTCTTGAATCTCCCACATCATTGTTTCAGGGAAATATGGTAGAATACAATAAAATACTGGGCATCCACTGATCACAGAAACATGGTATGAATTTCTAATGTTAAACTTGTTAACCTGGGTACTTGAGTTCTCAGAATGCATCATTTTGTGACATCCCAAACACCAGAAGTTGCAATGCAAATTTGCACAACTGGATAGTTTTTCATTCCCTGTAGAGAGTGGGATACACCAAGCAGACTTCACAGATGTGATAAAATTACTTTGATCCTGAACGCAACCCATAGCGGGCACTTTCAACCCCCCAAAATCTGTGTGGATCCAGGAGACAGAAAGTGCCTCCAGTTAGGGCACGGAGAAGAAGCCTGAGTTGTAACCAACCATGCTACATAGCTTCTCTGCCTCTCCCATTTCCCAGCTGTAAAATGAGGATAGTACTTATACAAATTTAGTAAAGCACTTTGAGACTTATAGACAAAAAGCATTAGATGAGATTGGGATAAGCACCACATTAGTTTTACTTTGTACCTTTTCTGCCTCACCTTCTCTGCTTATCCCATCTTTGAAAACAGGGTTTAAATTGAGCTGAAGGTAAAATTTCAGAACATCTCCTTTTTTCAGCTTAGCTGGTGGGGCAGGGAGGAGCATACCTTAGCACTGCCATTTTCATTGCTTCTGCTCCCAACATACTGTTTGGATCCTGATTTAGTTACTATCATTCTTATTCCAATACTAGGTACATACGCAAACTTGTTTAGCCATAGAGGCAGTCTTCTTCTCCAGCACTCTCATTGGAGCAAGGCGGTGTCATGATAACACAGTTATTGTCTACATTGTATTCCTTTCTTCTAACCATTTAGATCATAATAGAGAGACACATTAAATTTGATCCTGCCTTTAACAAAAAGCTACATTGGACAGGAAGCTGGTTTCACTAAGCCATTGTAGGGTTTTTCTCATCTCTGCTCCAGGGAATGAACAACACCACTGCTGGAATCTTTAATGTGACACAGTGCAGAAGGTCAGAGGTGCGGCTGCTGTATGAGACTTCTAAAGTTAGCGAGCAGCGGTGACTATACTGATGAACAGTCAAAAGATGTAAAGTTACAGAGCAGGGAGAGATCGGGTGAGCTGGCCTTTCGTCTGCCAATTAGAAGCCTAGGCTTTTCAAGCAGATAAGCACAAGGCACAAGTGCCGGGAGAGGTTAGAACCATTTGTATTAGCTCAGGAGATGGTCGAGTTGTTAAGCTCTCCTACTTCTCTCCATCTATTGGCGACTCTCTCCTTCCTTAATTTGAGCACATTGGCCTGACAGCAGCTGGCAGTGCACGCTGGGCATCCTGCTTAGCTTTCTGACTGCTACTGAAGATCATGGCAGTATTCTAAAAAGGGACCTTTCCACCATAGCATCTCTAAATGAGGGTCCAAAGTACATGGTGTACAGCAGAGATGCAATTCGCCTTTTCAGCGGGTGAGGCCCAGGAGAGAGACACTATCATTACTGGTGCCTTATTACCCATTCCTACCATGATTACAAGGACCACTCAATTATATTTAAAAAAAAAAAAAACTAGCCATTTTCCCCCCCCCCCCCCCGGTGTGGGGAATTCTAGCACATTCTCTCTATGCAAGATCTGTTGAATCATAGGGATGGAAGGGACCTCACGAGGTCATCTAGTCCAACCCCCTGCTAAAAAGCAGGACCATTTCCATTAAATCACCCCAGCCAGGGTTTTGTTTAACCGGGCCGTAAAAATCTCCAAAGATTTTGCTCTTTAAGGCAGGTACCATCTCAGTTTCAGAACTTCTGTGGAGCAGAGCATATTGTTGGCATTCAATCAGGGTAGTTACCCCAATGCAAACTATTTCGTTAGCTAGATTACTGGGTTTGATTTTGGAACAGCTAGTGTACAAAGAGATCCACTTGGGGATTGCCCCACATCTGAAAGAAGCTCCAAGCCACCTCGGGATGCAAGAATCACTCGTGGTGAGAGCAAAAGGATCAGCTGAGGCAATCCAATAATGTATTCCTGATTCAATAGGGACAAGTGCAAAGTCCTGCACTTAGGATGGAAAAATCCCATGTACTGCTACAGGCTGGGGACCGATCGGCTAAGTAGCAGCGCTGTAGAAAAGGACCTGGAGGTTATGGTGAACGGGAAGCTGGATGTGAGTCAACAGTGTGCTCTTGTTGCCAAAAAAGCCAATGACATATTAGGCTGCATCAATAGGAGTGTTGCCAGCAGAGCGAGGGATGTGATAATTCCCCTCTATTCGACACTGGTCAGGCTGCATCTGGAATACTGTGTTCAGTTTTGGGCTCCCCACTACTGAAAGGATGTTGACAAATTAGAAAGAGTCCAACAGAGGGCAACAAAAATGATTGGGGGCTGGGGCACATGATTTACGAGAAGAGACTGAAGGAACTAGGCTTATTTAGTCTACAAAAGAGAAGATTAAGGGGGGATTTGATAGCAACCTTCAACTACCTGAAGGGGTGCTCCAAAGAGGAGGGAGCTAGGCTGTTCTCAGTAGTAACAGAGGACAGAACAAGGTGCAATGGTTTCAAGTTGCAGCTGGGGAGATTGAGGTTGGATATTAAGAAAAACTCTATCACTAGGAGGGTGGTGAAGCACTGGAATGGGTTACCTAGGGAGGTGATGGAATCTCCATCTTTGGAAACATTTGAGGCCCAGTTAGACAAAAACCTGGCTGGGATGATTTAGGGGAATAGTCCTGCTTTTAGCAGGGGGTTGGACTAGATGACCTCATGAGGTCCCTTCCAACCCTAAGATTCTATGATTCCAGCAGGTATACTGCTTCAAGGTGAATGCTGTGGTTCATAGATAAGTTTCACAAGCATAAAGTATCCTGACAAAGGGCTGGGTCCTCTCCCCACCCCACTTGCCTGTTGATATAGTACATTGTTGTCTGTGAGAACCTGAAGGACCTTGTTTGAGAGTTAAGGTAGGAACACCATCAAATTGCCATGAGCTTCCTAACATTGATACATAAGGCCAGCTTGTCTCTGGTCCATAGGCCTTGGGTCCTTAGGGAACTGATGCACACCCCATCACAACTCCAAAGCATTAGAAACGAGTGACAAAGTTGATCGCAAAGTCACGAAAAGGACTCCCGCCAGCATGTGATGCAGATTCATGAACCACTCAAGAGAAGGGAGTAAGGCTTGTATCCAGGTGGTGCCTGGACTGGAGTAGAGTCGCCAGCCACAATCGGAGAGGTCTGAGATGCAGTCTGGTGTACTGGACTACGTAAATGCAGGCTGCCATGTGATCCAGCAGGCTGAGGCATACCCTTGCCATAGTTAGAAGGTGCATTGACATCCGAATGATAATATCCCACATAGCCCAGAACATGACATCTGGCAGGAGTGCTCTGGCCAGTGTGGAATCTATGACTGCTCTGATAAATTCTATCCTCTGGATAGAGTGTTCACTTTTGCTTGTTTATTAATAGGCTTGACCCTTCACAGGTGGTCCTGATCATCTCGTTACTGCACTGGACTGGCATTCCTGATCTGCCTCAGATGATCCAATCAGAAGAAGATCTGAGTGCCTTAACGTCTGGAGATGGGCAATTATCTCTGCCGTGCACGTGGTAAACATATCGGGCACGGCTGAAAGGCTGAAGTGGAGCACTGAACTGATAGTGCTTCGTGCCCACCATAAACCGTAGAAACCTCCTGTGACCCAGGAAAATGGAGATATGAATGAGGCATCTTTTAAATCAAGGGTGGCAAAACCATCTGTCTGGATTCAGAGAAAGCATGATGGCAGCTAGGGAGACCGTCCAGAACGTCAGTTTCTTGCGATATCTTTTGAGACCTCACAGGTCCAGGAAAGATCAAGCTGCTTTTGGCTTTTGGAATCAGGAAGTAGCAGTAATAAAAGTCTCTCCCCATCAAGTCTTGAGGACACTTCTCCACCCTCTCACTCACAGGAGGGCCTTGCCCTCCTGGATGAGAAATTGCTTGTGAGAGGGGTCCCTGAAAAGGGATGGGGAAGGTGGGTGTGGAGATGGGAGTGAGGTAAACTGGAGGGGATAGCTGGTGACTAGCATGTTCAAAACCTAGTGGTTCACTATTATGATAGTCCAAGCAGGGATGAAGGGGGTAAGGGTGGATGAAAATAAGAGGGAGTCTAGATCCGGGGTGGTGAGACACCAGTGCTGGGTATCTGGAGAATGAAGGCAGGAGCTTGACCTCTCATGATGCAGCTCCATGGATCGGTGCTGCAGGCCCCATGACTGTTAGTGCATTGCAGAGTAATGCCTTGGGGACAGGGAATCACTGTCTTAGTGATTTTCTAGGCTTCCCCCTAGAACAAAAACCTCACCAAGAGCATGAATGCGTTCCCCATATTGCATCAGTGGCACAGGGATTGCCAGAAGATACTTCCTTGCCTAAAATGCTTCAGGTGTAGTGGACACTGTCAGGTGTCAAGGACCCTTGCTGCTCCCTGGAGGTGTGATGGCGGGTCTGGGACTTGGGCCTGAAATCCAGATTGGCATCAATCTCCTCATGGTCTGCAGGAATAAGCGACCCGATGCAAGTCTTATCTGCAGTCCCACATCCATTCTACCAGTCTTTAGTACCAGTGAATGCCCCTGTACATCTTTGGTCTCTTCTTCAGCATTGGAGATCTTGATCAATGTCAGAAAGACAGTGGTGCGAGGGGAGCACTCCCTATCAAGGCTGATGTGCTCAGCACCAAACCTGAGCATGGTTCCAACAGGTGTCCAAGAGCTGACTCCATTAGAAGGGGTATAAGTCTAATATTCCAGCACTTCTTAGTTCGGGGTCAGAAACTCCTGCATATTTTGCATTTCTACAACAACTGAGCTTCTTCTAAGCATTTCAGGCAGCTTTAGTATGGGTCACTCAATGACACAATCTTCTTGCAAGAAGTGCAGGGCTTAAAATCCAGAGATTGGTGCATGCCCCATCTCTGGGTCACTTACTAACACGGTGGTTCTCAACCACTGCATCATGTCACGTTACTGTATCGTCACACAATGGTAAGTGTGTCACGGAGAGCCAGGGAGATGCTTGGCTTTGGCCTGGAGTGGGTGGGCTAGTGAGTCTTGTAGGGTCACGATATGCTGCTAAATGAGTCACGACCTCCAAGAGATTGAGAACCACTCTACTAATGTATCAACTACTTCTAAAACTAACACTTAAAACAAACTAACTGCATAGTAACTAGATATACTAATAAAAAACACTACGTTTGAAGAAACATGCAGCAGCAAGAAGGAACTGAGAGAAAGTGGGACCAGCAGCACCTTATAAACGGGCACATTTGTGCGTTGTGCAGAGGGTACCACTACTGGAAGTTTCTGGCACCGGTGCATGTGGCACGCTCACATGCCTACCTGGGCATGGACATGAGCAAGCACTCAGAGAAGAACCGCAGTACTTGGACAAGTAGATTGAGAGGTCATTTAGCTTCACTGCAGCTTCAACAAGTCTCTATCCTTTGCTGCAATGTGATGAGTGAGATACAGCAAGAGCATAAGGAGAAAAGCAATCATAGTTCATGGGATTTTTTAAAATTTTGACATAGTAAGTTTACAGTACAGCATAGGCTCGGATGGCTTTTGCTACTGGGGTCTTACCCCACAGAAAAAATGAGGTTATGGAAATGGTGTCAGGTTTTGGTTTGGTGGGTTTTTTGGTTTGTTTTAGAAAGACTACTTTCATCATAATGCTGTTTCATAGAATAACTCCAAGCAGATAAACGGTCCCTGTGGGCACAAGCTGCTTCAGAGCTCAGCCTGTAGAGTGCATACTCCAGCAGGAGGCTACAAACAATCCAACAGATCTTCAAACAATCTAGCAGCCAGAGGCACTACAAAAGGCATCTATGAGTGAACAGATGCATTAAACCTACACTTAAATTTGGATCTGGACCTTCCACTAGTATAGACCTATGCAGAGCACATGACTGCTAAACCATATTGTCATTTCTTTTACCTGTTCTTTAGAGTGCAAGTCACTGTGCTACAAGATCAGTTCCATATAAAAAATTCATTTACCACGATTTAATAAACTGGTTTTGTTCCTTTCACACGATACAAACAATCAAATGCTACAAAAACTCAATGTCAAGGTTTTTAAAATATTTTATATGGTAAAAATACAGCAAAAATATTTCTTGTTCCAAGAGGCAAAAATATACTGCATGACCACCTCAGTCTAGGTACGTTCAAAAGGTGTCTCGGGCTCCACAACTGTTCACAGGAGTGATTCAGATGGTTCAAAATTTGGCAATTAACCAGCTCCTTTTCAACATCAGTCGTTTATCAAAGCCAAGATCATACTGTGACAAAACAAAAGAAGAGATCGTGTATTACGGAAGCTTGTACAAATATGGGAGAAGCTATAGTTTTAATCAGAGAGATGCACATCAGAATAGAGATCTTCTTATGAAGGTAAGATTTGCAGAGATTATAGATCTCAGAATACAATATTCCATCTTGATATGAGCAGATGGCCACCTCACAGAACTCATCAGGTTGTATCTTGCCCAACCTCATAATAAGGTTTTCATTATGAGACATGCATATTAAACCACACTGTCCCTAAGCAGCTCCCTTACTTAATAGCTATTAATCATTACATTTATTCTGCGTGTCAAGTCCACTTAGCACCCCGCATGCTGTTTGCAATAGATTATAGACTAAGATACTTTGCCCAGATTTTCAATACAAGTGAAGGTTAAAAAATACATGCATGGCACAAGGCATGCATCTTTAAAAAAAGAAAAAGGATGTGCACACGTATTTACTCCCAGTCCTACCCAGTGTGCATGGGAAGATCCACTCCGGCGTTTAAAGGAATACTCAGGCCTCAACTTTATGTTTTGAAAAGTGTTCTATAAAACTTGAGATTAACAGAAATGTTTCATTGAGGGGGAAAATGGGTTTCATTTTAACCGGATATCAGAGAGAAACGAGAGAGATACAAAACTATCCAGTGCACTTGCAGTTAAACTGAAGTGACAGGGCCAGAGTAAACATGCTGAACATGACTACAATGAAGTCGGATTTTTAAAGTTTGTTTTAAAAATTGAAGTACTATCAGTAACAGGTAAGTGAAGTAACAACACACTGACCCTCATTCTGCCATTACTTACATTCCTTTACATTTGAACTACAAACCTAATTAAAATAAACGAGGAGTCTGGTGACACATTTAAAGACTAACAAATCTATTTAGCACGTGAGCTTTCGTGGGAAAAATCCCTCTTCGTCGGTCCCGTTTCAAAGTGGCATTTCTCCCACGAAAGCTCACGTGGTAAATAAATTTGTTAGTCTTTAGAAGTGCCAGAGGACTCCTTGTTTGTTTTGCTGAACTAGATTAACATGGCTACTCCTCTGGAACTTGTCAAAACCAAATTAAGTGTTTGTACTCTTTGGTGCTCACTAAAGATGGGTCAAGTCAGCTGCAGAGTTTGTGCACATTTGTTGTTAAGAGTGCCGCTTCCCCCCACCTCACATTAGAGCGATGACGTCTTGAATTGCATCTTTCCTGCATAATCTAGAATGTGACATCATAGTTAGAAGCTGGTGCATGAAGTGCCAATTTTCCCATCCTAAACCAGTATCTTAGCTTAGAAAAGTTAATTAGGTACACCTGTTTACCGTCTCATAATTGATGACCAAGGGGATATCCAGTTACATTTAAAGACGACAAATTAAAAATTGATTATGGGACGTATTTTGAAAGTGTAACCTGTGATTGACTGCCACAAGGCATTACTTGAACAAAGAGTTTAATAGGATACAGAAGGAGGATAAATATGAGTATCAGAAATTACATTAGTAAATAAAGAGGCTATGAAATGCTGATACAATTCCTTTGTTCTTACGCTGCACCAGATTTTAAGACTAACCTGTAAAGGTACATGAAGAAACAAAGCAGATGAAAGCCTAGCTTAATCATAGCTTCCTTCATGTGTGATTTCAACTGCCCTCGATTATGGATCTCTGTGGGGTCAAACACCCCCATGTTCCCGCTTGGCACCATAATGAACCTGAAAGGTTTAAAGGAACAAAAAGTTAAAATTCTGAACATTAGTGACCGTCTCAATAATCAAATCTTACTGAAAAATTCAAAGAAGGAAAGCAAAGATATTGCTCCCATTTTAGAAGTCATTTTCTAATTCAGTACAAAGCAGCTGTTTCCATAAATTTCAGGTATTGCATATCTCCCAGCCATTGCTTCCACAAATGAACGTCAGGCAATAGGTAGCCATGGGATACACACCTACATTCACAGATGAAAATTTCAGTGGTAATAACCAATTTCATACTAGTTCTCTTACTGCTTCTAGTTACCAGGACTAATGGAGGATGCTTCCAATGAAAGTGAGGAGGTATGAATGTGAAGAGGCTTAAACCTAACACTCCAGTGGGTTTGCTGGAATTCTAAGTAGAATTAGCATTATCCGTGACAAAACCAGAAATAGCTAGTCAACAGCGGAACTGTGTTCTCCTGGTCAAGGCACAATTAGTGGGCTGTAGAAAGCCAGGTTTCTAGTCCCACCTCTGCCACAAACACCCTGCGTGAGCTTGGTCAAAACACAATCTCTCTATAATTTGGTTGTCCACCTGTAAAATGGGAAAAATACTTTCCTTCTAGGATGTGTGCAAAACACATTTGCTAAAATATGGAGGGCTCTGATATGATAGTGCCACAAAAATGCCTAGAAATAAAGAAAACAATATATGTAATAGAAGACGGGGCAGGAATAAAGTGCTGTTGGTCTTCATTTCCATGAGATGTGCTGTTTCTTTATTACATAATCAAACTAAAATAATCATAATTTAATCCATTCTCTGTGAGATAAAGGCAAGCAGTGCTCCAGATAGGAAGCAAGCAAGAACAATGCTAACAGTCCCATTTGTTTCTGAGAAGGTGCCATTTGATGTTTTGGACCAAATTCTTCCCTCGGATGGACTTGCTCTGCAATAAAATAATGAGTACTAGAGGCCAGAATTTGGCCTTCTGCTGTATATAATGACAAAGTCCCACCTGTTGCAAAGATACAGTGCAGAATGTAGTGAATGGCATCTGACCAGCTATGCCAGAGTGTCCAAAGACAAAGTGAGCTTTAATCCTGGACTCCCACCTCCTAGGCTATGTCTACACTTACTAAAGTTAGTTCGAATTAGTTAATTCGAACTAACTAATTCGAACTAATTTTAGTTAAATTCCAAAGGGGTAGCCGTGTTAGTCTATTGTAGAAAGACAACAGAGTCTTGTGGCACTTTTAAAGACTAACAGATTTATTAATCGCATGAGCTTTCGTGGGAGAAAATCCCACTTTGTCAGATGCTTTGAAGATGGGAAACTTACAGAATGGGAAGAAATTAAATGCAGGGGAGTGTATGAGATAGGATCAGGTCAGGCTGTAACAGCAAATCAAAATAGGTGTTAGGATTCAAACATATGCAAATTTGACTCAGTTGTCTTGGGGTTCAACAGGGACTATGGATTTTTCTCTCATTACAACAGGTGATTTGACCTCACCTTCCTCTATGTGCTTGCTGTTCCCCAGTGTTTGAATCCTAACACCTATTTTGATTTGCTGTTACAGCCTGACCTGATCCTATGTCATACATTCCCCTGCATTTAATTTCCTCCCATTCTGTAAGTTTCCCATCTTCAAAGTGTCTGATGAAGTGGGATTTTCTCCCACGAAAGCTCATGCGATAAATAAATCTGTTAGTCTTTAAAAGTGCCACAGGACTCTGTTGTCTTTCTACAATAGACTAACACGGCTACCCCTTTGGAATTTGAAATATTTTTAAGTTTGCAATCTGAGCCAGACACAGGGAGGCTCCAGGACAAAGAATAAACTAAACTGGAGACTCAGCATACTTAACAAAAAGCAAGAAATTCAGCCCTGAAGAAAGCCACTAAAATAAATTTCAGCCTCATATGAATATCAAACAAGTACTTTCACTTAACTTTACATTTCACCTGATACTCTTTCCATTACAAGACCAGTCTGAATATGATCGGGATTGCAACCTTCACCTCAAATGAGCCAATTAATAACCAGTTTGGATAGCGCCTCATCCCCACCTTCCTAGAAAAACAGTAAGAACAGTTATGCATATTCCTATTAAATTCCTGCTCTGAGCCCTCTCTTCCTGATTCCATAAATGTAAACCCAGAACAACCTTTGGTTACTGCTGCATACAGAGAAACACTACTCAGGCTCCCCTACCATGGTACACGGTACCAAGAGACTTTCCTCTTTACCTTACCAAAAATGGGGAAAAGATGTTGCCAGCAAAGAGATAACTAATTTATAGCACTAATAAGCCACACGACTCCACAGCAAATTCAACCAGAGTGCAGCCAGGACATAGGACAAAAGAAAGAAATCCTCTCCATGTTATTTCTTTGATTTGCTTCACATGGAAATCAAAGTGCTACAAGGCAGACTAGGGCAAAGGAAATTCAGGTCCCATTAGAAACAAGTGGAAAGAAAAGAATTTGCATGTTTGAAGGCAAGTTTTTATTCTCATTTAAATTAGTAAAGAATAGACATTGGCTAATTATATTCTTTATTTTTACAAGTAATCTCTAATGTTACAGTAAGTGAAAGGCTGAAGTTTACTTTGTGCTGCATCTTAATGAAATAAAACAAAGAACATGACCTTTGTATTCATCCAAAATGGATCTTCATGATGCCCTTTCCACATGGAACAAATTGCATCCTTTTCTTAAACTGTTTGGCAGATAAATGCCACAAACTTCATTTCTTTATCTCCTTCGCCTGTGATTTAAATGTGTGAACTCCTATCACCCTTGTTTGGGACACAGAACATAGGAAATGATGCACTTTCAATTAAGGTTTATAGAATTTTGAGTTATTTATTTTGTTATTTGGTGTCAGTTTCTAAAGAAAACTACGGTAATTAGCTGACATACTAGGAAAGCTAAATAAATAAATACGTACATAGCAAAGAAGTTGCCAATACTGTTCCTAGAAATACAGATCAGTGCTCTACAATCTTTGCTCACTGTATGGAGCTGCCATTTTAGGGGCACCATTTTGTATTATATCTCCCTACAAGGCACAAAGCCTTGAGGCAAATGAGGGCTGAGAGACTTCATTTCACTAGAAATGAAAGCATTTCAGTGCTGTTTTATGGTAAATTTCTTAATTCCTGTTTAAGTTCTAAAGAGTCACCTACTAAAACCAACCCCTCCCCCCCCCCCAAAAAAAAATCACAATTTTTTAAACCTACTGTTACAAGCAACCTAACTGCTTATAACTGAAAGAGTAGAGAAAAAGTATTTTCCACATTTTTCAAATTGCTTAACTTTGCCTCTGACAGACCTCTGCATGTAGTCATGCTCTGTTTTTCCCCAAGTTGCTGCTGTGGGTTTTTCACACAGCAACAGGCAGGAAAAACATACTTCTTTCATCACAATAATTGGTAGAGGTGCTTGGGCAGGTGTGGCACTTAACACTATCCACATTTCACTTTTTAAAATGATTTGATTTCCGGTTATCCATGCCCCTGTAAGTTGAAAAACTAGGTACTGAAAGCAAAGTGTTAATACAAAAGCCTTATTTGAGACTGCGTAAAAAAAACAACCCATCACTACTATCCTGCAGAAAGTTGAGAAACAGAATTAAATGACCAGATAATGCTGAACAAGGAAATCTCATAGGATTTCTAAATATCTCACCACTGGGAATCATGGGAAACATCCTCTCTTTTTTGCCTCAAGCATCACTGTTCCTGTAAAGTTTTCTCACATTCAACCGCTAAGTAGCATAGGCCAGCATCTGACTCCTTGGGCCACACTTGAATAACCCCCTGTTTATGTCAGCTCATCCCTTACTGTGGGAATACTATCACTGAAGTCAATGGGGCCACTTGTAGAGTAAGATGCTACCCAATATAAACATCAAAATTTGATTCACTAAACTCAGTGACAGCTTCCATGCTATTTGTTGGTAATTCTAAAACAGAGAATTTCAAGGGGAATAAAAATCCATGACCCTAACTTTGTCCATACTAACGTTTACCCTGGTTATCGGCCTCTTAAACAGAACACAGCTTTCTAAGATCATAAACAATTGGAGAAGGCTTTTTAGCCCCATCAATCGTTTTGTATGCTACACAGCTCTGAGTAAATTGGATAGCGTAGCACCATTCAGGCTCCTATCAGGTGCAGTTATGTTGTAGGACAGAACTTGGTTTCTGAAATGCCATTAGCTCAAAGAAAATTCGAATGAATCTTCCTGATGTTAGCACTTTAGAATACATGCTTAGAACCCTGTATGAATACAAAGTTTGTATCCACAATCCTAGTCTACACTGGTATAAAGCAAAAAAAGACAGATTTTCAGGGCTCTACTAATGCTCATAAAAGAATTATGATTTAATATTTAATTTTAGTTTCATAAATGGTAACTCCCACAACTCTCCCATAAATATATTCTGACAAAACCTTGAATTTTTTGTTCATCTCAGCACAATACTTCCTGCACAGTGGCTGGGACCATACCTGGGTTCTTTCCCTAGTTATACCACACTTCCTGTAAGACACTGGACAAGTCTTTTACTTCTCTGCACCTCAATTTCCTAACCTGCAAAATGGGATAGTAAACTATGGCAGGGGTGTTGGCTATATTTATTAGCGTTTGTAAAGGTTGCCAAGATTCTGAGATGGAAGGTGGTATTAAAAACACAGTTTGCAATTCTGACCTATAGGGGAAGGAGAGATGCAGAACTAAATTGATACATTAAAATGCATCTCACATACACTGTAAATTAAAATTGGAAAAAACAAAACTTGATACTTTTGTGTTCTAAACTTCTGTTACTTCTGGGTGTCTGACATCTTGTAATTAAACTTAAAATCTGACCATTCAAAATGGCTTTTGAAAATTGTTTCTTTTATTAAAGGCCTGGGGGGCAGACATTATATTGCTCTCTCTGACCTCTGCTAGCCAACAAGGAATGACATTGATGGGCTACTTTAAGTTCTCTGCCAGAGGCTGGTGCACTACAAATACCTTTGAGTTATTCAAAGGGGAAATAAGTAGGAGGGATTTCCAAGACCACCAAGGAAATTTTGCGAGAAAAATACAGCCTCTCTGCAGAAAGAGTCCAGCCCAAATTAGCCACTAAAACCTCAAGCTACCTTGACAACAGTTAACAGTAAACGGTCTTTGTGCATTTAGTTGTGTTTATGTAGCATCTTCCATCCATACTAAAAGACACTTTACACCAAACACAAGGCTACATACAGAGATATAAGGGAGACACACAAGTTCGCATCTCATTCTACTCAAACTCAGAGAGGCTATGGATTGACTAGTAGCTCGCTCTGAGCCCAGGCTGGCAGCAAATGAGTAGGGCATATCTAAAAACAACTCACAGCATAATGACTCTGACTTAACTTTTCAGAACAATTTGGAATTGCTTCTGAGTTAACATTATACAGCTAAATGATAAGCATGTGGTCATTTGGCCACATGCACTTTATCTTAAAGGTAGCTTCTGGAAGAGGGTTCAAGGAGGTCTGCCAAGGATCTTGTGCCCGAGAATCATTAATACAGTAACATTAGTGTTCACTCTCTCTGTACAGCAAGAGAACAAGTGTGAAAAGAACAAGTTCCTGTCCTAAGGATGTCCAAAGATGCAGCAATAACAACACAGGCCACGCAGAAAAAAAGAGAAGGCTTTATGCTACAGGTGTGATTTAAATGAAAAATTTGATAGGGGAGATAGGACCGGACACATAATATGGGCGGCACTTCAAAGCACAAAGAACAGCACAGATGACACAAAATCGAGAATGGACAATGGCAGCAATGAACAGGAAGTTTGGACAGAGGCAGAGAGAAATACTTACACTTAAAAAGAAAAGACTAGCAGGATCTTATTCAGGGAGACAAGGCAATATGCCACATATACTATAAGGAAAAAAATTATGTTAATAGCTAATGTCTAGTACTTGTACACATGCACGCACACGTGTTCTGCTGTTGGTCATGTACAGTTACCAGTCCTGATTGTTGCTTGTAGCTTCAGTTCGTGGCTGGTGTTTGCAGCTCATGGTGGCTACCTGGCCAGAGAAGCCAGGTATGAGGAAGAGCAATGGGTCTTTGTCAGGTGCACAGATGTGCATCAATGCTTTTGGACGCCATGTAGAACATTACCCAAAGCTATGAAGTCTCACTCTTTTATATCTTTTAGTCCAAGGATCTTGCAATGTCACACTGCCTCCAGGGTACTGTATGACTATGAGTCATCAGTTAATGGCACATGTGACTTTGATCTTGTTCTTGATGGGGCTTTTTGTCCCTTTCTTTCTAGAATGGATGCTTCTTGCTTTTGCAGGGTTTGTTTGCATTGTTCTTCAGCCATTAAGGTGGCGCTGAGTGTTTGTCATCAGGACAGGCTGGCGCTGGAAACTGATCCCATCACACACACAGCCTCATTCACACATACAAACTAAGTTCACACATCTAAATGAAGATTTAGCAAAACTTAGGCTAGACAATACAAAATGAAGTAAACAATTCAAAATGATTACAATCTGGAGTTACATCAAACTTTGGTTATGATGTTAAAGAACAAGTGAATGAATGAACACGGCATTTTCATCAATGAATAACTGGCATTACTCCAGATAGAAATTTCTGTTGGAAGCAATTGTTTGGTATAAATTCATCTTTAACCCTACCGAACGAAAGAGCCATAGTCAAGTGTAGCATCTAGGGGATCATCTAAACACAATCTTTGAAGGGTTATAAACAATAATTATTTAAAAATTAGTAATTAAAGCAATACAACCTCCCTGCATGGACACATATCTAAAGGTGTCGATATGAGCGTAGCTTATTCCTGTAAATTTTATACCAGTTCAACTATAGCCATGACAGAGGATATACCACTATGCCCATATAGTTACAGCATTACAAGAACTGATTTTACACCATGCCTTGGTGAGATTTTAAAGTGAGGAGTGAAACCTTAAAGGGGAAAACTTACAATGATGTGAGCATGAGCCTTCAAAATTTGAGGCTGACTCACAATATCAAGGTACTTTGTCACTGTAAGTTTTACAACAAAAAGAAACTGAAGAATATCCAGCTCTCAACATCTGTTGCAATTTCAGCTAAAAGCACAGGAAAGACAGTTTGCTAACCTTTTAGATTACATGGACTTTGAACAGTTTCAAAAGCACCTGCAGTGAATTAACAACTCCAGGCTATAAATGAAATATTCAATCACAACATACCAGTAAATCACACTGTTTAACTTCAAACTCAATTTTGAAAGTAGTAAAATTTCAGGAAGACAAGAAAATGAAATCCTGTGCACTTACCTATATATATTCCAGGTTGCTACTGGCAAATTGAGGAGGAAGATGAACCAGTGCAATGAAATAAGCATTAATACAGTGACAATAGTATGGCCAATCAATTCAGGGACCACCCACTGCAAAAAAGGAAATATCACAGAAGTTTAAACATTTACATAATTTACTCCCTAAAGTAACCAACTCTCAGCCTAGTTATGTCAAAACCCGTGTGTGTGTGTACAGGGAAGATAAAAACTGATTATTAAATAAATTAAATTTAAATCAGATTTTTGATTTAGAATTAAATGTGTTTTTTTAATAAGGACACATTTAAAATTAAATTTGTTATGATGACAAACTATGTGAAGGCCTACATTTACTATAATCTATTAAAACCATGTTAAATAAAAAATAGAAACATTAGGCAGTTCATGTTTGTTGCCAAAGTTTTAAAGAAAAACCAAAGTACTGAACTGGTGGAAGTCACTGGTTAATTATCTGGAAACAAAGCTTATTAAAGTGCTAAACCAGCTTTTTACAATATTAGCTTCTTCTGCAGGTACAGAAAAGGTTTTCTTTATTTCAGTTTACTAAACTAGTTCACTTCAATGACTGCTTCATTTAAAGTTGAGAAACCTATTGTGAGTAAGAAAAAGGAAGAAAGCTCATTTTCCTCTTCCAATAAATGAATAAAAAGTAGGTGCAACGGGATGAGATCTACTAGTTCTAAAGTCTTGAATGACATGGTGACCAGAAACAATCACTTCAATTCACTAACTACAGATAATACTTTTTTGGTAAGCAAATCAGTTAAAGATGCTAAACATGATGTGATAAGAAAATGTTTATGTAGTCAGTGCATTTAAGATAAATTTTTATTAGTTAAATAAAACTAAAATGCTGTTTTTGAGCATTTGTAATTTAATTCCAATTTTGATTCACGTAGAACTTAATAAAAATCATAAGTAAAAAACCCTAGTAAATAAGAATGCATTGTTTTCTCATTTTCTATTACGCAAAGTAAAAATTAAGTCTCTGAATATATACATATGTTAAACTCTGTAATTGTTTAAATATATGCATACAGACAATAGTATAGCCTTCTGGTTAGCAAAAAATACCACCAATTTATGGTAACAACTATATTTAGTTGAAAATCAGTGTGTTTTAAGGGTTACCAATCAATCAGAATCAACTTTTCTTTCGGAAAGAAACTAAAACTCACAAATAGAAAACATTATTAAAATCGATTAATAATTTAAAATCAAAATTTATATCATGATTAAAATATTATTTAAATCAAAGCAATTTAAATCACAATTTACCCTATTTGTCTAGAGAAATAATTCTAGAAACTTTCCCCACTGTATTAGAGATATGTAAATGCCTCCTTTCATTCAAATATCATGGTAATTGAGCCAGAAAGAAAGAGCCTATATCAGGGGTTCTCAACCCGTGTCCCACAGGACTTTGTACAATGGCCCCCACTGCCCAGCCACTGGCTGGGAGCTGGGCCACAGCCACCTGGTCACGGCACGTGGCTGGGAGCCCGGCAGCGGCCACCCACCTCCTCTCCCGTCATGGCCAGGGCTCCAGGGGCTGCCAGCGCAGTTGAGGGACGTGCTGGGGGGCAGCGTGGGCTGGCATGGCACGACTGGGAGTGGGAGGTGAGGTGGGCCAGCGCGGCTGTGGGCGTTCTGGCTGCTGGGGGTGGCCGCGGGGAGCGTGGTGTGACAGAGGGCCGGGAGCATGGCTACCCTGTTGCTGGGGCCCAAATGCCTGCCCACAAACAGGCCTGTTCCTGGGCATCCAGCCCCAACCCACCCTTTTTTTAAAAAGAAAAACTTTCAATCTTTTAAAAAATCTTTTTAGCTCAAGGGCCACAAATATAACTTTTACAACCCTGAAGGGCCACTAGTCTTAAGTAAAATTTTATTTAAATTTAATTAATTGATTTTAATTTAAATTTAATTTTAATGTAAATTTAATTAAATAGACTGGTGGCCCCCCCAGGTTCTAAAAATTATATTTGTGGCCCTTGAGCGAAAAATGTTGGGAACCACTGGCCTATACCATTCAGCTATGTGAATCGCCTCCTCTTCCACTGAAATGCATTGACTTCTAGGATGAAACAAACACTACTATGCAACAAAACAATTTAAGACAAAGTGAAGACTGCTTCATTCAGTTGCAACAATTTCAGGAAGCATGGGACTTAGGTAGGTAGAATACATCAAATCTGGATAGGACATGAGATTACAAACCCACTTTTATTTATTTTTTGTTTAAAGTAGAAGTGCCATAGGATGTTTAATAATCAATTTCTTTATTTTGCCAATTTGATAAAAATATTTACTCAGCTAAAATGATCCCTGACATTTGTGGTTTGGCTTAGTTGTCAAATCAAATCATTTCAGCAGAAGTATAATCTTCACTATTTAACTCTTGGGGGAGAATCAAAAGTGAGAGTAGTAAGATTATACCAAAAAATAAAATGAAATAAAATAAAATCAAGCAAGCAGGAGAAGAGACTCATTCCACTAATCTGAAATAAATTTATCTAAATTAGTAACTTTGTTTGATTTTCTTCTATCATTTGATATTTCAAAATATTTACTATGAAATAATTGTAAAATTATCCCAGATTCTCTGCTTAGAGATCAGTCAGCTTTTGCTTAAACAAAAACAAAAAATAGCCACACACAAGGTATCAGTGACACCTGTTCAATAAAGAATTGTTGGTGAGATGAGAAAGATTCATTATGGGAGTTGGGGGGCAGAGAAAGGTTTTTGTGGGAGGGAGGCAGGGGGAAGAAACACCAACCACCAGTCTGATAGACTGCACTCTCTACTGTTTCCACTGCTTGGACACAGGATGTACCGAGTTTTATCAAATTAAATGCAACAGAAGATTTCTTACTTTATTTAGTTTTGAGCAGCAAGATCTTGCATTAATATAGTCACATTCCAAATCTGATAGTGTTATTATCTGAAGTCCAAGATAAGGAACATTTTTGTTATACAGTAATTCAAACTGTATTTTAACTCTCATACAGTAGTTAGGCATATCTTTATTATAGGACAAAGGAGTTAAGGGTTTGGGATATTTTTCAAGACCCTTTTTGTTACAGCAACATTGTCAAAAGTAAATCAAATGTATTGTCCTAATATCTTCTCTTTCCTATATCACATGTATAAGGAAAAGATGTGATCTCACTTTTTATTTTCTAAACCAATGACCCTTTGACCAAATGCTTCAACACAATGAACAGATTAGGGATTCCATAGATTGGTTATTTCTCAAAGCCATTTCTGTGCCTGGGTCTTATCCTCCAACCTTTATTTAGTCAAGTAATCTCTCTGACATCAATAGAATTTAGCCCCTGATTCTGCTTATGTGTTTACAGCTGGAGACCTAAATTAAATATTTTACTCACTAAGGATATTACCATCAGAGAGGAGTACCGTGAGTAATAATTTGTTGAAATCTGTGAATGCTTTGAGATTCCCCAATGCAAAGTGTTAGAAAAATGCAAACTAATGGTTATTTTATAAATATAATTAGAAATAGAAACTAGGATGATGTCTACTTTTGAAAACTATAATTATTACAATACTCTACAAGAAAAACACAACGTACTTTTAACATCAGAACTATTACTTAAAGATAACCCTGTAAAAGAAGAAAAAAATGTGTAAGTTTTTGTTCTTTATTACCTACAAAGTATGTATTAAGGAGAGAAAGGTTTAAAATATTAGTTCTGCTTTTTATTTAAAACATTATTAACAATATAAAGTTTCTCTAGGTTTTTTTTGGAGCACGGGATTTTTAGTCAGAAAAACTCTCTTTGAAAAGTTCCAGCGAGGTAGCCACGTTAGTCTGAGTACAGCAAAAATGAGAATCCTGTGGCACCTTAAAGACTGACAAATTTCTTCAGACACAAGCTTTCATGGGCTCCAATCCACTTCACCTGGCAAAAGTTTATGCCCGAAGAAATTTGTCAGTCTTTAAAGTGCCAAAGACACTCGTTCTCTTCTTCTTTGAAAAAAAAAAAAAAAAAAAAAGATTTCCCCCCTCAGCCCTCAAACCTCTTCAAATGAAGTGTAAAGAAGTTCACACTCCAGTTCTCCAGAAAAAACAACACTTGATATTCCTGGATGTTTCTAAGGTCAATCAAAACCAGAAAGCCTTTTTTAAAAAAAAAAAAACCACCTTGAAATCATCTTTTTGTGTTATGATGAAACAAAAAAAAAAAAAAGAGTCTGATAAAGGCAGTGCCCTTTGTATCTTAATAATGCCATAAAACAACAAAAGTGATTAAAGAGACTGTGTAAGAAGAATTACAAAGGTTATTCAACAAGGAACTAGTGTCACTAACAGAATAAGACATCCCTAGAATAGAGAGTACATTAGATTACAAAAGTTTCTCAGTTTTTTACATTTTAAAAATACTAATGACTTTTATGCACTTCCCCTCCCCCAAATCCCATATCAAGACCAAACAGATTGATCTAATATGAACTATATGGAAGCAGAACATCATACTTTTCCTTTTGTGGACTACGAGTGTAAGCAGCATATTGCAACTAATATAAATTCTGTATTTAGAGGATTGGACACTGTATGCTTTCATTACTGAGCCATTTTTTTGCACAATCTTCTGTGCTAGAAAGAAGGGTTTCAAATAATAGCCTATTCGTTTCCTGCCTTTTTAAGTGAGTCCTAGATACAGTCTCCAATTTCTGTTTACCACAGTGGTTTCAGAAGAAACTAATGGCTGACAAAAATTCACAAGTATGTTGAATGCTTGTATCTGTAAGGAGATAGTTCTGTGAAGAGCAGCATTCCCAGTCAACATCTAGGTAGAGGATGTGTATATTTAATCCTGGTAACAATCAGAATATTATGCACCTACATGGATTATCATTAGATAGTTATACCATATGTGCTTCATCATGATGAAACTGGAGCAGATCCTAAGTCTGTATATGACCAAGGAACCTCCATATTTATTGCACAGATTTTTAAAAAGACCATTAAGTAATTGTTCTTCATCCTCCAGTTAAAATAGAGGGACCATCAGTGACAGAGATATACATTTTGAAAGATCCTATGTAAATTACCAGCAAAGCACTTCCAAAAATACAGAGACAGGTGATCGTGTGACTTTACAGCACAGCACTCAGCAATTAACACAAGTACTAACTATAACTATACCGGGGGGACACTTTAGGTTCCCAACGAGATTTTGAAAAAAAAAAAACCGGGATTTGACCAAACCCAACATCCTGTCTCCAGAGAAGGGCTGCCCTGACTCGTAAAACAGCATGTCAACGAAATCCAGCCTTCGGCTTTAACGCACCCCGCAGAGCTGGGAGATACTTTCCCCCCAGCCCCCCGCAGTGTCCGCACCGCTCAGCCCTCACCGCAGTCCCCTGCCCTGCTCCTCTCTGGGCCGGGCCCCCGGGATAGCATCCCCGGTCCCTCTCCAACCCCGCCACCGCCCCGCATCTAGCCAGCGCGCCTCGGCGCTGCCGACACGCGGCCCTCCCCTCCCCTCCCCTTGGTCTGGAGGATACGAAATAAACGGAGAGGAAGATCAGAGCGCAGCAATCAATGAGCGAGAAAATGAATACGACGGACTCCATGCCCCCGGCAACGCCCTCCCTCTCGGCCACCGTACATTACCGTATTCCGGCCCTTCCTCTTACCCCGCCCTCCAGTTCCAGCTCGCCCCGCGGCGTGCTGGGAAGTGTAGTCTTCACCTCCCTCCTTAGGCCCGTTATCGCTGCTGAGGGCAGTCTGGGGGATGTCCTCCCTGGCTTCATCCATTGGGATGAGGCTGGTAGAAATCTCCCACGTGACGTAAATTAGGAATTCCTTCTGGCAGTGTGGAGGGGGCTGGGAATCGGGATACTGTGATGATGAGCACAGCACTTAACAGAATTCCAGTCACACATCTCCCCCTCCCCCACCCAGGAATTCTAGCCCCAAATCCACCCATCCTTCCCCTCTCCCCCGGAGAAAGCTTGTAATCCCAATAGCTGCCATTGCCGGGCAAAACGGGTGTAGGGGGGTTAGCATAGGACTGAAATCATAACGTTAACACTGATGTTGGTGACAGACATACATATAATGAAACAGGGAAATTAGGACATGCCTAAAAGTCAGGTTCTTACAGTAGTATTAAGTGGGCTGTTTGTGCTCAGCCTGTTAGTTCAATAACATAGTTAACAAGAGAAATACAAATCTAAAGTACTAGCTGCAGTATGGGCAACGCCAACAAGGCGCCAAAGCTGGGAAAGCCACAGGCATCCGAGTGTCTTGGGCCGGCGGCCTTTGCTGAACCGCATGGTCAGGAGGAACCCCTAGCCCAGAACAGCACAGGGCAGGCTTGTAACTTGTTCTCCGGGCTGCCAATCTATTGCCAATAAAGTTGGGGTATTTTGAATGGGCTCTTCGGGTGGGGCTGAGCTGGCTAATTCAGTGCCTGTACGGAAGTCCAGAGCAGCTCCCTAGCTGTGCGCACGCGGTGAGCTTGCTGCGGCCCGGTCTAGGGGCGGGGCTGGCGCCGAGGCAGCTACGCATCCAGTCCCAGCTTCGGTCCAGGCCAGGCGGCCTCCTCGGTTCGCCCGGCGGGAGCGGCCGGTCGTGCTGAGCCATGCGGGGCCGCGCGGGCGGATTCGCGGACCCTCGATTGAAGCAGCGAATCAAGCAGGTGCCGATCCCCGCCCCGCGGTCCGTTCCCATGCTAGGGCAGCGCCCGCCCCCAATGAGGGGCTGCCTTGAATGCAGCCGGGGGCGCCCGCAGCGCAGCTCTGTATCCCTCCCGCTCTGCGCTCCCCTCGATCCGGGCTGGCAGACCCACCCAGCTCTCCGCGGGCCTTCTCGGTCTGGGCCTGGGGGGAGGGAGCGGGAAGGGCCAACTCCCCCCCAAGCCAGCTGGTACCACTCGCTGCAGAGCGTGTGTGTGAGAGGAGAGTGGATAACGTGCTGAGTGCGGCCTTGGGCTTCCCGCAGACTGTCATCTGGCTACTGCTCCTGGGGCTACACCACATGGGCATCCTATCAGAGGGAGCTGCGATCCTACCGTGATGGATGCCTTTAAAACAGTGGCTCAGGCCCTCAACCTTTCCAGACTACTGTACCCCTTTCGGGAGTCTGATTTGTCTTGTGTACTTCAAGTTTCATTTCACCCTCACCTGCCGATAAAAATAAAAAGGTGTGTCAGGCTGTCAGCACACTATTACAGCAAAATCATTTATTTTCTTATTTTACCATGTATTTATAAAATAAATCAATTGGAATATAAACATTAGACTACATTTCAGTGCATATTAGATAGAGAGCACTATTAAACAAGTCATTGTCTGTATGAAATTTTAGTTTGTGTTAACTTTGATAGTGTTTTCATATAGCCTGGCTGTAAAAACTAGGGAAATAGCTAGATGAATTGATGTACACTTGATTGAGAACCACTGCTTTAAAAAGCTTGAGTTGGTGGGGGGGAAGTTATTGATTGATGTAGTGAGACAATGGTTTTCCTCAGCTTTTCCAGATTTTGTAATCCAGGTGATGTGATTATTGTGAAAATAGGCCAGACTAACTGCTGGTATACAAGCTGGTGTAATGCCATAATATTTTATTAAAATACTTTTCATGGCATTCTTCTGAGCACCTTGCAAAGACACAGTTATCTTCATAACACCCGTTAGATCATAAATAGTGATCTGCTTCATACAGATAGGGAACTGAGACACATGGAGATGAGGTTACACAGAGTGTGTAGCAGAGTCGGAAATAGAATCCATGACTTCCATTTATTTCCAAGTAGCCTTTGCTACAGGACCATCTTTAGTGCGGTGATACTCGGATCTCAGTGGTTCAGAAGCCCCATCAACATTATTTAAAAGAGCCATGGTAGTGTGAATTTTTTGTTTCATTTATTATAGTACTATTCATATTTAAACAATATGATGGGAAATATGTACTCTGTGTGTGTGTGTATATATATTTATCTTCTCACAGCAAATAAGCTTATAACTTAGTGCAAGTTGATAACTTAATTGTTAGTAAAAGCATTCTGATTGGTTAATAATTTAGAAGACTGCATTCCCTGATGTGTGTTGCCTGTGGCTCATTGCAGCATGTGTGTGATTTAATTATTAACCAATTTGAGTGTCACTTGCTGTATTGGCTGAAGGCATTGGAGTTCCCCAGTTAATGACAGTAGTGAATTTGGCCTCCAAAATAAAAAGGACTTCATTTCCCAATAAATATAGCAAGTTGGCTTTGTAATTAGTTAATAATTTTCTGTCAAATTATGTATCAATCTGGTAACTTTTTGCAAAATAAAGTTAAGCAGTTTGGGATTTTTCCATTTTAATTTTTTTCTTTTCTGATGATAACTTGTGAATATCAAACACTTCAGCAGAAAAATCTAAAATTTTGTTCATTTCTATAAATTCTTCATTTCAGTACCTAAGCAGTAATAAATGTGGCCGATATGTGGATCTTGGAATTTTAGCAGCTGATTTACAGAAAACTTACAGGTGAACAAAAGATTTAATCCTTGCATTCTGACTTTTTTATAATAAACAATATAAATTATAATATACCTATACATATCTGTTTGTAAAAATGTAAATGTTGTATTTCTCATGACAATTCTGAATTACATTTTATTGTGAACTAGGATTGAAAGTTGCTTAGTACACCACTGACCAAGGAAAAAGTACAATTAAAATAAATGGTTTTCTCTGCTAGGTTCTCATTGGCTGGTGTATCTAGTAACTTCTTAATAATATTGTAGTAGCACAGAGAATTATAGAAATGTAGGGTAGAAGAGACCTTGAGTGGTTATCTAGTCCATCTTGTACTCAGGCAGGGCCAAGTATACCGAGATCATCCCTGACAGTTTTGTCTAACCTGTTCTTAAAAGCCTCCATTGACAGAATTCCATAACATTCCTGGGTAACCTATTCCAGTACTTACCTATCCTTGTAGTTAGAAAGATCTTCCTTGTATCTAATCTAAATCTCCCTTGCTGCAGATTTAACTGATTACGTTTGGTCTATTACTTTCAGTGGAGAACAATTTATCAGCAATTTCTTTAAAACAGCTCTTAATATATTTAAAGGTTATGGAAGTACCTGATAAGTCGTCTTTTCTTGAAACTAAATATACCTCCGCCCCCTTTTTTTTAATCTTTCCTCATTGGTTATGTTTTCTAAACCTTTAATCACTTTTATTGCTCTCCTCTGGATGCTGTCCAATCTTTATGGTGCCCACACAGAACACAGTACTCAACTAGAGGCCTCACCAGTGCCTAGAAGAGCAGAAGAACTACTTCCTGTGGCTTATGTCTAGGGTGACCAGACTTCCCTTCTTCTCAGGATACTTCTTATATTTATCTTGTAGGACCTAGGATCCCATTACCTGTCCCAATTTTTCACACTTGCTATACGGTTTCCCTATATACAACACTTCTGTTAATATACTTCAAAATGCTATTTGGCTTTTTTGCAATTGTATCATGTTGTTGGCACATATGAGCCACTGACTAGAACCCCCATCGTGCCAGATGCTGTACAAACCCATAACGGAAATAGGATTCCTGTACCAATAAGCTTCTGATTGAAGATTAAGAAGAGAAAACAGGTAGTGACAGTGAGGGAGCCCAATGAAACAATGAGATGATGTTGCCTAACTATTTTAAATGTTTTTAATGCACCACAGCAAAGAGAATATTATGGGAAAATTTGAAGGAGGATAAGGCAGTAGCTTTATGGATGTTTACAGCCTCTGTTTATTGGGTGGGGAGCATATTTAGTTTGTGGTCTGATAGTGAAAGGGAATTAGCCACTTGATCATGAAGTTGGGAGAACACATTCATTGCTAATGATGAAAGGAGCTGAATTTTTCATTATGACCAAAAGAAAAAAAAATCCTATGGTTGAACTTAGTGCTTGTGGAAGAAATGGACTGGATTGCTTGTAGCTAGGGATACTATGTTGTGCAAGAATCCCTACACTAATCTGTCAGTGCACCACAGTCATGGCTGAATGAGCCATCCTTCTCTAGCCCCTACTGCGGTATGTGTGATTTAAAACAAAAAAGCTAGATGTGTATTGTAGATGAAAATCCACTTGGCTGACTCTTCTTTTATATTGCTACTTACTGCTCTATGTATCCAGCTGAAGACGCTAGTCATAATCTCCACTAAATGGAAACTAAAGCTAGAGACCACTGTAATTCACTTTGTACCTTTCATCTTAGAAACTGAGTCTAGTATGATGCCATTTGAGTTGCATCTAATCTTTTTGTAAAGCCTGGAATAGCTTGAACCAAAGTGACTCTTTCACATAATTGGTTCCTGGATGCACTTGTATTAAAGATTGTGGATTGTGTCCATTTAGAAACCTGTTTCAACATTGAGAATGACAATACATGAGAAGGAGGTCTTAGTGAGATCATAACCTGCATGATTGTTTTTCAGTGCAGAATATGGACGAAGAAAAAGAAATGCCTTTAGAATTCAGGTTGAGAAAGGTAAGTCTCTTAATATCATGACTGAAATATGGTGCCAAGAAGTTGTAATTAATTCTTGGAATTACTGAGTATTCTGTTGCTGAGCACTTGCTGCCATTTTCTCATTGTTCTCCAATTCTTTTCTTCAGTGTTTCAGATAATCAGTAATGAGAGAGAATTTGAAGATTTAACAACTTTAGAAAATGAACATGTGGCAAAAAGAGCAAGACACAGACAAGAGGAGACTGAGTAAGTGGAAAGACGTGTTGCCAATAATGTTATTAGAATTTAATATTTCCATAGCGCTTTGTATCTTTAAAAAACCCTACATTACTGTGAAGGCCCCGATCCTGCAAGCTGTCCCATATAGGCGGGCCCTGGTACCCTCATAAGCCAACCTGGTCTTTGCTGGAAAAAATAAAAAGGGTGGGGGGAAGGTAAACGTTTCTTAATTCAAGGTATATTGGTGAACCAGGCCCATAGGCATGAACTCAGCCTGCTAACTTGTATAAAATCTACAACTACCTTTTCACTGGAATTAACTGAAATTAATTAACTTGAGTTAAAAATACTTTTTTTCCCTTAAAGAGGGTGAAGACAAGGGTACAGACCCCCAAGTCAAAGGGGATCCTCATGGGTAGAAGGATTCACCCTTATAGGACATCTTATAAGAACAGGGCCTAGCTGTTAAATCCTTACAACTTCTTTGAGTCAGACAGGTGTTATTACTAATTTAGACATGAGGTAACTGAAGTGGAGAGGTTCAGTGACTTTTTCAGGGACACAGGCAGTTAGTGTGAGACATGAGATTAGAATTTGGATTTCAAGGCTCCCATTGCTGTGCACAGTCCATTAGATGATTCTGCCCCCTTAAATGTAGTAAAGAACACTTTGCACTAAGTCTTAAAAATGTCTACATTTTTAGTAGTGTTAAAATATTTTCTCTTACACATTAGAGTGACAGTAAGTAGACATTCATACCAATGTTTCTAAGACAGGGTATGTTGAATGCAGTATAAAATACTCAGATATTCTGAATTTCAGTAATAAAATCTTTAACCACTTAAACACCAACAGTCACTTGCCTTTTTATTAAACCTACTAAAATTGAGCAGTTTCTTGTGCAAGCAGACATCTGCAATGACAGTCTGGAGGAAAAGCATTGGCAGGGAGAGAGAAAAATGACAGCTGTCTTGCAGTTCTAATGTCCACGGTTAATAGCACAGGGATAATCTGAAGGATTCAGGGCCAAACTCATCAGTGGGAGGCAGCCTAGAGTATAGTTTTTGGACAAATTCTGTTAAGTGTTTGAGTGTAGTTAAAGAAGTCAGAAACTTTTTAATTTTATAGAATCAATATTTACGTTTGCATAATGAGATGCTTAATCTTCCTGACTTCCCACAATGTGTATGTGTATTGCTGCCTTTGAATGAATGGATTGATGCTGTCATTAGTTGGTCTGAGTGGGATCACATTACCTTCTAGCTAGAGTCTACAGCCTACTTAAGTCTTAATACTGCCACACAAACATGAATATTTCATGTCTTAACCTCAGTTGCTATAAATATGTGCTGAGGAATTAAAATATTAAAATTTTTTAAATGAAGACAGAGTCATCTATTAATTATCTATTGGTCAAAAGCAGGTTAATAGTAGAGAAGATCTTTTTATTTAGTACAATTACAAAAAACTTCTCCTCCTTGTCACCTCTTGGGCTATGTTTACACTTGCTAAAATTAGTTCAAATTAGTTTAGTTTGAACTAGCTAATTCAAACTAATTTTAGTTAGTTCAAATTAGCTTAATTCGAACTAGCGATCCCCATTCATTTCAGTGGCCGGTTAGTTTGAACTGAGAAATTAGTTTGAATTAACATGGCCACATTGGTTAATTCGAACTAGTTAGTTCGAATTAACCCTTTAGTTCGAATACCCTATTTGAACTTTAGTTCGAATTAAGGAAGCCCTTTAATTCGAACTAACTAAAGCCCAGTGTAGCCATGGCTTTAGTTAGTTCGAATTTAGCTTCCTTAATTTGAACTAACTTGCCAGTGTGGACATAGCCTTGGCGTATTCTGTTCATGGTTCCAACATTTTTGTCTTTGGTTTGAATTTTAGCTCCTGAATTTCAAAATAAATGCAGCGTTAGTCCTCAAAGGCCTCCAGCCACACAAACTGAGTGAGCCGTGACAGCAGGTTTTGAAGTCTGGTTTAAGGGCTACCAAACTAGCTCAGAAAACTTTCCCCCTCCACAAGCAGACTTACATTTCATAGTGCCATAGAAGTGTAGGACTGGAGGGGACCTTGAGAGGCCGCCTTGACCAGTCCCCTCCAGGAGAAGTCAGGAGTAAGTTATCTAGACCACCCCTGACAGGTGTTTGTCTAACTTGCTCTTAAAACTCTCCAATGTCAGAGATTCTACAACCTCTTCTGGCAATTTTATTCCAATGCTTAACTACATGGACAGTTAGTAAGTTTTTCCTAATGTCCAACCAAAACTGCTCTTCCTGTACTTTAAGCCAGTTGCTTCTTGTCCTATCCTTAGAGGCTACAGAGAACGATTTTTCTCACTCCTCCTTGTAACAACCTTTTATGTTCTTGAAAACTGTTATGTCCCCTCTCAGTCTTTTCTTCTCCAGACGAAACAAACCCGTTTTTTTTCAGTCTTCCTTCACAGGTCATGTGGAGTACTTCGCTTTTGTCGTTATTGAATTTCACACTGTTTCCTTCAAACCATTTCTCCAGTTTGTCCAGATCATTTTAAATTTTAATCCTGTCCTCCAGAGCACTGGCAACCCATCCCGGATTGGTATCATTCATAAACTCTATTCCATTATCTAAATTATTGATGAAGATACTGAACAGAACTGGACCAAGAACTTATCCATGCAGCACCCCACTTTGTATGCCCTTCCAGCTTGATTGTGAACCCCAGATAATTAATTACTCTCTAGGAACAGTTTTCCAACTGCACCCACTATATAGTAGTTCCAGCTATATTTTATTTCCCTAGTTTGTTTATGAGATGGTGTCAAAAGCCTTACTAACATCAAGATATGCTGTATCCACTGCTTCCTCCCCATCCTATTCACAAGGCTTGTTACCCTGTCAAGGAAAGTGATTCAGTTGGTCTGACATGATTTGTTCTTGACAAATCAATGCTGACTGTTACTTACCACACTTACTGTACTATCTTCTAGGTGTTTGCAAATTGATTGCTTAATTATTTGCTTCATTATCTTTTTGGGTACTAAAGTTGAGTTGACTGGACTGTAGTTCCCCAGGTTGCCCTTATTACCCTTTTTATAGACGGGCACTATCTATTTGTGGGAGCAGAGGTACTATTGAGAAGGGCAGAGTGCCATCAGAAGAGTTGTTCTATCTCTATTCCTTTGTCCCACAGAGAGCAGTATTTTAGTCCTAGCACAGAAAGCTTAACACCTGAAAGGAGAATATTTGTTCTGTTAGTTGTGCAGATGTATCATTTTGCTGTTATGGTATGCTGAATCCATAGTTTCTGACTCCCCTCGTTTCTCCCAAAGGGATATGGAGAGCTACACAGATGACTCGGATGTTGATGATTACCCAGAACATTTAGTAAGTCATATTTCACTCTGTCTGGTATAATGCAGTTGAAACGAACACAGCATTGCCCAGATTAAATTTATCAGTGCTCTTGACTTAACCTATGCAAGAGCTTTAAAATAGAGCTGTGTATATGCCATCTGGTAGAGGCCCAAACTTTGGTTTACGGCTCATATGGTGAGACTTGTTTTTTAAAATAGATGTTTAGTGCTACTCACGTTTTTAAAAGTCAGCATCCTAGAAATTGTACCTCCCACAGTAACTCTGACCAGCTGTACCTCCTCCATACTGGCTGGCTGGGCTGCTTTTTTTTTTTTTTCCCCCAAACTGCTGATGACTTGGCTGATGTCCTAAACTAGCAATCTCCAGTTAGAGGAAGGGGTGAATAATGCTGAAGGGCTGTGAGGAGTGCCAATACCATGTGAGTTGCACCTGCAGATATGTTTGCTTTGAAAAAACCTTCAGTAGTTTGCTGGCTGAGGAATGCAGAGTCACAGCTTGGGGCATTACTGGAGAGGGGGAAAGAAGAATGGCAGAAGGAGGAGGATACTGGGGAAGAGGAGGTATGGTCGGGAGTGCAGCCAGACCTGGCAATTCACAGATGGACCCCCCAAATGAGGATCTGTCAATCTGAAATGAGATTTTCTGAGGAGGAAAGAGGCAGGACTGTGGCTGGGGCCATTTCTGAGGAAAGGGGAACATAGCAAAGGCAGGGGAAGAGGGCAGAGTAGAAAATATGTTATTGCCCCAAGGCTGTTTGCTTCCTGAAAGAGATGTCAGCAAGCAATTTATTTTTCAAATTTGCTTTTAATAAATACATACATTTTGCAGTCCACGAATCACCTGAACAGCTCTTTGTTGACCTTATACCGGAAAGGAGACCCTGAATCTCTCCCAGCAACTCCGAAGAATGAGCTGACAGAAACCAGTGCCCCTGCACAAGTGACAGCACCCAGAACAAGTACTCTTCCATCTGGAACCCCACTTGATACAAGAATCTCTGAAGGTGGATGGTTTATTGATAAAACCCCAGGCAGAAAAGAAGATAACTTCTTAATTGACCTGTGTAAGGAAGAGGAGGAAAATAAAAAAATTTCTGAGGTAATTTCACGGGTAAATCTGATACCACTTAACTAGATGTGTATATTGGGGGTTAGTACATCTCTTACCTTATCTGATGATACTTTGAAGAACTTGTTCTTCCTCCTGCCCGCAAGATGCACATCTTGTCTAAAAACAAGATTGAGCCTTCAGTGGCCAGTGCAAACCTGTTTTCTTAATACATCTACAATGTTTCAACC
This sequence comes from Pelusios castaneus, assembly GCA_007922175.1. Taxonomy (NCBI): domain Eukaryota; kingdom Metazoa; phylum Chordata; order Testudines; family Pelomedusidae; genus Pelusios; species Pelusios castaneus. The sequence goes on along the minus strand of ML685763.1, from coordinate 14,349,681 downwards.
TAAAGGTTGCTGTGTTTCCCTGGTGGATGAAAGTGTGTGGATTTTAACTTTCGTGAAGTGCTCTGTAAATATAAGATGTTATTTATGGTGGCAGACTGGCTTACTTGCTTGGTGTCACTTTTTTCAGCTGCCAAAAATGTTCTGGTGGAAACAGCACTAAATTGTGTGTTCTTATAAAAGACAAATTTGTACCGTGTGAAAGTTTTTTTTTTAAAAAAGCCTTCTTTTTGTTTGATGTGCTCAAGTTTACAAGATTACTAAATTAAAAAACTAAGTCAATTAAAATAAAACTAGTCAAAAATAGTTTCAGGAGCACACCAGGCCAGGTTAATGGGAAACTGTTAGAGGGGAAACAGTACAAAGTGCTGCCCAGAACCACAAACCACTGTGTTTTTCCTTTGCTGAGGGCAAAGGGGTGAGTTTTGCTGGAACTTCGAAAGTGCAACAGCTCCCTGCCACTCCATTCTCCACTTCTCCAGCAAACTCGAGACTGTGCCAGATAAGTTCAGTGAGTTCCTCACAGACATCTCTGTGCAGTATGCAGCCCCTATTACTGGACACTCACAGAAATTACAAAGTTTATTGCGTCCAAAGAGACAGTGCACGTGCCACCCTGCTAATGTAGCTGAGGACCCACACTGACTTTAATACACAGCATTGATATGGGTTATAGTAAAACTAAACATAAGTTTATTGATAAAGAACATAGATTTAAGTGATATTGAGCAAGAGAAAAGGGGCCAGGTATGGTTACAAACATTCCTCTCCCCAAAATTTGTGCTTTCTAGTGACCATGATTTTAACAAGCTACAATCTTTGCCTAAACAGCTTTCTCACTTACATCAAGCTGTCAGCATCTCCGGTCCCTCAGACAGGTGGATCCATTCACAGAATCAGAAGGTGCTGATCCTCTTAACCTTCCCATTTTATAGTACAGAACACCTTTTAAATGAATTCCTGGAAAAGTAAATGTGCCTCTGCCCTACTGCTTGTTCATTGGGGTGCAGCATGAAACCCCCTCATCCTCTATCACTTTGTTTTCTCAGTTGGCTCGATCACTTCGTTTATCTCAGGTGGAAATATACTTTAATTTTCCTTTGTAGTCAAGCTGTACTGTCTTTCCATTAGCCTGTTAGCGTGATCCATGCAGAAAGGTAAATCTACATTCCTTTTTGAAAATCCTCATGCCTCCAAAACTCGTTTGAAAAGTATATTTCTGGCACACACGTGTATCTAAACACAACATGTACATACAGCATTCAGTGATATTTATGACACCATCTTACCAGATACCATATAAAATAGAGATAGGCAAACTATGGCCTGTGGGCCGGATGCAGCCTGCGAAAGCCTTTTTATCTGTCCCCCTAGCTGGGCCTGGCCAGCCCACAGCAGCTGCTCTCCCATCCTGGTTCTGGCCTTCTCCCACCATGTAGGCCCTGTGACGACTTGGCTGGAGTGCAACAGCTGCTCCCCGATCCCAGTCCTATTCTTCTCCCACTGCATACAGCAGCAACACCGTGGCTGGAGCGTGGCAGCTTCCCCCTCCCACCACATAAGGCCAATGGTGCCCTGGCCAAAATGTGGCCTCAGCTCCCCCCTCTGAATCCCACTCCTTACCCCCACCCCCTCCCACTCTGTGGGCCCAGCAGCACCCTGGCAGCCGCTCCCCCCTCTCAGCCCAACCCCTTCCCCTGCCCCTCTCCGGCTTGTCTAGAGGCAGATGTGGCCCTCAGGCCTGAAAGTTTGCCCACCCCAATATAATAACTTACAAAACACTTTGGCTGAATGCTGTATTGAGTACAACCTTTGTCAGTTGTACAGGGTCTCTTAAGGTCTCAATGTGCAAAGTATGCAAGCTGAAAATAGAGAAATATATTTCTTTGCTATCTTTCTTTCAGTTACAGTAAGTTTAGGTGTTCTTTAATAAAAGTAAGCAAAGTGCTCTCAGACAGAAATGTGATTACGTTGATCCTTTTTAGGGCAATTTTTTTCTCAGTGTATCTAAAAATATCCTTATGGTAACATTGGCTATGTCTACACTGGCAAGTTAGTTCGAATTAAGGAAGCTTAATTCAAACTAACTTGAGCCTTGGCTACACTAGGCTTTCATTAGTTTGAATGAAGGGCTTCCTTAATTCAAACTAATAAATTCGCTTATACTTTTCGAAGTAAGGGTTAATTCGAACTAGTTATTTCGAATTACTCCAATGTGGCCATGTTAGTTCGAACTAAGTGCTTTGTTTGAACTAACTGGCACACTGAGCGCAATGCAATTGACTAATTCGAACTAAGCAAGTGCCCTGCATGGCACTTGCTTAGTTCAAACTAAAATTTGCTAGTTCAAATTAACTTAATTCGAGCTAACTAAAATTAGTTTTGAATTAGTTGTTCGAATTAACTAATTCGAACTAACTTTGGTAAGCGTAGACATAGCCATTGAGACCCCAGAAAGTGTTCAAAAACAGAACCAAGGGATTTTCATTTTGAGCATACAGTGGTGAGTTTAAGAGACACCCAAGGACCTCTTTGTCCTTGTTCAGTAGAAAATAGGCATATTGTGGAGCTGATACTTTCCTTCTTTAGTGGACAAAGCATCCTGTTCTGTTCACTCACATATTGCTGGGTGATTTACATAAAGTTGCTGGTGGAGTGGAAGACTGTTGTTTTAGCCGTAGTAGTAGCATTTGCCCCTACAATGGAGATGGGATAGCTGGCAGATCATTGTGGAATAAAATGTCTGCCAAATTGTGTTTAAAATAAAACACATTGAGCATCTAAAGTACCTCATCTGTCCACTCTCTCATTTGTATTTTTCTTTCGTATACAGTGATGACCCAAGTTATTTGGACAATATTCACTACATTTATTGGTGGTGATTAGTCTTTGTATTGCTATAGCACATAGAAGCCTACTTATGATCCAGGATCTCCTTGTGCTAGGTGCTGTATAAACAGCATGTTACTGGTAGTTAACACTTTCTAATGGGGGTGATATTAAAACACAGTGTTTGCTTTACAGTAATTATGGAATTCAGGGCTTGTCTGCATGGGAAAACTGTTTAGAATAGCTAATGCTGAATAAACTGTTCTGGAATATTGATTCTAGAATAGCAACCCGCATGCACATTCTTATTCGAGAATAAAGGTGTTCACACAGAGAGCTATGTTGGAATCATTATTGTGCCTTATGTTCTCAGCCTACCTTATTCTGGAATAATGTCCACGTGTAGATGACTCCTAACTTTAATCAACCTTTTAGTCTTAGATCTTTTTCTAGCTTACTATACATTTTTTTTCCTGGAACTTTAATGCTCCTTCCCATCCCACCCCAATGTAAACAATCATAAAAAGCAAGCAATAAATGATCACACCTTGTTTCTTACCATTCTCGTATTCAGTGCTGGGTTGTTTTTTTTTCTTTTTTTAAAAAAAGGTGTTGGTATGCCGCTGCAGCGGCAGCCCAATCCAGCCCCAATCCCGGCCACTGCTGGGAGCCTGGGGCCACTGGATCAGGCCCAGCCAGAGACCAGAGCCCACCAGTGGTGGCAGCAGGAGCTGGGGCTGCTGGTGACAGGAGCTGGATCTGGCCTCGGTCCCAAATCAGGAAACCAGGGCTGGATTGGGCCCAAGGGCTAGATTAGGGCCGGGGTCGGCGTGGGGATGGGGAGTCCCTGGGCCAGGGCCCCAAGAGTTTATTGGGGCCAGTGATGTCCCCTGGTCAGTATCGCTGTGAAAAAAGGGTGCTGGTACTCCATACCTGTGTGTACCGTCACGAAAAAAGCACTGCTCATATCTTTGCATGAAACACATATATGCGTCTTCAAATTTTCTTTGTTCTGGTGTTTCAAACGTCTGTAGAAAAGCTTAGTCACTTATGTACTAAATGTTTGAAGGCTTGGTAATTTCATTCTTCTTTTTATGCTCTAGAAATCAAAAAACCTTTCTTTTTTGGAGAGGAAAGGAAAGAAGACAAAGGGTAAGAGAGGAAAAAGAAGGAAAGAGGAATCTCAAGATGTAGATGAAGAAATAGAATCTGTTCTTATGCATAAGCAGAAAGGTGAGAGCTCCTATTTCTGAAGTGGCTTTCTGAGCATCTGGGTAGTTGTCTGCACATCTAGTACATTGACTTTTGAGCTGAAGACTTTCAGAAAGACCTCATCCTTCATGTTGCCTAGAAAATATTCCAGTCTTGTGTTATGTAAGAATAATTTGTTCTATGTAATCTTTTACCCAAGTATTCAGATCAGTGTCTGTCCTGGGGGGGTTTGCAGCCACTGTTTTCTGCTATGTCCAAATTCTAATGACTTCATTTGTTTCCCTTCCTCTTTCTTCCTGTAGTTAAAACTAAAAGACTGGAGCTGCAGTTCCCTTTAGTGAAGTTTGAGGATGTGGGAGGCAATGATGAAACTCTGAAGGTTAGTTTTAATTAAAACCTCCCTGTGTTACTTATGGGACAGAGAACACAGTGAATAAAATTACATAAGTGCAAACTGAGGGAGCAGAAGTCCTAAGCAGGATTGACTTGCACAACAAATCATTTGCACCATAAACAGCTGTCTCTCACTGATTGATGAAGGTAGCAAGACCTTCCCTCCCTAATATCAGTCACTGAAATAAGTGACACCAAACTTTTCCATTTTAGTGTAAACATTTTCTTCTGTCAGAAAGGAAGTCTGACTATATTTTTATCTTACAGGAGGTTTGCAAGATGCTGATACATGTGCGTCACCCTGAAGTATACAACCACTTAGGTGTGGTGCCCCCACGAGGATTTCTTTTACATGGACCACCAGGGTGTGGAAAGACATTACTAGCGCAGGCAATTGCTGGGGTGAGACTGTATTAATATGTGCTTTCCCTTGTTCCTGTCTGCTCTTTTAATCAGAATTAAGATATAGAGAGGGCATACAGACTAGAACTGCTTTTATTGTCTTCCCTCTTCCCACCTCATCTCAAAATAAACATCCATTCGAATTAAAATAACAAATGCAGTCCGAATCAGGATTAGCCCTTCATAAATCCTAATGGAGGGGGAAAATATTGCATTAAAATCTGTGTTTCTTCTCCTTACAAGACTCACATAGCCTGTTGAAAGTTCATTCCTTGTATTAAAGTTTGATCTGTTTACTGAAGAAAAGTTTTCATCCTGGATGTAAAAAAGCAGCTGGCAGGAATCTGTTCTGGTTTGTGACATGGCCGAGACTGGGGGGGTGGTAATCCTGCGTTTTTAAACGTGGAAGTCACCACCTGACAGCTGTTTGGCCTTTGTCAAATAAAATGATGGCCTGTCCCAATCAACCAGCCACTGCTACAAGTAGCGTCCTTTTAGCTGGTGTCATCGGAGATTGTTACTGCATTTTAATGGAGAGAATAAAGTATTTTCTACTTCTAGAGGGTATCTGCAAATCAGGGTAGAGACAGCTTATGGCACTGTGGAGCAGCTGCACTGTCACTGTCTTTGGCTATGTCTACACCTAAAATGCTAAGTCGACATAAAGTCAACCTTGTTAAGTCGACTTAGAGCCTACACTAGACTCTGAAGTCAACGGAGAGCCGTGGCTCCCAGCCCCCAGGGACTGTGGGGACAAGGGACCCGCGTGGGTGCCGGCAAGAAGGCAGCCTCGGCAAGAAAGGAGCACGGTTCCCTTCTGCTGGGGTGCCGTGGCTCCCCTGTCCTGGGGAGCCACATCTCCCTTGTCCCCAGTCCCAGGTCGACTTAGGGAACTAAGTCGACCTGAGACGTCCACACCGGTTTTAGGTCCACTTAACAAATTGACTTAGCCGTTAAATCGACCTAAACGGCGATAGTTTTTATGTTGACCTAAGGAAGCCTGGTGTGGACAGGGACTAAGTTAGGTTAAGCCTCCTTAAGTTGACCCAGCTTCCAAGTGTCGACATAGCCTTTGTGCCTGTCCTGGGCTAAATAGTGGACCTTTATTGCCAGAGTTGTGAGAAGTGTATCTCCTTTGTTTGGTTTTGATGCTGCATTCATGTAAATGGTGTGGGTTGTATAGTTTGAAAATTATACATAAATTATGAACTATGGGAGCACAGCTTTTCTCAAATAAAGAACTTGCAGATCTGTATGGTATAAGGTTGACTAGACTTTTTTGGAATTAAATTTTGGGTATTTTCCATTTTTAGCCTATACAGACATTTAGTTTCTTACAGGCTGGGGTGTAAATCTACCGCACGCTTGTCTGCCATGCCCTAAGCGTTGGTGTGCTGATGCACACAAATGGTTCCTTAGTGTGTTTTGATGTACTCCCATTTCAGCAGAGTCCACATAGACTCATAGGCTATGTCTACACTTGCTAAAATTAGTTCAAATTAGTTAGTTCAAACTAACTAATTCGAACTAATTTTAGTTAGTTCAAATTAGCTTAATTCGAACTAGCATGGCCACCCTGGAATGTTAGTTCGAACTAAGCAAGCACTTGCTTAGTTCGAATTAGCGATCCCCATTCATTTCAATGGCTGGTTAATTCGAACTAAGCAATTAGTTCAAATTAACATGGCCACATTGGTTAATTCAAACTAGTTAGTTCGAATTAACCCCTTAGTTCGAATACCCTATTCGAATTTATTAGTTTGAATTAAGGAAGCCCTTAATTCAAACTAATTAAAGCCTAGTGGAGCCAGGGCTTTAGTTAGTTCGAATTAAGCCTCCTTAATTCGAACTAACTTGCCAGTGTAGACATAGCCATAGTGCTCAACAGGCTAGTGCCGGGCAGCTTATTCCAAAGTTTGCCATGAACTAAATGCCCAGTTGACAAACCTTTAGTAGTTTGTCACTGAAATCAGTATTTTCTCATAGTCAGACACGAATGCACAAGCTAGGTGTTTCATAATCAGTGGCAAAGCTTCTAAGCTGTTGAAGTGGGAGCTGGGTTCTATTCTCACTCCTGTCCATTTGGTTAAGTGCTCAGATCATGTGTTACATGTGGATTTAAAGCACTTTAGAAATTTCTCTTCAAAGGCTCCTTAAAAATGTTAAATATTATAAATTCAGTAAATACTGGTTCTAGGGGGACTTGTTCAAAGAAAATCCTTCTGCTAAGGGAAATGCTTTGAAAGTTTAGAGATTTCTTTGCCTTTATTCTAGGAACTTGAACTGCCAATGCTCAAAGTAGCTGCTACTGAAATGGTATCAGGAGTGTCTGGGGAATCTGAACAGAAACTGAGAGAGTTGTTTGAACAGGCTGTGGTGAGACAAGCTAATAAATTGCTTTATCCTTTTTTCATGGCCCCTTTCCACTGCTGCAATTTGAATTTAAGAGCGAATTACTAATTTGTATTACTGTAGCATGTAGGACACTTAGTCATGGCTTAGGTCTCCATGGTATTAGGTGCTGTACAAACCCAAAACAAAAAGATGGTCCCTGCCCCAAAAAGCCTTCAATGGAAGCATAAATTATAATATATGTCATGTATAGGTCACTATGTAGGGCAATTCACTACATAAAATGCTTGGCTATTGTATCTATTGGAGTAATTACTATGCTGTAATTGTATACCATCACTTTTCAGTAAATCTCTGTATAATTCTTTAATCAGTGCTCCCTGTCTGTCTTTTGAGAGTGCTTACTTTTCCATTTCCCACCATCACCGCTATTTTGAGGCCTTCCAACATATTCACCAATCTTGGGATTTAGAGGAAGCAAGGATTGTGAAGTCAAGTTAGTTTCTGTCCCAGTATGAACCTGAACTTCTGTTTTGAATTTAAAAAGCCATTATTACAAACACTGATGAGACAAGAACCATAAATATATTGATAATGTGGTGGGAAGGGTGTAAATTCATATATTCTGTGCATTTAAAATGACCTGTCCCTTACCCCTTAGTTATCAAAATTAACTTTTTTTTCCAAAGGAATTCATTTCATGAAGCATGTTTAAACTTGAAAAAAAATTCTTTGGTTTTATATCTTAGCCACTTTTATTTGTGATTGATTCTTGGGCTCATAAACAAAAAGCTTTTTATTCAAGCATGTACCATATGCCAGTACTGTAATCTCTGCGTAGCAAAATCATGCTCTTTTCTCTACCAGAAGTTGTGATAATGCAGGAACAGCTAGGTGGCGCACACACTGCACTGGCCTGCCAGCTTTGGAGGTGTGCTTTTAAACTGCCTTTCTAGATGGAAGGACATTGGCAGACCTGAATGGAGAAACTTCTCAGTGTTTGCCTGTAGCATATTTTAGGATTAGTTGATGTTTAAACACACTGGTGAATCAAAGTGCCATGTGAGTCCTTCTTTTCATTAGCTTTGTACTTTTATGAACATAGAGTTCATGGAATGAAATGTTATAGAAAACTTACGATTTATGTGCCCCCTGCTTTAGCTCCTTGAATCTGATTTGACTCTTCTAAGTAATCTGAGCAAATAGATTTTATGATCATCCACCTCCCCCTTGTCCATTGTATAGTTGCTTCTATTAGCTCTTTAGATTCCACAGTATTAATGACTTCTTGCCACCAAAAAAAAAAAAAAGCCTCAACTTCTGTCTTGGACTTACATGTTTTCAAATCAACAATCACAACAGTGTAGTGAATGTAAAAGACACAAAGCAACATAAAATATATTTTTTTAAAAAGTTGTGCTTTTGTTTCCTGATAATTTCAGCCCTATGCCTAGTTCCCTAGTATATTTGGTTCCTCTAGTTAGAGAGAATAAAGAGTGAAGGGATGGGGTGGGCTTTGAGATTGGGTGATTATTCAGAGTATGTAACAATACTTGAGGCAATATACCTTTTAAGTTTACAATGAGAAAACCACTTTTCTTAAATTATTACTTCTTATATGCTGTGTACCCCTGTAGTGATTACAATGATGTTTTTGTTCCTAGAACAATGCACCATGCATCCTTTTCATAGATGAAATTGATGCAATCACCCCAAAAAGAGAAGTTGCATCGAAAGACATGGAGCGAAGAATTGTAGCCCAGCTTCTAACCTGTATGGATGGTCAGTTTCATCACTGAAGTTAATACTCTGTTTTTTAAATGAACTTTCCCTCTTCTTGTGAAGTCCAATTTTAGCTTGTGTAAAATTAGACTTAAATTGAGCTCTAAACAGTTCTGGTTGTTGAAGATCCCAAGGTATTTTTCAGGAGTGAGGGATAATAAGGCCAATTCCCTAGTTAAAATTGTTTTCATATAACTTCTTTCTGCCTTATTAGATTTTCCCCTTGCAGATCTGATGTGGGCCTCTTCACTTTCTGTGGATATGGTAGTATTAACTTCCTGTCCTGTTTTGCCGTGTCACTATGTGCCATTAACCCATTAAGTTGCTGCATTTCAGTGTGAAGGGAAATTATTCCTGAATGTTGTCATTTACAGATCAGTTTATGTAGCACCCTTGAACTCCTTCAGTGCTATGTAAATGTTTGTTGGAAAAGTGCTAGGTAAGCGTCTCACATGCCTGAGATTGTGTAAAGCACAAACTATATTACTAGTGGAAAGAAAGATAAATGCCTAGAAATATTTGATTAAGAAAAGCATTACTGCAAGCTGTTTAGCATAGTAGTAAATGGTTTTCCAACTATGATCAAGAGTAAGTATGTTCTTGCCCCATATATTTAAGAATAGTATAAAGAATGATGTTCCAATAGGAATATATAGCTCTTTTCTGAGTACTTGTTTATTGTCTTCTGTCCTCAGACCTGAATAATCTGGCTGCCACTGCTCAGGTCCTAGTCATTGGAGCTACTAACAGACCAGATTCACTGGACCCAGCACTGAGGCGTGCTGGAAGATTTGATCGAGAAATTTGTCTAGGGATTCCTGATGAAACAGCTAGAGAGAGGTATGTCTTAGTAGACCAAGGCTTCTGATTAGTAAAACGTATAAATTAGTGGACAAATTAAGGACATGTAACCACATACACCCAGTCAGCTTGTTCAGGTAAATGGAGAAGAGATAATAGTGTGTATATCTCTGTGCTGTCTCTGTCCAATACTGGGCTGTTTTTCCTGTGGAATCATGTATAAATCTCCCTTTAGTCTTGCATTGACAGATGTTCAGCATTCTGTCTTACATCTCCTTATTCACCTGTCATGATTACAGGCATAACAACAATTTAGTTCTTTTAGTACCTTTTGAATAGACCTCTGAGGTGACTGGCTTGACTTTCCTGCACCTAACTCTGGGTGGAACTACATGATTCAGCTACACTTAGAGTGGATCTCTAGGCTGAAACTGCCCTGTTTCCAAACCATGCTACTGTAGTAGGCCCAACTGCATTTGGCACCTTTAAGCCCTTTCATTCTGGGGACCTGTGACCAGTGAACTGATTAAAACAATTCAAAAACAGTCTTCAAAACCAAGTTTTATTAATTCCCCAGTGTTAAAAAGCCTGTACAGTGAAAAATACAAACAATAAAGAGCTTATACCCTTGGGTCTTGCTTACAAAAGCTGGCAAGGAAAGAATAAACCCAGCTATTCCTCATCTCTGGTTAGGAAAAACAAAACTGATCTGCTTGCACTATGCTCTTTCTGTCTTTGTCCCTTGGCAGCCTATCAGTTTTTGCTGACACTCTTGATCAATCTCTCACCACTCAATCAACCACACCCTCTTCTAAGTGTGGGTTTTTGTAATGGTTTAATATTTACTTTGCTATGGCTGAGAAGAGAGCAACAGCTGTGTTACCAGGGTTGAGACAGAAAAATTGAATCTTCACTGCTATAAATCTGGCTGTTGTGTTTAGGTATTTGTGATGCTCCTTATCTAGGCCATTTTTTAACCTTTTTCTTTAGGATCCTTTTGATTCCATGGCAAATAACCCATCCTAAATAAACACACAGAGGTATGCACCAAGTTCATAAAAAAAAGTAGATATTTATATAGTTTTTCAGTTCAACATTTTGCTGTGTCACAACTTATGCCATTTCAAGGAACAGGAATGGTGAATATGAGCAGGATCTTCAGTAACCTTGCTCATATGTGAGAGAGATTGCTTGGACAAGAAAATCTGGAACATTGTTTTGAACAGTTGAAGCTGGGAGTCTAACAGCATTCCTCCATATTGTTGTTTTCTGCAGTTCCTGCAGATGTGGACCCGCAGGAACTACCAATATTGCTGCATTTTTTTAAAAGAACAGAAAAAATAAATCTTATGTGTAGGTATGACAACAGGGTAACAGAGTAAAGGAAAAAGTTAGAGGGGTTGTCAGTATTTCATTTAACATACAATGAATCCATCATGTTTCCGACTGGTTACTAAGACAGTGCTCTTCATTTAGGCCCAGGTGTTTGAAGACTTGTACATATCAATTGTGCATGCACGTTTTGCTTGCTCATATACATCTTTGTGCAACTATGAGCTCAATTTGCATTCACATATTAGGCATCTTTCATGCCCACAGCTAACCATACACTTTTTAAAAATGTAATCTTTACTGTCTAGAGCCATGTCTGCACTACAGAGTAAAGTCGATCTATGTCTTCGGTTACGAGCCAGAACGATTTTCACCTCCTTGGTTCACTGATACGGCTGCCTCAGCTCTTTGATTTTAACACAGCACTGCTGCATGTCCCTGTTGTGGCCTTTCTGAGCCATACCACGTGATATCTTCTCATAGATATTCTCATTTCTTTTGCTGGCTTGGAACTGAGCAAGAACAGGCTCCTTGCCCCACAGGCTGATGAGATCCAAGACCTCAGGTTGACTCCATGCTGAGGCACATTTAGGGCATGCGGTTGCCATGAGCTGTTCAGCTACCAAGCTGTTTCCATGCTGACCCAGAAGGAAATGGGAATTCAAAATTTCCCAGGGCTTGAGGGAAGGAGCTATGTCCTCCTTATGTGGCCACAGTGTAGCAGAGTGCAAATGTCCAGAGCGGTCAAAACAGAGAATTATGGGATAGCTCCCGGAGCCAGTGATATCAACTTGCATTGTGCTCTGCCTTCACTGTGGCTAATTTGACTCATAGAATTTGACTTCAGTTCTATGCCACTTGCAGGTGTGGTTTTATTAAATTGAATTTTACTGCAACATAGGTTAGCATAAGTGATGTGCCAGTGGAGATGCTTACTTTAGGGCAGAGGTTGGTAACCCCCAGCACGTGTGCCAGAGCTGACATGCATGCCTATTCATAGTGGCATGCAGGGCTCCCGCTCCTGTGGCCTGCGGCTGCTCCCCCCTGCTGGCCCTACTGCAAGAGCCGTGCATGCACCTCAGCTCCTGTCCCCTGCTGGCCCCGCTCCCCAGCTGGGGGGGTGGGGCCAGCAGAGAAAAGGAGCCCCTGCGCGCTGTGGCTCCTGCCTCTGCCCCCAGTACCTGCTGAAGACTGAGGGCAGGCTGGCAAGAGGCTGGCAAAGGTTACTGACCCCTGCTTGAGGGAATCAACTTAAGCGGTATTGTATCAACCTCCATTGTCAGTGTGGACCAGGCCTAGGATATGCATTTATTATCTTAAATGAAGGAATGATAGTGTTTATATGACAGGCTGAGCTAGTCACTGTTAGCTCTTTATATTGGGTCACTTTACTGCTTCAAACTATTGTCAAATGAGCCAAAAAATTAAAATAATTTGATGCCACTGAAAAAAATACCCAAATTAAAGATACTTAATTTTGTCTGTTAGGTGGGTAAATGCAAGCAAATAAAACAAACTGCACTTTTAAGGTAGTGGTCATGTAATAAATTGTCCCATTCCGAACTTCCGCGCAGTGTTAGCAGATTGGATAAATGATATCCAGATCAAATTTTTTAATTTTAAAAGGACAGCAAGTGATGGATTTCATATCTCTAGTTTGTGATGCCTTTTAATTACATATTTCCTATTGTAATGATTCTTTTCTCTTTGGAAAAGCTAGATTTGCTTCCCTCTCTGCAGATTTTTGGATTGCTGGAAGATAACATGGCTCTGTAAAGCTTGCATCTTGGTTTTACCGGCATGCGTTCCACTCCTCAAGTGGAAGGGATTGCGGGGCATTGGGAAGCAAATCCTTTAAGCTCTGACATGGAGGCCGCTCTAGAAGAGATGAAAAGTATCCATGTTCTAATAAAACTATTTTAATGTGAAGGGAAAGAACATCATTGATGACAAGATTTGAGTGGACTCATGTTGGATTAGGGAGTAAATAGTTTGCTTGGTAGAATTTACAAGAATCAGACAAGGCAGTGTTCTAGAAATTCCTTACTATTGCTTTGCTGCTTCTGTGTTTCTTACTGCTGTACCTTTTGAGCACTTTGTAACGTGAAGAGTCTGTCATGGATATTCCTCGTAAAAGGTTGGGACGGGTCATGATCAATTTAAAAAAAATTCACAGAAGCCATGGCCTCTCCCCTGGCTTTTATTAAAAATACTTGATCACCTGTTCAGCGGTGTGCCCTCCTTCCCATCCCCATCTCCTCCCCCGCCCAACAGTAGGACTGTGCTCTAGCCCTGTCCGAAGAATCTGTGACCTCCAGGACAAAATCATAGCTGTATGGAAGTGCTCCAATCTGCTGCATACTTAGATTGTGCCCTTTTAAGGCTTGGCCTTAAACTAGTCCTGCCTGCCCATGTTCTGCAAACAAAAGCAGCGTTCTTGTACACAATGGAGCAGGTATAATGTAAACAGATGTCATATCCAGGAATGTGAACCAAGTCATCACTTGAGTGGTAACCCTCTTGAGTTTTGGCAGAACCCAATTGGGACATCATCTGACAATTTAGTCCCAATGTTGTTGATTTTTTTTTAAAAGACCTAACACAACCTGCAAAACTCTTCACCTTTAAATGACATCACCTGACTGATGGTTTGTTGGGGGGAGCTGTAAGCATCAGGAGAAGACCTTGCTCAGTTTTGTGTCTTTCAGCATTAAGTGACTCCAATTGTGTGAATTATTTGGCTATTGCACTATTAAAATCTGTCCAAATGCACTTGGATGACTTAACGTTGGCTTTCGTTTTCATATTGTTGCAATTCTTATATTTTTTCTCTTGTACAGAATTCTACAGACTTTGTGTCGAAAACTTAGACTTCCTGAGTCTTTTGATTTTCATTATTTAGCCCATATGACCCCAGGCTATGTAGGTGCTGATCTAATGGCACTTTGTCGTGAAGCAGCTATGTGTACAGTAAACAGGGTCCTGATAAAGTTGGAGGAGCAGAAAGGTGCACAGGCTGGAGAAACAATGAGTGACCAAAGCTTGGAGGTTGGAACAGAAGCACTGGTGGAAAAAGATACTAAACATCCAGAGCTTCCTGCTAAGGTACGTAATCCTTTAATACTCATTTCACAATTCTTGAAAGACTAACCAGTTTATTTGTGAGCTCTCCATTCAGTCTCACTAAACATTTCTGATCCCAGCAACATTCACTTCTAAATGTATGAAGTCTTTTATGGTTATGTACATTCTTCATCCATCTGATTCATAAGGTACTTTCCTAATTGACAGTATAAATTGTATGTGTATTATGACACCAAAAACTTAGGCTCCTTATAAATTTTTTGCACACATTTGGGGGCTCAAACTATGGGTCTGGTTCTCCCAAGCTGTCATTCACTCATGTCTGATCTCTACTGCATGATACCCATTGTTTATTTTGGGGGAGCAATGTTTTAAAAAGGTAAAAGTTGGGTCTACAATATGGCGGAATGCAGAGAAGGTCATTTGCGCATACATAGCCCCAGTTCTGCTCTGTTGCAAGCCAGAATGTTTGCAGGGAGCCTGAATTTGGGTGTCTCAAGGTGACAGTGTGACTGCTGAATGTGAGCAGCACCCATGTGCTGTGAGTTTCAGTACTGCCCTTGGAAGTTTCCTGAAAATGGGTCATACAAATTAGTTATTCTTTGCCTGCATTCTGCAAGGACTGGTTTAAGAGCTGATATTTCAAAGTGCTTTACAATTCATATGCATACTTGGATTCTACCTTCAGAAGTATTGGCCAAGAAAATAGTTTTAAGTAGAGAGAAGATGGACTCTAATAAGCAGCTGCATTAGGGTAGTGTAATCATGACTCATACACCTCACCTGTTTCCAGGACATTAGGATTGAATCATTTTTGTTTTTAAAGCTGCAATTCTGTCAGCCTGATCAGAGGTTGCTGCTGAGCATTAGGAAACATTCAGATTCATGTGATGACTGGTGTAAGATCAATTTTGATGACAGTATCCTGAGATGGCATTCGTCAGTCAACAGTAATATATGCTGATTATAAAAATAAGCACAGAAAAAACCTTTTCTTCAGTAATTCATCAAATATACAAAACCCAACTATTCACACTTGTGAGTTTCACCCCTCATAGTGATCTAGATTTGTTGTGGGGAAGGGAGAGGGTCAGAAAGAAATGTCAAACACTAGAAAAATGTTAGTCACATGGCCCTTTTAAAAACTGTCAAGCAAACCTCACCTGACATTTCCCTTCCATGAACTGATATGGAAAAATCAAGCAACCAAAAGACAGGATTTGCTAGAACTTTTTCACCTCTGTTAAAATGGAAATCCTGCTGCTAGCATCCCACTTTAATATTGCCAGGCCATGGTACAGCCAGAGGTAGAGTTATGGTGCAAGGCGGAGTTATTTGGTCAAGGGATCCTTCAGATACAGGCCCCTTACTAAGGAGCTGGTTTTAATAATCGGTGCTTTAAACTCCAAATGCAAGGGAGATTGTTCTAGCCCAAAGACCTGTGTAGCACTCTCTCTCCCTTCAGAGCCTGTCTGGGCCATCGTTTGCCAGATGGGGCAATATTAATTAATGCAGAGTGCTCCTTCTCACTCACCTCCATCGTACCCAGGGCGTGAAGAGCAAGCACAGGTCTGCTCAGCTTGTGGGGAACAAGAGATGGTGACTGGAAACTGCACATAGCAGTTGTACGACATTAGTCACTAAACCACAGAACCTAAAAGGGAAGGAAGAGATCTCCCTCTGAAGCAGTGTGGAGGGAGCGTGTGTTACCACTGCCCATGTTCTACTTGTTTTGTAGATGTGTGTGTATTCACAGGATTTAAATTAAGACTCTGGGGTAGTCAAATCGATCACCTTTCTCCAGTGTTAAATTCACACGCATTGTGTCTCTTGAATGTTACCCTGCTGGACTCGGAGAGGCTTTGGCTGTAGGGGAAACCCTGGGAAGAGTGGTGGTGGTTCTTAAAATCTTGTCCATTGTGTCTTCTTCCCACTGCCCTCCCCTCAGGATGAACTGCAGAGGCTGCTAGAGTTGCTAAAGGAGAAAGATCCCCTGCTGGAAGAGCAGCTGCAAAAGCTATGCATCGAAATGAATGATTTCATTGTTGCACTATCTTCGGTGCAGCCCTCTGCCAAGAGAGAAGGCTTTGTCACAGTCCCTGATGTGACATGGGCAGATATCGGAGCCCTCGAGGACATTCGGGAGGAGCTCACCATGGCAATATTGGTAGGCAGGAATGTTGTTTGAAGTCGTGATAGGCGGTTTGGTTTTTTCTGAGTTTTAACTTACTTTACACTGTCCCCACACTTAGAGTTTTCAGTTAGCTGTGAATCTTTGCAGTGATGGATAACTGCATCTGAAATATCATGGATGCTTTGGCAGCTGTGTTGGGGTAACTAGGGATTTGAAACTGAAGCAGCTCGGTGTTAGGAGAAAAGCACACGTGCTCTGCACTTTTGCTCTGAAAGGACCAGCAGTGAAATAGTTACGGACAAAAAGGTGACAACTTCGGTGAGGTGCATAAAGAGATTGCACCTCTGAGCTATCAATGTAAGATATCTGTAAACTCAAAAGATAATCGTGTTGATTATACAGCCTTTACATTTCCAAGTTTTATCTTCACCATGTGAGCTAGGAAAATGCTTTACTGTAGAAAATGTGGACTTTTATTTAAGAGGAGTGATTCTCAACCCATTTACCATTGTGGGCCTCATCCAATACTACCTGTACGGTCCTGAGGATACCACACAGGCCACAGCTGCAGGCTGATTGGGCCGCAAGTGGGCCACAGGTTGAGAACCTGTTTTAGAGCACAGTTCTGAGGCAAGGGGTGGATTCTGGTGCAGATTCCATGGCCATGGAATGAGTACATGGGACTATCTATGTATATGTAGACTGTATTAGTGAATAATTTTGTCTACAGTTCCCTGATGTCTTTACTGAGATCCCAAAAGCCAATTCTTCAGAGTCTTGTTTCTAGTGCTCTGAAAACTTCGTCACATCTGGTGTTTGCTGCTGTTAAAATATTCACAGCTTTATGAATGGACAAATACAACTAATTTTTTTCTGAAAACGTCTTTGTCACATCTGATGTCTACTGCTGTTAAAATATTCACAGCTTTATGAATGGACAGATACAGCTAATTTTTTTCTGTTTGATCTAATTGGTCTTCATTACTGATGAAACATTTAGTGGGAAAATTGATTTTATCCCTATACTTAGAAATGATTTTGAACAGTTGAGTTTTAGACCCCAATTCATTCTTTCTGACAATCTGGTAAGTTTTATTTTATAACTTGTAAAATTATTACACATGCATCTTGGGATGTAAGCAGCTAAGCATTTAAATGGTAAGCAGCAGTCTTACCATTTAATAATTTGTTTAAACATTGCCCTGCTGAGAGCTGTGTGAAATCTGGGCTGGAGGAATTCAGCTGCACCCACTCCCTGCACAGCATTTCACATGCCTATTTGGCTCCATGCCTCCCCACCGAGTAAGAGTTGGCCAGTTGTGGTTGACAGAAACCATGGAGTATCTGTGAGGAGACTGGGGCCAGGCTAGAAGGAAGTCACTGGCATTGGGGGGTGGGGAGGGGAAAGCTGTGCATGTGGAAGATGAGTGGGATTGGAGCTGTGGTTTGCAGGGAGGGACATTGGAGGTGGGGGAAAACTGGGCCATGTGCATGCGCAGGGGAGAGTCCTGGCAGCTCAGGGGTTTGATGCAGGTGTCAGTAGAGCTGAGCTGGCAACAGTAAGTTATCTGGGACTCCCATGC
>ML685763.1:14301318-14331770 GCA_007922175.1 Pelusios castaneus | reverse complement strand
CACCTCCCTACTGCGGCTGGCATGTCTGTGGCCCCAGCCCTCCTACCCCAGTGCCTGCCTTGCCAGACAAAGCCTACACCAGCCACTAGCATGTGCCCTTCCCTCCACACCAGCTATGCACCCCGGGGATCCCTGTGCCCTCTCCCACTTGTCTAGGTGGTGCAGCTGTTGCAGAACACGCTCAGTGGGGAGGAGGGGAGTCTCAGTTTCCTCCCCCATGTGCTGTGCCTGGCACTATTCACCAGGGAAGCACACCGCATACTGGTAGGGAAATAAAAAACTGTATCATTTAAAAGATATATTTTATCATGTAAACTTTTGTTTAAATGGCATTTACATCCCTCAGTTCTCACTGCAGTTTCCTGTTCCTCGGGAAGCCCTTACGTAAGCCCCAGTGAATACCCAGTTAAAGCAACGGGTTTTTAATAAAATAATGCGTAGGGTTAATGTCTGAACCTAAGTTATGCACAAAATAGTAATTTTCTTCCAGAAGCCAGTATCTGCTCAACCATTTTTCACCTCCAAATATGCCCATGTTTTTGCTGATTCAACTTTGGTGCAGAGTTACACACCTTTTGCTTTAACTCAGGCTTTGTTAGATGAAAATTCAGCCCAGCCCATTTCTCTCACTGGTAAGTGTTTGTGTTTTCTTGTAGGCACCTGTGCGGAATCCAGAGCAATTCAAAGCTCTTGGCCTCACAGCTCCTGCTGGTGTTCTACTTGCAGGGCCTCCTGGCTGTGGCAAAACACTGTTGGCAAAGGTAGGGGTTTACTAATTCACACCCTGAATATTACTACTGGGAGGTGAGAGCTTTCCAGTGTTCTTGTCAGAATGACCAGTAGGCTTCTAACAAAAATAACTGGGTCCAGGTGCTGTAATGGGAGTTGAGCTCTTACACTTCCCTCATCAGGAGTTGGAGTACAAGCATTTCTTTGGAAGTTACTCTGCCTTGTTTCGCCCATTCAAGTGAAATTGTAATTATTTCACTAAGAAACAAAGTCTGAAAACAATTAAATAGATTATAAAGAGTAAAATAGTAAATAGATGAAAGAAAATGGTTCATTTATAAGGTGCCTATTACGGTAGAGTTTTCCATCTTGGGTAGGGTTACCAGATACCAAAGCATAGAAGGGAGGACACGGAAGTACGAAAAGGAGGACATGGAGAAAATGTAGTATTAATATAACTGTCATTACCATATTATGTCATGGAAAATGGGTAATGATTAATGAATGCGTGGCAGCAAAAAATGGAGAACAAGTTGAACAACAGAAATATTCTTAGGGGGCCCATTAACTGCTGGACGGAGGACATGAAGGTAAAAAGGAGGACATGTCCTCCTTCTGCCTGACGTCTGGTAACCCTAATCTTGGGGAGTGTGATCAAACCTGGTCTGCTATTCACATTTCTCTTTACCATATACAGTACCTTCTATTTCAAATACTGGAGCATTACATTTCCTATGGTCTTTCTTCCTCTCCAACACCCAACATTTTCAGCCATGTTCTTGTGTTTGGAAGTTGAACACTGTTTAATGGGGTGGAATTTCTGTGTAGCTCCTATTCGTTATTGAGAATTGGAGATAATGCCTTGAAAATAGAGCTGGGTACAATTTTTCTGACAAAGCTTTTTTGCTAAAAATATATATTGGAGTTTACTGAAACGTGTGAATTTGTATTGAATTTCTTAAAGCGTTTCAGCCACCCAAAAATCTGAAAAAGTTGAAATAATTGTTCAATTTTATTTTTAAGAAAGGCTAAAAACCTCAAATAATGTTTTATTTGACGCAAACTGATTTTTTTAAACTTTTTCATATCCAAATTTTTTTTAAAAAACAACCTTTTGTTTTGAATCAACCCAAAACTAATGGTTGGTTTGTTATAGGAAGTAGATAAAGGGATTGGTGTATCTCCTAAAGAGCTTCGTATATTTTGACAAAGATTTGACAGATGATCTCCTTTACTTTAATGTTCTTCATAGTTCAGTCAACAGAATAAAAAGTAACATCCCCTCTCATTGTCAGCATCTGGAATCTTGCCGAAACACTGAAGGAGAGAAAATAAATTGTATTTTATTTTTACTATGATGATTCCCCAGGGACTTTAGAAAGTCTACTGAGGAGCCGGAGTGGGAGCTCTATGTATATCTATCTTTATCTTTTTGATAGGCTGTAGCAAATGAGTCTGGATTGAACTTCATCTCTGTGAAAGGTCCTGAACTGTTAAATATGGTAAGTGTTGCCCTTGACACGTTGATCTCTGCTGTTGATTGAATTCTTGGCCAAAGCCTGGGGCAAGTGAGACTTCTAATAATTACACAAAAGAGTTTGCACAACAAAAATTGCATTGTATAACCTCTTTCTCATTATTATAGCCCTTATGGCAGGTAGGTTGCTCTCAAGAGAGAGGAAAAAGGAATTTTGGTTGGCTTAGATATGTCCCATCTCAAACTATCTCTCATGGTAAAGAAAGTGAGGCAGTGGAGGGTGTGGTGAAGTAGAAAGTTATTTGCATCATTGTCAGTGTGTAAGCAGAACTAAGGACAAAATTTTTATTCTTCAGGCAAGCTGTAGGTACTCAGCACATCTAACTACTGGCCCAACTTTAGGCAACCAATTTTGAAAATTTTATCAAAACTCATTCCCAATCTACTTTTAATAGAGGTTTAAATATCGGAAAATACATTTACGTTCAAGATATGTTGTATAAAGGTCCCTGTCGTTTGTGATAAATTATTAACACCAGGTTGAAGCTTCAGTCTCTCAATTTTCTGGGCCCTGGGCTTAGAAACACTGATAATAATTACAGTTTAATATGTGCCACAATTGATCCAGGGTGAGAAGTGTGTTAAGATAAGCACAGAAGCAAGGAGCCATGTGGCACTTTTAAAGACTTAAGCGCAATGGCTTCAATCTTAATTTTTCCTAAATCAGGGTTGCAAGAGTATAGCACTTAACTTCTATTAGTAGTGGGTGAAGCAGAAACCAGAAACAATTGATTTGATCAGCTCTCCTGGGCATCCTCAAGTCTGCTGAGAGGCAGGGAAAGAAGATTCCTCCACAGTGAGGGTCTCTGTCTCCTTAAATCCAAAGAGAAACTGCTCTAACTCCTGAACTCTGAGAGTTTTCAAGATAAATGACTAGTAAATGAACATGTGTGGAAAAATCAGACATTTCTGTTCTGAACTTGGGCAGGTTTTTTTGCAAATAATGACTGTTTTTGAGTGAACCTTTCACTTCTATTTCAGTTGTTTCTTTCTGAATTCATATAGTAAGGATATGAACTTCGGGTGATATAATTAGATTCATATATATACATAATTCATATAATTATGATATGAACTTCAAACATGTGCGTGAGTTAGATAAGTAAAATGATGTGAAGATCCACAAAGGTTCTAGTGAAGAATGTAACTATTAATTCTTAATCAAAACGCCACAAATAATCATTTCAAACAAACAAACAGAAAGATGGAAGGTGGGGATCCTTGGTTCCTTGGCTGTTTAGCACTGAAGTTTAGTGGCATGTAGCATCTTATCAAATGTGAGCATATGTACAGTGAGGCAACAGAAAGATAACCAATTCATATGTGAATTTTTAAGATTTGGCAGACTTGAATGGAGTGAATTGGCACTTGTGCCTTTTGCCTTAATAAACACCTCAAAGTATGGGTTAAACGGGGGTTGTTAGGTGAAATTTAGATGTCTCATGTGGTTTTGTTACATTTATGTATTGCTTATTTCAGTATGTTGGCGAGAGTGAGCGTGCTGTACGTCAGGTATTTCAGCGGGCCAGAAATTCAGCCCCTTGTGTTATATTCTTTGATGAAGTTGATGCTTTGTGCCCTCGGAGATCAGACCATGAGGTGAGTCTGAAAACACTTTCTCAAGTAACTTCACTTGGTTGTGGGTTTCAAAATGGGGATTAAAACAAACAAGGAGTTTTCGAATACTGTCTCATTGGCCCCTTCCTGACAGATCACTCAGTAGAGATGCCATGTTAATCTTACATCTGACAAGAACAGTAATTCCATGGCAGCGTTAACACAGATTTATGCCAAAGATTTAAAGAAGCAACCACTAAATATGTAACTGGGTACGATAGCTTCCCTTGCTGATCTCTGTATTCATAGCTATATTAAAGGGTAGGAAGGAGGGAATTGAGCAGCTTGCCTCTAAGTCCCCCTTAAATTTGATTCTACCCCATCTTCAAAAAGTGTAGAGATGGATGATGTTGCCAAGGCAAGCCAGGCTGATGAGTTCCTGCTGGCCCTGCATTCTGTAGGACAAGGATTTGGACTCTGAATCAACAAGAACACTGTGGGCCTGATTCACTACTTTGTTACTCCAGTTTTTATATTGGTGTAGCTTCGTTGAAATCAGTGAAATTACTTTAGCATAGTACTGGAATAATGCAGACCCTAATTCTGTATTGTTGCCTCAATATCATTTTGAGAACTTCCTGTCCTAGAGTGATTGTGCTATAGGAACTGGTGCTGTTTTGCCTATCCTCCAGGGTCAGATATACTATTCTTGTGGTGCACAGTTGGGAGTCCTATGATCTTTGGTGCTTCCATTTGCTTGTTACAGTAATGTTTGTATTTCTTCCACTTGACTGGGTTATCTGTCAAAACTGGGCTCGCTGATTTTTTTCTATTTAATTTCAGGGAAAAAATTATAAATCTTAAAACAACCAAGAAGACCCCCATTTCCCTCAGCCTGTTCTTCCCTTGTCATGTGTCTACATTTTTCTGCCAACACAGCATGTTCTTCTTTTGAGTGCTTGCTCATGTCCATTTCATGATAGGTTTACATGCGCTCACACGCACTAGTGCCAGAGATTTTTCCCTCTGTGGTATCCATAGGGCCAACTCTAGTGCCCTCTGCAGTGGTGCCAATGTATAGGGTACTGCTGGCTCCCCTCACTCTCACTTTCTACTTACTGCCTGTGGCAGTGCTGGAACATCACTGTCTCAGCAAGCACTTCTCAGAGTTTTTCTTACATTGATGTGGATAGTTTCAGCAAGTTATTAATTGGTTTTTCGTAGTTTTTAGTAATTTCTAGTCATTGTGTCCCTGTTCAAGGGTTAGCCTTGTGGATGGGCCATTCCTCGGCCCCCAGGCTTCAGGCCATGCACATCATGTAAAAAGCCCGTGCCTGTGAATGATCTTCACCAAAGTTGCCTAAAGTGCCTGAGTAAGACTTATATTTCGGAGAAGTGCAGGACCTGCCTGCAGGAACTTTAGCCCCCACACATAGAAAGACTGTGACATCAGGTTGAGAGCGCTCCTGTTGGAATTGGCCCTCAGATTGGTATCTGAGCCCAGCTGATCAGATTTGGCTCTTAGTATGTCAGTGTTGACCCGAAGTGCTCCCTCAGCACAGAGCTTGTCCTGGCTCTGATCACCATTGCCAGAGCCAAAGAAGCACTAAGCAGAGAGTGTGAAACAAGTTGAGATCTATGCCAGGCTGCTTGTCTCCTTGGAACTCGGGTCAGCCTGGGCCTCATCCCCTAGAGAAGTGGTTTTCAGACTTAGGATTGGGACCCAGTATTGGGTCGCAGACCCTCAGGGCACTGGGTCACGGCGCCCCTTGCTGCCACTGCTAATAGACTGGAATGCATTGCTCAAAAATGTAATTGTTGTCGTTGTGGGCTTCCCCTACTCTGCCTCCAGGCTCTTGGCTGCCAACAGTCTTGTCAGTTCTGAAACCAGTGTCTCAGCATCAGTCCACCTCAGGGACCTCAGAAAGACATGCAGCAACACTGTCATGACTATGCTCAGATTTGGATGGCAAGCCAGGCCAGGCAGAGAACATGGTGGTGACCCACCAGGAGGAGGAGATCCTGGTGGCAGGGGAACAATCACCTATTCCACTTCTGCAGGCATTCTCATTTTCATCACCCAATGAAGCAGTAATGGGACCTTCCACCACAGTTCCCTGGGATGATCTTAGGGTTCACCAAGAGCTACTTAGACAAGTAGCAACCAATCTGAGTTGGGAGGTGGAGAAGCTAAATTTGCTGTCTGACTTGCTTTTCGACATCCTGGCAGTGGCAATCCGCCCTCTAAAGTGGCCTTTCCCATCCAGAAAGGGGTCATCAAGTTGGTGAAAATCCTATGGCAAAACCCCTCCTCCTTGCACCCTACATTCAAACGGGTTTAGAAAAATACGTAGCCACAGAGGGCTTCAGGTCTCTACCCTCACCCATCCCCAGGGTCACTGGTTTGTCAGCAGCCAACAAAAGGAACAGACAAGGAGAGTTGAGTTTAACCCCTGAAAATAAGGAGGCAAAAAAAACTGGACCTCTTTGGACAGGACATTTATTTGACTGCAAGCCTTCAGCTCCACATATTGAACCAGGACCATGGGTGCTTCCTGTGATTTGTAGTGGGAAACAACTGCTACCAACTCTCAGCCATTCTCTTGGATCTGTCAACCACACCAAGAGTCTTTACAAAATGCATAGTGATAGTGGCTGCCCACCTCAGATGTCGAGGGGTATAGATCTAGCCTTACTTTGACAAGTCCATCAGGGGCCACTCAGAGGCTCAAGTCTGGCACAGTATCAAGGTGCTGCAAACAACCTGCCAAAACCTGGGTCTGAGCAGAAATACATGTTAGTACCAGTGCAAAGGTTAGGGTTAATCAGAGCAATCCTCAACTCTATCCAGCCAAGGAATTTCTATCCCAGGCCATTTATCAAGGCTTATCAGACCTGATCCCTCAGGTCACTACCCGCTCCCACCACAGAGTGTGAGTTTGCATCAAATTGCTGAGTCACATGGCAGCATGTACCTACATCATTCAAGACGCACGACTCCATCTCAGGCCC
Source organism: Pelusios castaneus (assembly GCA_007922175.1). Classification (NCBI taxonomy): domain Eukaryota; kingdom Metazoa; phylum Chordata; order Testudines; family Pelomedusidae; genus Pelusios; species Pelusios castaneus. The sequence continues at coordinate 14,324,935 of ML685763.1, read as the reverse complement.
CTTCAAATGTGGCTTGCGTTGGTCTCCTTCTCAGCAAGACACAGCCTGAACATAGTGCTCACATTCCCGCCCTGGGTACTTGCCTCTCTGGCTTCGTGGACAGCCCTCATACACGTGATAAAAGGAATTCCCTTCATAGCCCCGTGTCCCTCACTTACCTTGATGTTGGATGCCTTGGACCTAGGAACCCATCTTACCCCACTCAACACACAGGACCTGCGGTCCTTGGGGAAGCTGTTGCATATAAATGTCAGGGAGCTCAGGCCACTCATCCTGGCCTGTGAAGTGTTCCTCCTCCAAATGTTGGGAAAGCTACTGTGAGTGCTGACAGACAACATGGCAGCAATCAATGTTCCCTCTAAGCTGATGATGCAGCTGAGCAAGTTATGGTGCTTGCTGAGCGGCAATTTGTGAGGCATGGCGCCACATGGGCAACAGTTTTTTGGCGCCGGAAGCATCAGCATACCTTAATTGAAAACAAATGCATAGATGATGTCTTTTCGTTGGAACTTTAATAAAAATGTTAAACTGAAATACTGTAGTTTTATTAATGTACTAAACAAATGTGAGACGATGACACGAATCCAGCAGTTAGATATCATTTGATGCGCATTAGCATGTCTAGATGACTGTATCCGCCCTCCCATCATTCCCGGGAGTTTTTGAATTGTTCACTCATCCTGTTTGTTCGGCATGGAGTTCAGATGTGTTCTCCAAGAGCAATGATGGCTCAACGCGGCAAACGTGCTCCAGTATGGACCACAGCCGAGGCACTTGATCTCATAGGCATCTGGGGAGAGTCTGCTGTGCAGGCACAGTTTCGTGGCAGCAGGCAAAATTTCGATATTTTTGGCCAGATTTCTCGGGGTATGAGAGAGACACTCTTCAGTGCACGTTGAAGGTGAAGGAGTTGCAGATTACGTACCAGAGAGGTGCACTCCGGCTCAGCGGTTACATGCCGATTTTACAAGGAGCTGGAAGCAATCCTGTGTGGGGATCCCACAACCACCCCAAAAGCTCCTGTAGACATGTCAGCACCCCCCATGAAAAGGATACCGGAGCAGACGGTGACAAGCAATTCGTCGACGAGGAAGTGGAGGTGGAGCATGACCTGGAGGGTGAAAGTGTTGCAGCCGACCTAGGGAGCCAGGAGCTGTTCTCCACGCCACCTGACAAGTGCTGCCCAGATTCCTTCTCCATGCTGTCTTTGGATGCAGCAGAGGGGAGCTCTGGTAAGTTTCATCAGAAATGGCTTCTGTGCATGCTGGATAAGCTTTGCGGGCAAATGAAGACTGGGTGGGAGATGGGTGTTTTGAGTTTCATCCTTTCTTTTTTTTTTGGATGGGAGGGTCTACACCGCATTACACGAGCAGTGCATCAATGTATGCTGTAATTGTCAAGAAATCTTCTCCGTTGAGCTCACTGAAGGTCTCCTCGATGTACTTCCACAAGCCTCTTAGTTAAATTTGATGGGAGAACAACTGTGTCCCCTCCCCCATAGAGGGATACTCTCCCTCGCCAGTTGCAAAGCACGGCAGTGGGAACCATGGCTGCGCACAAGCCTGCTGCGTACGGTCCTGGCTTATAACCAGTGACATTCAGGATATGCATTCTGGCTTGCAAGGGCACTCTAAGCAGCGAGATATCGGCTTCCATGGCCGTGCCATGTGTGAACTAATCGCCCAAAGCACTGGAAATAGTTCACGGAGCTGTGTGTCTTATCTCAGCAACCCAAACCTCCCTTTGCAAAAGCCCTTTCAGTCCCTGGCAATGCCCTGTCCCTGGGCACTGCAGTATGTGGCGGCAGAGCATATTACCGGCTCTTTAACCAAAGTGAGAACAATAGCACTACTTATGATGTTTCATTTTCCCTTAGAAACGACCTTTTCCGGTCGGTGGTCTGCACCAGCTGACCGGCTGAGACAGATGAGGAGGCCTCGCAGGAGCAAGGAGGATATCTTCCAGGAGCTGATGCAGTCCAACGAGGCAGCAGCAAGGGAGACTAGACTATGGAGGCAGGAGTGCAAGGGAAACAATTTGAGGAGACAGAAGCAAAAGGATGCCCTCATAAGCATCTTGCAGGAGCAGACCCAACTGCTGAAGACCATGGTTGGTCTGCAGACTCAACTGCTCCAGGCTCAGCCCTCCCCCCCCCTGCACCCACAGCAACACTTTCTGTCCCCACCGCCTCATTCTCCCACAAAGCAGTTCTTCGAAGGCCAGGGACCCTCCTGGTACAATGTCCACTCCTGCACAAAGCTATGGCATTGAGAAACGCACCTACACGCCTCTATAGCCCCTGGTGCAGGCACTGCTTACTGTAAATATTTAATGTTTTCTAATAATAAATTTGAATCACTTGAACGGTGCACAGTGTCTTTATTGATACACAATAAAATCAGTTGTTGAATGTTTAGTATTCACTCATTCAAACATAGTGCAGTACACGCCCACTGGCACCGCCACTCCCATCCCCTGTAATCCGCACCCAGTAGTGCGTAGGAACACTACTGCACAGTGATGCAATATGTCCTATGAGTCCCCATGACTAAAATGCTCCCTAAGTGCCTCCCTTATGCGGATGGCTCTCAGCTGTGCCCCCCTGTTACTCCTAGTGGCTGGCTGCTGGAAAGCAAACTCTAGCTGCTCAGCCTCCACATCCCATGAAGGGGGAAATTTCTCTCCCCTCTTTTCACAGAGGTTATGCAGGACACAGCATGCCACAGTGACAGCTGGAATGTTGTCCTCATTCAAGTCCAGCCTCCTGTACATACAGCGCCAGCGGCCTTTTAAGCGGCCAAAGGCGCACTCCACAGTCATTCAGCACCGGCTTAACCTGTAATTGAAGCGCTCCTTTCTGGGATCCAAATTTCCAGTATAGGGCTTCATGAGCCAACGCATCAGTGGGTAGGCTGGGTCTCGTATGATGAGTATGGGCATCTCCACATCCCCAACAGTAATTTTATCATCAGGGAAGAAGGCCCTGTCTGCAACTTCCGGTACAGGCCTGTGTTTCAGAAAATGCGAGCATCATGCACCTTACCCGACCACCCCGCATATATGTCCGTGAAACGCCCCCTGTGATCCATGAGTGCCTGAAGCACCATGGAGAAGTAGTCTTTCCTATTAATATACTCAGTCGCAAGATGCTCCGGAGTCAGAATAGGGATGTGCGTGCCGTCTGTTGCCCCTCCACAGTTCGGGAATCCCATGGCCGCGAATCCATCGACGATCTCCCGCACATTGCCCAACGTCACTGTCCTCTGGAGCAGAACATGATTAATGGCTCTGCACACTTGTGAAAGTGCTAACCCGACGGTCGACCTGCCAACTCCAAACTGATTCGCGACCGACTGGTAGCAGTCTGGAGTCGCCATTTTCCACAGTGCGATTGCGACACACTTCTCCACAGTTGAGGGCGGCTCTCATTTTGGTGTCCTTGCGTTGCAGGGCAAGGGTTAGCTCCTCACACAGTTCCATAAAAGTGGCTTTCCGCATTCAAAAGTTCTGTAGCCACTGGTCATCATCCCACACCTGCAAAACGATGCGGTCCCACCCCTCGGTGCTTGTCTCTTGTGACCAGAACCAGCAGTGCACCATGTGCAGATGCTCTGTGAAGGAGCTCAGCAATGCAGTGCTGTTGTTCTGCATGGCAGTCACCAGTCCAGGGTCATCCAAATCCTGGTCTGATTCAGAGCTGAATGCATACTGTGCCACCAGCCGAGATGTATTCATTATGCTGAAGGCGATGGTCAAGATCAGAGCTGGATCCATGTTGCTGCAAAAAGGAGTTCCGGGAAGCAACGCGGTACTGTTGAAAATGGGCGCGAGTTGCTAGTAGCAACTTTCGTGACGCAAGGGGAACAGAATGCACCATGGGAAACCAAGACTTTACCCATGGTGTTCAGCGCTACTGTCCTTCTACCCAGGATTCTTAGCGCCGAATCAGATTGGTTGGAACTGTGGGATAGGTTCCCACAATTCACTTGGATTTCTTGTGAAATCGCGAATTGCGAGGGGGGCTTTGTTCCGTCACAAGCAGCTCAGTGTGGACGTGATACCACGCTATAAAAACCACATGACTTTTACAGCGCAATGAGCTTGTTGCGCGATTATTCCTGTAGTGTGTACATGGCCTGAAACTTTCCAGCATTTGTTTTGCATTCTTTCTAAGTGAGTCTGCTGCTCTGTCCACATGCCCTACTGCCAGCTCCAATGCTTTCCCTGGCACCCTTGGCTAATTTCCATCACTGCCCAGAGCCCACCCTCACAGTCCCGGCTCCCTGCCCCCAGTCCCTTTTCTCCTCCCTCCAATTGCAGCCCCGGCGCTCTCCTCTCCACTGCTGGTCTCCTTTCTCCTCCCCCCCCAGCCCTGGCTCTTTCCTCTCCGCCACCAGTCCTCTTTCTCCTCCCCTCTCCCTCAGCCCCGGCTCTCCTCCACCCTCCCTGAATCCTGACTCTCCTCTCTACCGCCAGTCCCCTTTCTTCTGCCCCCGCAGCCCCGGCTTACTTTAACCTGGGCTGCACGGGAGTCTCTTATACCTGTGTGGGTGTGCGACGGCTGTTGCGTGGCCGCACATCTGCACAGCTTAGAGGAAACATAGGCAGCAATACATTATATGAACAGCAAGGAGGAGCGAAATCCTCAACCCCATGTTGGGAGGCACTCTGACATGGGACTTCTGTGTGGGACATGCAGGCAACCTTGAAGCTTCTTACCTCCTGGGAATCAAAAATAAGTTAGTAGATCTCCTCAGCAGGTCTGTCTTCTCTCTCCACAAGTGGTCCAGAGGTGACAAGAATGATCTTCCTGGAGTGGGGGACTCTGGTCCACAGGGTCCTCATAAAAATCAAGAGACAAGGTGAAGGTTAGAATGATCTCACCAGTATGGCCCCACTAATGCTGCTGGAGCTATCGGTGACAGCCCCTAGGCCACTCCTGGCCCATCCAGATTTGATCTTGCAGGATCATGGTGAGTTGTTGCATTGAAACCTAGCCTCCTTACGCCTGCCGGTGTGGCTAAGCCAGGAGGAACAAGCTTGCTCCACCCAGATATAGAAAGTCTTATTGGAGAGCAGGAAACCTTCCACTAAGGTCACTTACCTAGCAAAATAGAAACACTTCTGCTGGGTGAGGTAGCGTGAACTCTCCCCATCTCGAGTACCTCTACCATCCGTCCTGAAATGCTCTTCCTGAAGCAGTAGGGCCTAGCACTGTCGTCAGATAGGGTACACCTAGCGGCAATCTCAGTTTTTCATTTGCAGATCCAGGGCACTTTGATCTTCCCCCACAATATGACAGTCAGATTCTTAAAGGTCCCTCCATGGGATCTCAACTGGTTCTCTCCAGTTTTACTGGGCCCACCTTCGAGCCCATTGCATCCTGCTCCCTTCTCCACTTGTCCTGGAAGGCTGCCTTCCTGGAAGTGATTACATCACTGAGGCATGTCTCAGAAATCAAGGCCTTAACCTTGGAGCCTCCCTACTCTGTATTCTACAAAGGTAAGGTCCAGTTGCAACTTCATCCTGCATTCCTGCCAAAGATAGTGTCATGTTTTCATGTCAACCAGGACATCTTTCTGCCAGTGTTCTTCCCAAGCTACACAGCTCTGAGGAAAAACGGCTATGCACATTGGCCGTCAGATGAGTGTTGGCTTTCTATATAGAAAGAACTAAATCCTTCCAGAAGTTCATATAAGCTCTTCATAGCAGTGGCCAAATGCATGAAGAGCCAACCGGTTTCATCCCAGATGACGCAGGCTTTGACAGGGCAATTTTGGAAACAGCACATCCATTAACTCCTTGTCCGCCTCAAAAGTACTGATTGTGAACCACCTAGAATGGAACAGACAAGAGCAAGCACTCCAAGAAAAAATGGTTGCTAACCTTCTTCATCTAGCGTTTTTTGAGATGTGTTGCTCATGTCCGTTCCATTACCTATCTTCCTTCCCCTCTTCCGGAGTTCTGACAAGGAGAAACTGCGAGGGAAGGGGGCCAGCATGCCACTGCAGAGTGTGCTAGAGCAAGCCTTTCAGATACCACTGAGGGAAGAATCTCTGGTACAGGAGCATATGGCATGCACATGCACCTACCATGGAATGGACATGAGCCACACATCTCAAAGAACAACAGTTTTGGAAGGTTAGTAAATAGTCTTTTTCTAGCCATTGCCCTTAGCTTAACTTTCAAGAGAAACAAAACTCAATAGTATTCCACTTTTTCAAAAGATGCTTATATGTCTACTCTCTCTACGAACATTGCTATCCAAGATCTTGTCATTTTGAAGCGTGTGTTGAGTGATACCTGTATAATGGAGTTCAGAACAGTTCAATTAGTTACAGTCCAATGGCTGTAATGGGTGTGTTAATATTTATATGTGAGTTGCTATGTAATAAATAAATTGAGCTGCTGAAAACATTTGATGTAGAAGTTTAGCTGGTTAGGGGTTTCAAAGCTTGTGTGTATATAGTTTTTATTGTCTATGCTTAGGCAGGACTGACAGAAAAGTGGATGGTTCAAGCAGCAAGTGCTTCACAAGACAGCACAGTTCTCTTTTTTTTTTTAATTTAATGCAAAGGAGGGTGCTTGTCATTTGTTACATATGAGACGTGTGCCAGGTACAAAGCATCTGATGAAGTGGGATTTTCTCCCACAAAAGTTCATGCAATAAATAAATTTGTAAGTCTTTAAAAGTGCCACCAGACGCCTTGTTTGTTTTGAGGTACAAAAATGGCGGGAGACAGAAGTTGGACTGGTTGGTGAGCAAAGGAGATGAGGGAAAGTGGTCAGGAATGGATCTTGATCCGAGTGTTGTGAGAGCGGAGTGTAATCCTGGAATGGTATTTTGGAAGACGAATTAATCCTTCTTTGTAATATTTAAATTATTTTCATTCTTTCTTGCTTTCTCAATTTTGCTGGGACTGCGTTATTGTTTGCAGGCAGGTGCCAGTGTCCGTGTGGTAAACCAGCTGCTAACAGAGATGGATGGTCTGGAAAATCGTCGGCAGGTTTTTATTATGGCTGCTACTAACAGGGCAGGTGAGAAAAACAAAACAAAAATAACTTGTTTTTTTCATAAAGAGACTCTCAGATTTAAAAAATTTTTAAAAGTCCTAATACGAGTGTTACTAACACCACCCTAACTTATTACAACTGAAAAAATTGTCAGTATATAACTCCCCACCATTTATGTTTACTTCTTGGCTATGTCTACACTGGCAAATTAATTAGAATTAAGGAAGCTTAATTTGAACTAATTTAAGGCTTGGCCACACTAGGCTTTCATTAGTTTGAATTAAGGGCTTCCTTAATTTGAACTAATAAATTCAATTGCTTAGTTCGAACTAACCCTTAATTTGAACTAGTTAGTTCGAATTAACCCAGTGTGGCCATGTTAGTTCGAACTAACTGGCACACTGACCTTAATGCAGTTGACTAATTCGAACTGAGCAAATGCCATGCATGGCACTTGCTTAGTTCGAACTAGCATTCTAGTGGGGCCATGCTAGTTCAAATTGAGTTAATTAAAATTAGTTTGAATTCGTTAGTTCGAATTAAATAATTCGAACTAACTTTAGTAAGTGTAGACATAGCCCTCGTGTTTCTGTCTGCTTGAACAACAAAAAATGATTCTGGTTCTCATTTCCTAGCACACAGATACAAAGTTTTGAGTTGGAAGCATTATTGGAGATGTTGAAACTTATACATTGTTTCAAAGAAAAGTCAAGAAAACATTTCTACATTAAGATTCTTTTATTAACATTTTTTTATATATCTTAACTGAAGGTTTAATTGACTGTGCCACTTAGGCGACGGCTCTACTGATGGCAGCAAAGTCGCCGCCATCAGATTGATCTTTCCGGATCGATTCAGGGGTCAGTTAAGACGCGCTGTCGATTCGGAAATCATCTTAGTAAAACCACCCTCTCAAGGGGTGCAGCGCAGTGAAGATGGCGCACTGAAGGGGAGTTAAGATGTCACTGGGAGTTATTCCTGTGGGTCCTGTCAACTGCTGCTGAATTTTCCCATCAGGGTAGAGAGCATCTTAAAGCATAAGTGTTGAGTTTTGGGGATTTTTGTTGGGGTTTTTTTTGTATTTTCCTTGTATTTTGTCTTTGCATTCTTAAATAGTCAGATGAGTTCAGGTGACTTTTAATTAACTTTTTTGTATACATAAAAGTACAGTGGTTGTTTAGAACAAGACCCTGGGAATAGAGTAAATGGCATGCAGGGTGTCAGTCTGTTCCAAGTTTTCACAAACGATTTGGCTTGAAATGAATTTAACCTGTTCAGATGTAAAGCTGTCTCAGTTCCTGGTTAGTGGTTATTGAAGTCAATGGAAAGATGGACTTCAGTCGGCTTTGCATTAGGTCCTTGAAATTTAGAAAATAAGATTTGAAATAGTACCCATTTTGCATACTCAGTTCTGCTTACATTTACATCCATCTGTGTGGGTTATGTTTACTGTTTTGTGCTTTTTATGTTTTATACCACATTTTCCACACACCATTTCATCTATCTTCTCTCTCCTCTTCACACCCTTGACCTCAGGCCCCCCAAAAAACTTATTCTCAAGAATCCTAGCACATTCTGTTTTTTCAGTTGCCTTCCTCTTATCCTGGTCAAGGTTTCTGTTTTTAAGCACTCTATCCCCATTGCTTGTTGACTCCTGAAATCTTGGGGTATATCTACATGGCAATTAGAAATCATTGGCAGCGAGTTTCAGAGCTTGAAACTATAGGCTTGGATTCACGCTGCACCCTAGGCTTCAGACCAAACCCAAACATTTATTTTAGCACCACAGTGCAACCCCAAGTCTGTAGACTTGGGCACCGAGACTTGCTGGCTTGGGTTTCTGCTTAGTGTGTAGATACATCCTTGGTGACTTTGATATATGCCAGAAACTGCTTCTCCAGTTAATACAGACAAACCTGTCCTTTTTCTTTTAACACTATGCTTCTTACAACTCATTGCCGTTCTTTGTATAATTATAGCCCCTATGGACCAAACTGAGGTCTCCCTGGCATTGTATAGACATCTTGACAGAGTTTACAAATCTATCGTATTACAGAACCTTTTTTTTTCTCTTCTAATACCATAGATCTTTAGTATTTATAGACTCATACTGTGAAGACAATATATAAACGCCTATGCTTAAAAGCTCCCATAGATTCCAGTAGTACTTAAAAGCTGTGAATGGGCTCCTGCAAACATTTGACATGATGAAGGGTTCCCATTTCTTTCTTTTTCAAGTTCATTTCTCTCCCACGACCAGCCAGAATCTGGAGTCCCTTATCTGCACTGCAGCTCAGGAGTTCTTGCTGTGCTTTGCAGCTCCATCTAATATTTGAATGTATTCAAAGAACATATCATGTCCTCTGTTACCTTCCAGAAAAGTAAGATTCTACAGTGATGCAAATGAACAATAAAAACAGTTGTTTATAAGAAAGTGTTTCACCTGCATAGCTGTATTTTGCCCAGAGGAACATTGATTCTTCATTTACCTTTTTATATTATTTTAAAACAGTTTTGACAATAGTTGATTTGGTAAGAATTCTTTCCTTACCCCAACTGAACAAGCTGAAAATGTTTTTTCCTGATGTGAATTCATGTGTCCCTTCTTGTTCAACTGTATTAGCATTCTCAGGCGTGACAGATAAATGTTCTTTCAGTATATTTCCAAACAAGAAAAAGCTGCCTATATCTGCAGTAATCTCATTTGATACTTAAAGGGGTAGATTTATGCCTGTGTCACACCAGCCCCGTGAGTGGACTGTGAACTAGACAATGTGGATTCCCACTTGGTGGAGATAAGTTGTTTAGCAAACTGGTTTTAGTCTTCAGAGCTTCAAATGTCTGCCATGCCTTCTATGCTCACTTTATTTTATTTTTATTTTTTAATTTATTAAGGAAGTTTTACCAAGTTTACACATCCTTGCTCTGTAAATATCCCAAGCAAGCAATCATTGTAACAGTCAGCTTTTGTTTAAAGAGACCTTTTACTGGAATATAGTCATCTGCCACTATACATTGTTTCTAAAGATTTTATTAAATTGAATGAGTATGTCTATCAAATATTAATATTCAAAAATTGGACAGGTGTGCCTCTTTTTGGCAGATGAGCGTGCTGTGTCTGAGTACTGAATAAAAGGTAGCCAAATATTTGAGTCTCTCTCTTTCCTCCATCTTATTGGTTGTTTAAGATTTCCATAACCACAGCCTCGTTCCTCTACAGTTGAGCTATTTTTCTTTTTCTAGTGATAGCTTACCAATAACTGAGCAGCTCCTTGCAGAGGAGAGATTAAATCTTCATTTTCTGTTCTCTGACCATTTCTGCTAGAAAGCCCCAGGAAGATTTACCAACAGAATATTTGGTAGTAAATATCCAGCAATGTGTGATACTTTGTTACAGATTGCATCCCAGTACTGTCCGATTGGACATTTCCACCATATATACATAAGATGTCCTTTTTCGCTATAATTTCTCCACCACTTATCCCCATTAGGGTTTCTCTGTTTTTAACCTGATTGGTGTGAGGTACCATTGAAACAGTATCTTAAAGAAATTTCATTTTATTCCACATAAACTTCTAGTATTGCACCTAATTTCAGGATTATGTTTTTGTTTTCCTCACTTAAGACATCATTGACCCAGCTATCCTGCGACCTGGCAGACTGGATAAAACACTCTATGTGGGCTTACCACCACCTGCAGATCGATTTGCTATCTTAAAGACCATCACCAAAGTGAGTATTTGGAAAGAGAGCTATACTATGAGTTCAGTCTTTTTAAGTTGGGTGAAATGAGACAATACGAACTACAGTCAGAGAAGAATTGCAGGGCTCTGTATGATAAAACGTTACAATAACTGGTGATAAAGTGTCATTGAAAGAAGCACCCAACTTTTTTTTTTAACATAGTTGTTAAGGTTGACACAGACTAATAATAATAGATATCAAAAGATTGACTTATTCAAGAATTAAACTGAAAATGCTAGGTCCCATGTTATGTTTACAGTGAGGACTAATTAATGGGATTATTCATTCCTTCATAAGAACATGTATCCAATGTTTTTCTATATCTGTTGAGTCTATTGCCTTTGTCCCACCAAAGTGTTTGAAGCTGGAATTATGAAACTTTACTCACAAATTCCAGCTATAGACCTCATTCAGCAGTAGTTAAGGGTATGTAATTCCCATTGGGATTAATAGGAAACTTGTGAATGCTGAGGCTATAGGATGAGGTAGAAGTGAACATTTAAAATCGTAGTTTTTCACAGTGGATTCCATCTGTGGGTAGTGGTCTCCTCGGCCCATCATGAGCCCTGGATTCTGTTTCTGCTGCAGTGTCTCTCTCTCTTCCCAAGTAAAAAGCACAGCATAGGAATAATAGGAAAGGATGGTAGTAATAGGATATGAAGAGTTCTTTGCGTTACTCAAAAGCACCTCTAAGGGACTATATTGATGGCTCTGAAAGAGTCCCATCATAGTTTCTTGAGGAGAAAAATTGGCTGAGGCTTGTATTTAGAGGAGGGATGGTACTTTAAAAATTCCATGAATGATGTGGAGGAAACCGTGAAAGGGGATTGCAAAAAAAAAAAAACCACAACAAAACCCTCCCTTGAAATTGTAGTCAGTGTTATGACTGAATGTATGGGGCTGTTAATAATCTCATAATGGAAGCTAGAATGTGGAAGGGGTTTGGAAAATTTCTGTTCCTGTCATGACTCATACAAGAGTCAAACTCCCACTGAGACTCGGTTGCTTCAGACATAGTTTTAACATGTTGTTCTTGTATAATAGCATTATGGTAGTAAGCCTGTCTCATTTTACTCAGCCTATCTGAAGCAACCTATTTACTTTCTAGATTATTAGCTCTCAAAGTCCTAGAGGGGACTGGTTTTTAATAAGGAATGATTCAGTTGGAAAACTTATGGGTGGGGGGGTCTTGAAGAAGTCTGGAGCTACTCTCACTTTTTAATTTATGGAAGAAAGGAATATTTGTTAACGATTCAACATTCCTGAATGTGTTTTGCATTGGAATTCAAGATGTTTTATTTGAAATCCTGAGACACGGCCCTGCTGCCTGGGGCTGAACTATAATTTTCAGGCAGTCATGGAGGTCTTGTAAAATCATGGAATCCATAACTGACTCATCCTTAGTCATTGCCTTAGTTCTGCAGTCACCATGAAGTTCAAAGCTAGATAGGAACCTGAATTTTTAATGTAAAAAACCAAGAATACCTCCTCTCAGGAAGTGTGGTAGTATGTAGGCAGGTTATGGGGGAAAAAAACCTTTCAACTATTTTTTACATCATAAACAAAAAAGACATAAGCCTTTTTCATTTCATATTTAATGGATCTGTGTGATCTAAATTTTTACATGCATGTGTTCAGACTTGTTTTAATTAGACCTGATTACAAGACACAATCAGGGTGGGAGGGTATGTGTTTTTAAGTGAGTGGCTCTCACTCAGCTCTGAGGGTGGCGGGGGGGAGGGGATGTTATGTGCTAGAGAGCTAAGCTCCCATCTTGCTATCTTCGCCCGCCCCCCCCCCCCCCCCACACACACACACACACACTTCTGAGCTTCCATTTCCTGCTTCACAAGTAAACCTCCTTCCATCTAAGCCTTTCAGCTGAAGAGTTTGCCTAAAGCAACTGAGAGGAGTTGTAAATATATTCCACCCCCTCTACCTTGAAGGACTGAATGTAACTTTTCTGCTAATCTAGGAAGTGGGAAGCCAGGATACAGCTGTGGATATCTAATGCAAAGTTGATTGGAATGAAAGACTAATTATAATTGGAAACTTCTACTAATTTCCTATTCCAAAGCCTACTGAAATTAAGAGGATGGTTTTGATATGGTGACTGACTAGACCCTGAGCTGAGCATGTGAAAAAGAACCAAGCACCTAAAAGAATTCCCACAGCACTGTCGTCTCTCCACTCCCATTTCCACACTCCATGCAGTGTCTCATCTCCAGCTTTGGAGATGTACAGTTCATTTAAAGTTTAGAAGGTAGTAGTTCAGCTGCAGCTTTTGTGAACTGCAGCATGGAAGAATTCCCTTGGTATCCTTGTCTGAAGCATAGCATGTATGGATGGCTCAGTGCAGTTCTTTACAAAGATAAGACAAGTAGGGCGAAATCCAAATGCTCGTCTGTGGTAGAGAGACCGGGTGGTTGAACACTCCTCCTCCTCCTCCTCCTGTGTAAGGCTAATGTTAAACTTGACTCCCTTACCATCAGCACTGGAATTCAGCAACATTTTCTGAACCCCTTTAGTGTTGAATGATTCTGCAGACCTACTCCTCATTCTTGTCAGTTTCTCAGGCATACTAATCCTCTATTCCTGTAGTCTCGGGGAATTGTACTGCCTACATACAACGTGATCCTTGCATGATGGTCACTTTTTGGGTTTCTTATTGGACGACCTCTATATTAACTTCGCTTTCTCTGTTCGTCTGTCTGTCTGTATTCCCTGTGCTTTCCCACCTTTCTCCAGCAGATGTCATAATGTTTGTAGGTTTTAATGGAAACCTGTGCCCAGCAGAAAGCTTGCTACGCATTTGGCCCTGTGGTACAGGGGTTAGGGCAGGAGCCGGAGAACCCAGCAGTTGCTGGTTTGAATCTCATGTGAGGCTGAAAAGCTGCTGTTTGTAGGTTTTAATTTGATCTACTTTTAGTCTTGATTGAAAAATAATATCAAAAAACAAGATTTTTTAGAACAAACAACCTTAAAACCAACGCACTAAAAGGGACAAAACAAGTAGAGAAGTAATTCAGATTGGTCAGACTTCTTGTACGAGGCATTTCAAGCACCGTGAACCTATTTTTTGCAAAAGGTTGACTGGCCAGTGTAGCATGTACAGTGGCCACCCAACCTTTTGCAAACAAATGTATTCATGGTGCTTAAAATGCCTCGTACAAGAAGTCTGACCAATCTGAATTACTTCTGTACTTGTTTTTCCCTTTTAGTGCGTTGGTCTTAAGGTCGTCTGTTCTAAAAATCTTGGTTTTTTTATGATACTTTTTTCTAAAAAAATGTCCATTTCTTCTTATCTCCCGTTATCCCCAACTCTTTAGGATGGTACCCGACCCCCTTTGGCTGTTGATGTAAGCCTTGAAGAAATTGCTTATGATCAGCGTTGTGATTGCTATACGTAAGTGTCTTCTATTTCTAACGCTAATGCATGCATAGAGAAATGTCCTACTCATGTTAATACATTTTGCATTATTATTAGCACAGATGTTGGTCTTGATTATTTTTAGATCTCAAATGCCTTTGCCTCTGTTTCCATCACTTACACTTCAGGTTTTTCCAGAGACGTACTAAGATTTTACAGATGGTACAGACATCCTCTTCCTACTCAGTAGTCTGATGGTATCTGACACTGCTGTAGCTTGGCAAAGGCCACTGTGTCCTTTTTTTCTTTATCTTGTGTCTGTCTCTCTAATGTTTACATTGAGCTGCAGATATGAAATATGAAACTTCTTTATAAACTGGATCTACAGCTTCTGGTGGTAAAAGCACATAGGCAAAAGTGATACACATAGCTTGCTCATGGAATTAGTTCACAGAAATGGGTAATGCTTGTATTGTATCTCACAGTATTGGAGGCATATTTCTGTGGAGCCCTCGTGTGGTGCAAATGTCCAAAGGATAGGTGTGATGCAAATTTCATAACCACTTTTATCCGTTAATTGCAAATCCATAGCACTGCATGCCTCTTCAAAGCTTTTAGCTGATAGTCAGTTTTAAGTATTCTTTCTGCTGTGATTAGTAACGCCCTTAAAAACTTTACACCCTTAATCTCTGTACCGTGCAGTAGTTCAGTGTAAACTAATAAGGCGTTTGGCGGTGGTGTTGGTGCTAATCATTACCATAGTGCATCCTTTTCATGGGTGCAGGATCCCATTGTGCTAGGCACTGTACAAACAGAAAAGAAACATGGTCCCTACCCCAAAGAGTTTACAATCTAAATAGTGGAGGCAGATAGATGGGAGCATATAAGGAAACAGTATTGGTCTACAGAATAGGTCAGGGGTCAGCAACATTTAGGGCGGAGGGTGCCAAGTCTTCCCCCAATCCCTCTCCAATATGCCACATGGGCCCAGCACCTTGGTGAGGGCATACCTTGTTCAGCAGCAACAGTGGCAGGGGTCTGCAGGCCTGTTTCCTACTTCCCCGTATCTCTCCCTGCTGTAGCAGTGGTGTGTGGGGGGGGGCTCTGGCCAGGCCCTTCTCTAAGGAGTCACCCCCCACTGACATTCCCGGCAGCCACCATTCTCCCAAGTGGGCTCATCAGTGCCCTGGCCCTGGTGCAAAGCAGGTGGGGGAGGAGGGGAGTGGCCGCTGTGCGGCTCCTGGCCAGCACCAGTGGTGTGCCTACCCGGCTCTTCAGCTTCGTCCCCTCCTCCGCCCCCCATGCTGGGCACATCTCAGGAACCATAGCAACCCCAGATGCACAGGCACCAGGCACCCTTCCCCACCTACTGGTGTCGACTCTGGCCAGGGCAGCACTGGACAGGTCCACGTGGGAGGGGCAGCTGCTGGTGTCCACCATAGGTTGCCAGTCCCTGTAATAGGTAGTGGTATCTGTGGATTGGTTGCCTAATTCTCGGGCAAGGGGTTGGGGGGGGGGGGGGTTGTAGAACTCATTGCAAAGGAGAGATTTTTAAGGAGGACCTTGAAGAATAATGAGGTGGCTTTCTAGATACTTACAAGCAGCATGGGAGAGCATATAGGTACGCATAGCTTCTTGAGAGGCAGCATGGGAGAGCATATAGGTACGCATAGCTACTTGAGAGGCAGCATGGGAGAGCATATAGGTACGCATAGCTACTTGAGAGGCAGCATGGGAGAGCACACATAGATGCATGTTTGAAAATTTAACACTTGAGCCTAGGAAGCTGGCATTACTCGCCAAGGACATCTCCATAGTGAATGAGGAATGATAGGCAGAGTGAGGATAGTTCATGAAAGGCCTTGAAAGCAGCTTACATTGGATGCAATAGCAAAGGGGGAGCCAATGGAAGGATGTATGGAGGGGATGATGTGGTCGGTAAGGAAGCAGGGAGTGGGTCCTGCTAGGATTTCTAACGAGTGCAAGGTTCTGTCCTTGGACTCAGCTAGTAGTGACAGGTCAGTCTCTGGCTAATTAATCTGTGTCTGGCTAGTCTTGACAAAATGCTATCTTGCCACAGTTCAGTCTCTGGATAGTTAATGTCTCTGACTAATCTGGGTTAATCTGAAACTCCACTGTACATAACTACTGAAGGGAGGAAAAATTGGTGTCTTCTGTTCCCTCCAAAACCCTTTAGAGTGAGAGCAAAAAGGCCACCACGGCACCGCCTCCTTCCAGACCTTCTGGCAGCGTGGTGAGAATGAGGCAAGAGGTTTGTGCAGCTTTACCCTCCTCTCTGCTATCCTCTAATACCAACTTCTTGTACAGAGAAAGGAGACAGGAGAATGCCGGCATCACCCTCCCAGCCACTTAAATCAACTCGGGAGGGAGGAATTTTAACTCTGAGCTGTCTAGAAAGAGGAACTTTTGAACTGGTGCCTGGCCTTTCTCTTATTGTATATCGGAATGATCTTCCACTGTTCCTTTCTCTACTTTATGAGAGTGCACTCAGTACACCGGCTTTCTGAGTTTTTTCAGTCTGCGCTTCAAATGCAGAACCCTTTAGTGTTCAAGAAGAGAGAAGATAGTAAAGGTTAGGAAGCATGCAGCCAATGACAGGGCTGATGTGCTTCACCCTTGGCGAGGATGGGGAATACAGTGTCCATGAGTGAACAAAGTAAAAGGATGCCTGCTGTAACTATGTAGGAAGTTATAAACAAGCATTCGGCCAGAGGCTCTGAAGGTAATTAAAGAAAGTGCAATAAACTGGCTTGTATCTCAGTTCACGTATCCAGGTGTTTTTGTTGCTAGGTTGTATAAATATTGAGCAAAGAAAATTTAAATAAATTTAAATTTAAAACAAAGAGGTACAGACCTGTTGACTCTTGCTAACTCTCTTTTAAATGGCTTATAAAAGATCTATTTATTGGGTGATTACATAATTCCTTAAATACATTTGTTTGCTTGAGCCAAAGGTATCAAAGACCTAGTTTTGTATGGCATGTGCCTTGTACTAGTCTACTGATTTGTGAATAACTTATAGCACTTGCTTCCAAGTGTTGTTGAAGACTGATCTAAGCACTGTTTTTGGTACTGGATCTTCAGAGCACTAGTTCAGTATTCTCCAGTCTGTGGATGAGATACGCCCTCTTGTATAGAGCAATGACCAGACTTGCCCATTCTCAACCCATCTGCTTGGTTTCCTTCTTTTATCCATATCAGGTAGCCCTGCAGGAAGAAGCGCTTGGTAACTGTAACAGGGTTAAAAGATGTAATAAAAGACAACTGGTGGCCTAACTTGGGGAGAAATCCCAGCCAGGCTCAGCTGGAGAGAAATGAAATAGATAAAAGAGGTGAAACCTGGGGAGGGAGCAGCGCATAGAACAAAAGTTCTTCAAAAGAATAAACCGAATAAATGGTTCTTCTTCGAGTGTGCTCCTGCCAATTCCAATCTTGGTGTGTGTGCGACACATGCACGATTCGTCGGAGACTCTTCCCCAGCAGTATCCGTCGGGTCAGCCCGGGCGCCCCCTGGAGTGGCACTCTCATGGCGCTGCATGTATAGCCATGCCAACCCGGCGCCCCTCCAGTTCCTTCTTAGTGCCAGTGACGGTTGTTGGAGCACTATTCGCTTGCCTTTGGCAAGACCTTCAGTAGTCTCCAGCTATCCTAGCTGTTTTGGAACAGGCAGGAGTCAATAGCAGAGCTGGCGGTAGGCTCACCCCAGGGCTCCGGGGCATGCCGCGAACCCAAGGGTTCAAACCGTGCGGCTGCTGTCAGAGGACCATGACGGTCATCACCCTGGGGCCAGGTCGTCGTCACGGCACCGTTCGCCGCCCCGACGTTGGTCACCGTCCCAACCAACCCGATACTGAAATCTGCAACAGGTAGCCCAGTCGACACCACCTTGGTCCCCGAGGTCGGAATCACAGGCCTCGTCGATAGGTGCATCCCGTCAAGGAGAAGGTCCGGCGCACGCCCCAGGCGCTCCCATCTTGGCACCCGGGACCCAGTGGCCTTTCTGGACATCCTGGGCTTATCACCAGGCCCAAGGCACACAGCCGTCAGGGCAACCTTCAGTAGCCTCGGCCTCTCACACTGCTGAACCCGGCCAGGTCAAACAAAAACCCCATGCCGCACCACCCCCTTCAGCGACCCTTGGTCGGGACCCAAGTGCCACTATTGAGGACGCCCCCGCGGTGGGCTCATCAGAAGGGGAGGAGGGAGAGCTAATGGACCCCAAACCCCAAATATCCCAGAATCCCGAAGGGGACCTCAAGGCTTCGTCCCCTTCATCCCCAGGAGAGGCCTTGATGGAGCCAACCCCGACTCCACCGCCCATGGATTACAAGGCTCACCAGGCCTTACTTAAAAGGGTGGCGCAAAACCTGAACCTCCAGGTCGAGGAGGTCCAGGAGGACCCTGACCTGATGACAGACATCCTGTCCTCAGAAGGTCCCTCGAAAATAGTGCTCCCTATCATTAAGATGGTGATATCAACCACAAAAACGCTGTGGCAGTCTCCCTCCTCCATCCACTTACAGCAAGGGGAATCGACAAGAGATATTTCGCCCCTTCCAAGGAGCATGATTATCTCTTCTCCCACCCACAACCAGACGTGCTGGTTGTGTCTGCAGCAAACAACAAGGACCGTCAGGGAATCGGCAGGAGCACACTCGAAGAAGAAGAACAGGTATCTTACCTGTAACGGATGTTCTTCGAGAGGTGTGCTCCTGCCCATTCCAATACCCGCCCACCAACCCCTCTTGTCGGAGAAAAGGCAAGAAGGAACTGGAGGGGCACCGGGTCGGCAGGGCTATATATGCAGCGCCATGAGAGCGCCACTCCAGGGGGCGCCCAGGCCGACCCAATGGATACCGCTGGGGAGAAGTCTCCGATGAATCGTGCACGCGCCACGCATCACACCAAGATTGGAATGGGCAGGAGCACACCTCTCGAAGAACATCCGTTACAGGTAAGAAACCTGTTCTTTTCAACCTTTTTTCATTTGTGAACCCCTAAAAATTTTCAAATTGATGTGCGAGCCCCTTTGGAATTCAGAGACATAATCTGTGGACCCCACTGGGATTTGTGGACTACAGGTTGAAAACCACTGAAGGAGTTAGTAGTAGGAAGGGAAGAAATAAAAGGGTGATGTGGGGAATGAGGAAGCAGATAGAGGTGACACAGGACAATTGCACGGGGACAAGGAATTGCCCAGTGAGATGCAGTGCTGACTGAAAAAAGGTAGAACTGCAGCTGTACCTGGTTCTTGTTTACAATATAAATTCAAAGCCACAGTTAATGTCTGAAATACATAATCTGGATGCATTAGATGGGGCTCAGGAGTGTGTATTTCAGTGAAGACTCAATGTCAGCTGTTCCAACCTTTTGTTTTCTCTCTGTCAGAAGGTTTAATCAGTATCAAATGCACTTCAGTTTATAATCTTTTATATTATATAGCATCTTCTGAGTTAGATTAACTCTACTCTTGTTTTTTGTGAAACACATGATAGCTTTCTATCAAATTCTCTATTTTCTGCGTTCCTAACTCCAAGATCTGTAAATTACTCTGAAGGAGATAGATGTTTAAATTCATCTGGATCACCACTTGATTTCAGATGCTTTTTATAATCACCCAATTAATTTTTATTTTTTAAACAAATACACTTTTTATAGTGACAATCTCCAGTGGGGTAGCTGTCTTAGTCTTTGTACAGCAAAAACAAACACTTTTTATACTTAATCTTTCACCACCAGTTCTAATATCTGTCTTTTGCATTCATCAAACAGAGACGATGGCGAGAAATTATTCCTAAAATGATCCATTCTATTTTTATCTGTCTCTAGGGGGGCAGATCTTTCTGCTCTAGTGCGTGAAGCTTCAGTTTGTGCCTTGAGACAGGAAATGGCCATACAGAATGGCAAGAGCAAGAAAGGTAAGACAAGCATATAAGTCTAAATGGAACAGTGGGAAGATGATTAAGTGGTGAAAGTATTTAAACTAGTTTAAGGTCATAAATGTATGCTACTTGAACTCTTGGGAGTACTGGGCCTGCTAGAAACTGGGAGGGGAGCAGGTTTCTGTTGAGAGAAGACATACAAATAAATCTTAGGAGACATTGCTTTTAGAGAGAGTCGTGAATACAATAAGTGTCCTAGAACAGATTTCGAGAAAAGATAATGGAGTTAAATTTATTAGAGATTGGGGTTTTACTTGAAAACTTAAGATAGTATTATAAATTCAAATTTGGGCATGTAGTTGCAGGCCTCATTTTCAAATATTTACTGCAATCAATCTGTCTAGGTACTCTGTGACATTTTCTGGTCACTGGCATGTAGGATCCATACTGAGAGAGCAGATGATATACTTGCACATGTAAATTGTAGACATGCAGTTGTGAATATTGTAAATGTTTTTATTTCAGTTATCTTATAAACCTCTTCAGTAAAGGAATAAACCGGTATATGTAATTATATTCTGGGGGAAAAGATTGGTTCAGGCTTGGGCCTACCCTTATTATATTCTATTGCTATACTAATAATACACATATGTATCCATTATCTATTCCCACTTTCTACAAATATGTGGGCTAGCAAGTGTTGGATCTTGGGAGAAGATGAGTGTCCTTTTTGGGTCAGGAAAATATTTTTTGATTACCATGCTTTTCCCAGGAAATAGATATGTGTTTGTGTTGGGCATCACAATTATATAATTGGAGACATTTATACTATTCCTTGTTGGACTGGTGGACCTGACGAGGCTTTTTCATGCATCATGAAATGCTTACAGCATTCTTGATGATTCGTAGTTTGTTCCCTCTAATGCTCTTTGAATCGGTCCCAGTGAGTTTCCATATACTTTTCTGGGTGGTATAGAGAGAGTGATGTGGAGATATGCTAAACTAGATTTTATTTCACCTTTCTGGAAGAGATATCATCTGTGCCTGAGCCCATCCATCTGGAATCGTGCTGTGTTTATGACTATAATTGTAACTAGGTGTTTTTACTGACAAACACTGAATAACCCCTCAGTGGTTAAATATGTTTGTGAGAATTCCTCGATTGACATGACTTGATGTTCAAGTCCTGTGTTTTACAAAGAAAAAAAATACACAGCCAGAGCGCATGAGAAGTGGCAGTGCAAACTAACGAAGCTGAACGTGTCTTAATGAAATACATACAAAGCAATCACCAAAAAATTCTTTAAAAACACATACTCCACTATATTCAGCACATCTGATATGAAGCCTATCTAGATGCATGTCAGTGACTGTTGCATTAAATCTATGTACCAATATTCTCCTGAAGTCTATTAAGTCCACATATATTATAAACTGTTTCTTAATGAGACCTGAGCAATGCTCACTTCTTTTCTATTTGTTTGGAATGAAATTAAGTTGTTTAATAGATCCGTTACCTCAAAGGTGGTGGTGAAGAATCATTAAGATTAATGTTTTATTCATGTAATTTTTGGATAGATGTGCTGAAAAAAGAAATGGTCTGATATGCATACTGATAATACAAGTTTGGGTAGGTGATGAAATCAGTAGCTAGTTACCTGAGTTCTAGGGAGTGCCCAAATGGTATGAGCTAAACTGCCTGGTGATTGTGTAGTATAATTGGGGTGTTGTTGAAAGTTTTTTCTAAATTAAAAAAAAAAACCCCTCTGTGTACGTGCATGTCTGAGATATGTAATGTGATTAGACCATAGGACTGGAAATGAGGAGCCTTTACTTCTGTAGCTAGCCCTGTGTAGATGCTTACGGCAGCATCAGAAGTCTGTCAGTGTGGTTAATCCACCCCTTCAAAAGGCTGTAGCTACATCGAAGAAAGAATTCTTCTCTTGACCAGGGCCTTGTACACACTAGAAAGTTTTGTCGGCAGCAACAAAATAAAACCACCCAGACGAGGAATAGCGCCTTTTGTGCAACTGTTTGATCACAAATGAATGAATGTGTACACTCAAGCTGTTTTTCGTTATGTTACAAGGCCTCCAGAAATGTCCCACAATGCCACTCAGGGCCACTCTGGTACTTCTCAATTTCACTGCTCTGTTAGAGCAGTGAATTTGACGGGGGGGGGGCAGCAGCAGGACAGAGGAACCCCACCAACTTCAGTCCCCAGCTGCTGGGGATCCTCTGTCCCCAGCGGATTCAGCCATTCACCACTGGGGATAGAGGAGCCCTGGTGGCTTCAGCACCGACTGTAGGGGACTGGGAAGCCCTGGTGGCTGACCCCCTCTACAGGGGCTGGAGGCAGCCAGCTGGGGTTCCTGGGTCTGCAAAGCCTCGGGAGCTGAATCCTCCCACTGCCATAGGTGTCGAGGGAGCCTAGGCGGCAGACTCCCCACCACTGGCTCCCCTTGCTGAGCAGGGCAAGGAGAGCCGGGGGTGGCAGCGATCCTGAGGCTGCGGTGCTTGCAGGGCCTCCCAAGCACACCAGCCTGGGGACCACTGCCAGCCTAACAGCTCCCCCTGCCAGCTCCCCCCACCCTGTTCAGTTTGTGAGGGGAGCTGGTGGGGGCAGCAGCAGTTCTCGGGCCGTGGCCAGTCCCGAGACTGCCATGCTCTGGAGACACTTGGAGCACGGCAGCCTCGGGACCACTGCCAGATTGAGAGCTGCGGCCGGTTCCCCTCTTCCTGCTCGGCCAGTGAGCAGGGCGAGTGGAGGTGCCAGCAGCAGCGGTCCTGAGGCTGCTGGGCTTCAAAGGTCTCCAGAGCAGAGCAGCCTCCAACTGCTGACAGCCAGAGGGCCGACACCGCCAGCTCCCTCTCCCTGCTCACTGGCTGAACAGGGCAAGGGGGGCAGGGGTGATGGCAGGGGTGCTCGAGCTGGGTGCAGCGCTCCAGGAAGCTCAGGGCTGCCCTGTGCTTTCTTCGGACCACAGTTGCTGCTGCCGTGGTGCCGGGATCCCAGCAAGGGGGTGGGTGGAGGCAGGAAGAAGCCTGTGTGCTCCCTGCAGGGAGCTGAGAGGTCGACCTCTCAGCTCCCCAACACTGCCTCTTTTGTCGGTGAAAGTGGTCCTAGTGAGGACACACTTCACCAATAAAAGGATAGTTGTGTACGCGACCCACCACTATAATTCTAGCAGTGACTGGCTGCCAGCAAACCTCTGCAGTGTAAAATAGCGCTAGCCATTGACCGAGGGGTGTGTATACTGGATCTCAGACTGGCATAACTACATGTCTCTGGTGCAAATTTTTCACTCCCATGAGTGATGTGGTTAGTTAGGTTGACTTAGTAAACCAGGGCTCACTTAGATCCTTGTTTTTAGAAGAGTTGATCACTTTGAATTCTGGTTGATTTTGATGGGAACTACAATTACAATGACAACTTCAAATTCCAAAGGGGTAGCCGTGTTAGTCTATTGTAGAAAGACAACAGAGTCCTGTGGCACTTTTAAAGAGTACCAGATTTATTTATCGCATGAGCTTTCGTGGGAGAAAATCCCACTTCGTCAGACGCTTTGAAGACGCTTCAAAGCGT
>ML685763.1:14265407-14300918 GCA_007922175.1 Pelusios castaneus | reverse complement strand
AATTGATGTACACAGGGTAAGGGAGTCTGTGTTAGACATGGTATTGAAATTCAGGAATTCATCAGGCCTGTGGCTCAGACCTCAATCCAGTTGAGCAGAATAGACAAAAGTTAGTGAAATGAAGACTTGAACAAGCTTCCAGGCCAACGTTAGTGAAAATACTTGGAAAGTGGGTGTGGGGGGATGTTTTACATACTGAAATGGGAGTAAATCAAAGATAGTCATTAATTCCATTGTTTTATGTGTGTGTGTATGTGTTGGTTTTTTTTAAAGGAGAAATCAAAATTAGCCAAAAACACTTTGAAGAAGCTTTTAAGAAAGTGAAATCATCTATTTCAAGAAAGGTAAGAGAAGTGATAAATTTGTTGTTCAGTGAATAATGTTTAACATCACACACTGCAAGTTGAGGCTAGGAAGTAAAGAATTTTATAGTCACTGGAAAGTAGTGAGGAGAACTGAAACCAGAATATATTTGCTGTGTTTGAATCTGTTCAGGACATCTAGGTGAACACTCTAAAAGATCTCATGGCACTTTTCATAAATGAACGGAAGCATTTAGGGCCTCTGTTTTAAGTCTCATCCAGAAAGGTTATTAACTGTGTTGTACCACAGCGGTGATGGGGGAGTTCAGTACTGTCTTAGGGAATTGCATCATTTTTTTTGCAGTATCCTGGATTTTTTCAAGGAAGTTTCCAATCCAGGAAAAGACAAGCTTGCAAAAATACTGTTAAGCTTGTGAGATCTGATGAGCTCACAGCCCAGGGTGCTGTGGCTGCATTATGCTTTTCTTCCACCATGCATGCACCTACTGGCTTTTAATAATAATAATAATAATTAATAAAGCTCAGTGCAACTAATATGTAAAAATGCCGTCTTTGTGTTGAGATAAGAAACTGTATTAAGAAAAAGCAATTACTTTTTTTTCCCTTCTTCCTGATTATTAGCTTATAAGTCTAGGGTATATTCTGATCATATGTTTGAAATGTCAGATAAGCAATCCGCTTTTTGATGAATGGCAGGTGAATGTATTAACCATCTTCTATTATTACTTCTCAACATTCATTTCATGTAGTGTGAGCAGAAGAGAATTCTGTGGAGTTTAGACAGTGCCTTTATTGCTTTATGGCTCCCACTTATGGAAAGGTTCCACGTGTCTGCTGGCTTTACGGACTTCAGTCATGAAGTACTGAAATCACTTTCACTTCAGTATGAACCTCAGCTAAAAATAAATTAACCAGTTCCTCTACAGTTTTCAAACTCAGAATGTGCTGTGTGTAAAATGATTAGATAAATATCCTTAATAACCTCATGGTCACTGACATCTTTGTACTGCTAGATATTATCTCAGAAAAAAAAGTCATTATTTTTAACTATGAATTTCGGTAATCAATGTAAGTATTAATCCGTGGAACTTCTTGATGCAGGATATTATGAAAGTAAATGGCTTGAGTAAGACTTTAAAAGATTGGTACTTGTAAGGATAAGGCTAACCATTGCAGTTACACAACCTATGCTATAAAATGAAATGGATTCTGAATCCTCATGCTTGAGGTTATAAACTCATTACCAGCTGAATTTCCTCCTCTGGCCAACGGCAGTGTTTGCCTTTTGACACATTCAATATAGCCGCTATAAGGCACAAAGATACTGGGTCAGATAGACTACTTCTGTGTTCTGGCACATCAATTCCTGTTACAGTGATGTACTTAAACTCTCAGCTTTCTAGCATGCCATCATTTCATTTTATCTTTTTTGTATGCAGTAGAAACCTCTGTTATAATAATCTATCAACTTTCTCTTCTCCACTCTTAAGACAGAGACAGCCTTTCAAAAGTGATCCTTTGTGTCAACCTCCTTGAAAAGTGACTTATTTTCCAGCTTACTTTTCTCTTGCTAATACTTCACATCAAATCCCTTACCACTCTGTCTGAGAGAGAATTTTCTGTCCAGTTTCTTTTTTGTGCTTATTATTGCTCTTCCTTAAACTGGCAGAGCAGTTGCTGTTGAGAATTAGGAATTACTCCCTAAGAACTGACCCCGAGGACTGAGAATTAAACCCATTATCATTCAGATTTTACCTATCCCATAGACTGCATTGTATGGGCTTGTCTACACAAACAATTAATACATGCAAAGGCTAGGGTGTAAATCTACCCTGCAGTAACATGCTGTGCGCCAAGTGTCCGTGTGGACCGGACCCCCTGTCATGCACTGACAACTCTCTAGTGTGCTTTGATCTACTCCACTTTGAAATGGGAGTAGAATAAAGTGCACTAGGGAACTGTTAGAACATAGCCGCAGGGTCCACATGGACACCTGGTATGTGGCAGGCTTATGCAAAGTAGCTTTATTATTCCCCAGCTTGCCGCAAACTAAGTGTTCATGTAAACAAGCCCTAATTCGGTTAGAACTGGTTAGGAATTTTTTGACTAAGAAACCTTCCCAAAGATATGTCCGGTTCCAGAAAGAGGGGTGCTCCACACCAATAGCCAATAGCTTGCCAATTAGGGCACTCACCTGGAACATGAAAGGCCCAGGTTCAAGTCCCTGCTCCGATTCTCCCTCAGTCTTTCCAGTTGAAGCTGTTTTACTTTTCATAAATAATTAAATATTCCTTGAAGAAGGAACTCAAACCTAGTTCTCTCTGTTCCCAGGCACATGTCCTAACCCAGCGGTTCTCAACCACTGTGTCGGGGCACAAAAGTGTGTCGCGAAGCCAGGAAGTGTGTCACGGAAAATTGGCAGCTCAGCTTGGGGCTCCTGCCGCCCACCGCTCTTTGCTGACCTCAACAGCCCGCCCCATAAAAATAAACCCCGCACCAGGCAGACGGCCACAGCACCATCTGCACTGGCTTGATTCTGCCCCCATCCAGGTCCCGGAGTGCTGCCTCCTCCCAAGTGCTCTCAGCCCAAGTGCCACTGCAGCGAGCAGATTGTAGTATGTCACATAGAGAAACATCATCTGTCAAGTGTGTCATGACAGAAAAAAGGTTCAGAACCACGGCCCTAACCAATAAAATGTTGGCTGTTCCAGGGAGGAGAGAGAGGAATCATTCTGTCATTCTGTTGTGTGCACTCATGTAGAAAAACATTTGAAAAGGTTCTGGGTTTTGTCTTAATGCAGAATGGGAACATTATTGTACTAGTTCAGTTCAATGACTGCCACATTCGAAGTTGAGAAGCTGACTGGAAGTCAAATCTATGAATAGAAAAGGGTGAATGACATGGTGGCCAGCAGAGGTACTAGAAATCCTGTCTGCTATGGAAAAATATGGATTTGTTTTTACAGAAAAGACTTAGTTTTTGCATTTTGTGAAAACATAAAAACCCGTATTAACTCAATGTTATTGGAAGTACTGGTGTCACTCATTCACTGCTCACAAACTCCCCTCTTGTGGTTGATTTTTGAATACATAACTAAAGGTATTCCCGTAAACTGGTTCTGGAGAATAGTGGTTACTCAACAATGTATAAGCGTTTTGTGTTTTAAAGCATTTCAAATTTCACTTAGAATCATAGAATAATAGGGATGGAAGGGACCTCACGAGGTCATCTAGTCCAACCCCCTGCTAAAAAGCAGGACCACTCCCCCTAAATCACCCCAGCCAGGGTTTTGTCTAACCTGGCCTTAAAAATCTCCAAAGACGGAGATTCTACCATCTCCCTAGGTAACCCATTCCAATGCTTCACCACCCTCCTAGTGAGAAAGTTTTTCCTAATATCCAACCTTGACCTCCCCAGCTGTAATTTGAAACCATTTCTCCTTGTTCTGTCCTCTGTTACCATCGAGAACAGCCTACCTCCCTCTTCTTTGGAGCACCCCTTCAAGTAGTTGAAGGTTGCTATCAAATCTCCCCTCAGTCTTCTCTTCTGTAGACTAAATAAGCCTAGTTCCTTCAGTCTCTCCTCATAAGTCATGTGCCCCAGCCCCCAATCATTTTTGTTGCCCTCCACTGGACTCTTTCTAATTTGTCCACATCCTTTCTGTAGTGGGGAGCCCAAAACTGGACACAGTATTCCAGATGCAGCCTGACCAGTGCCGAATAGAGGAGAATAATCACATCCCTCGATCTGCTGGCAGCCTCTGTAATTAAAATTATGAAAAAATGCTGAAAATATGAATGCTTGAATGAATGTGTGCAGCTATAGTTTATCTTCCTGGTTAGCAAAAGGTATCAAATCTAATGCCAAGTCTATATTTAGTTGCAAAGGAACATATTTGGTTACCAACCAATGAGACTTAGCCTTTTTTAGGAAATCACTCAGGAGTATGAATGCAAAACAAGACTAAAATTGACTATTTAAATCAAGGTTTCCTTCATGCTAATTACAATCAGTCATTTAAATCAGCCCACCCTGTTTTCCAGTATAACATTCCATCCAAGTAGAGCATTCCCAAGAAAGCTACCTCTTTTACACACACACAAAACGGGTTCTGACTTTTTGTTTGGTTTTGAAAGCTCTGCCTGATCTGAGCTGTTTCTCCTGCTCCTGATGAAACAATAGTGACACTAACTACTGCTTAATTATTTCTTAGACTTCTACTGTAAGTCACACTAGTTGATACACATTAAAGGGATAAACTTCAAATACCTGATTAGACTGAGGGTCAGCTTGTAAGTCAGAAAACCCTCTTCAATATGACATGATGGCAGGAGGAGTCCCATTCTTGCAGCAGAAATCTGGGACATTTATTGGAGATGGTTAATTTAAATAAAATAGACTAAAGGACTCTGCTTCTAGCTTGGGTGTTTACAAATCTTATCTTCCTGAAATTCACCTGGGCTGTTAACCATCAAATCCTCTGGAAAGACAATAGCAGGGTGCGAATACTCCCTTTCTTTTTAGTGAGCGGGATGGGCCAGCACAAGAGAGAAATTCAGGAGGAAATTTTGTGTGGTGCTTTCTGTGGCTTTTATCTAAATTCCATTGGAAAACAATTTCTGTGGTGTAGAAGCTCTGAGAAGCGCTCTCCAAAGGCAAGAATTCAAGTGGTTGGAGTACTCCATTTGTCCAAGCAGCATGTAGGACAATAGCGTACTTGTTCCACTAGGAGAGACTGGAATGGGATTATTTTGGCTAGTGGCTGTGCAACCACAGATAGTTTGAAGTGACACTGAGGTAGAGGTACATTCGCTAAAGCAAATCCTGAATTGTTCACATTTCAGGGCACCCCGTCTCTGATGGCTGAATGCCTTTTGGAGCACAAAAGTGCATTTTAAACCTTCATTCCTCATGTTAATTCCTCCTATTCCAGCTGCTGCTCCCACTCAGCCAGATCTGGCAAAGAATATTGATATTAGCAGCAGCACGCCCATCTTGCACCATCTTCTGGAGGAAGACCAGGAATAAGAACAGTCTATGAGAAAATTCACTAGTTTAGTTAATTAACCTGTGATTTAAGTCAGATTTAGTTAAACCAGAGCAAAACCCTATGTGGGGTGGGGTGGTCTCTGTTTTCAGTGTGGGGTTATTTTAAGATTGAGAATAGGCATAAACTAAACCAAAACTAATTGTATTTAAAGCAAGATATCCACACAGGGCTTTGCACCAGTTTAACTGAATTGGTTTAAAATCAAACCTTTAAATTTAAATAAGTGCAACTTCTGTCCAAGGACTTTGCCAGCACAGAGCCTTTGGTTAATAATTACCGATTGTTGGTGACTTGTCTTAAGTGAATCCCATAAACGAGATACTCTTTTGCCTCCAATTGGTTTTTCTTTTGTAAATGTTTTAGCCAAATATTAGCCACCAAGGACAGAGGTCATTTCTGTTTAGTTTTCCTAGTGGAAAATGTGTGTAAAGTCACCTTTAAACATTGCATGCATTTTTGCTGTGCTGAAGTACCTTTTCTTTTTCCCCATCCACCTTGGCATCGTTAGGATCAAGAAATGTATGAAGAGCTGCGTCAGTCGCTGATCAGATGACAGAGTCGGCCGGCTCCTGAAAGAGACCATCATTCTGTTTTGCCAAAGAGGTTCATAACAGGAGCACCTGATCTGTTAGAATTCTATCCCCTCAAATACACTTGGAGCAGAAGTTGACCGTGGTTTCATTTTACTTTTTAATAAGCACTTGCACCTGACAATACCAGCAATGTTTTAATTATGCTGTGACAATAGTTACACTGAGATTGTTAAGCAGAGTAAAATGTAAGATGGAGACTTTCTAGTTCTGCCTATCGGCAACCCTCTGCCTAAAAGTGTAGTTTTAAAATCACAGAGGAACAGTTTCTAAAATTCAGTGCTCTGTTCTTACCTATGAAATATTTAACAGGCAAAGAAGATATAAGGAGCGCCCCTTCAGAATCTTAGATTGTTCGAGTAACTCATTTTCAGTTGACCATAAACAGTGCACATTTTCAGGAAGATGAGCTCCATTATTCAGAGAACTCCATTCTGGGAGGAGAGAGCTAGGAAGGCGGGCTGGGGAGATGTTGAGCCATCTGCTGTTTCATTAATCCTGCCCATCCCAAATTTGAGGCCAATCCATTTTGCTGTCGTAACTGAGAACACTTGAGAACCTCCCTTTCACCTCATTAAAAGGAACTCCTCAGACTGAAAGATGGTTTAATTTTAAAGGTGCAAAGGATGAAAAGATGGAAGATTGAAACCCTCGGGTGTAGTGCATAAAAGCAGGGCTACCCCTTGAAAGAGCAATAATTTTCCTGTCTCAGATGCCATTACAAGATGGTTTCAGGAAACTCTTAACAAAGAGAAGAGAAATGGTGACATCAGAAATAGAACCAGACAGTGAAGATGCTGCGTATTGTTGTTACCATCTCCGTTAATGATTTTGAATCACTCTTAATTTAGCATGTTCTGACATCCGCAGAAATAGAATTTTCTTGTTGCTTAACATGGACCAAGCAAGATCTCTCAGCTGACATTATTCCAAGAGCTTTCTCAAAAATATGTGTATCATTTAAAGAACTTTCCTATATGTGCTTACAGTATGTTTCTAAGATGATCGTAGCTAATTAAAGAGAATTTTTAAAAAGCCCACTTGTCACACTGCTCTTGGGTCTCTCTACATTCCTTTGCTTGTGCAATAAATTTGTGTAATCAGTTTCGTTTTTCCTTATAGTCATGTTGGGTTCTTGCTGCTGCAATGTTTGGTTTTTAAACACTCCAGGGAGATAAAAGCTGTGTTTATCAGTCATTCTTTTCCAGACTCAGCTAAACTATGTTGATGCGCTCCTGCAGTAAAAGCTCTAATCTAGAAAGCTTACTGCTTTCCATGGAAGCAGAGGCTCATGACTTCTCTTCCTGTAAAATCCAGTTGAAACCAGTATGAGAGGGAGCACTCATTCAAGTAGCCAATTAGGTAGGGCTTGTCTATACAGGGACACTCAGCAAAGTTAAAAGGAATTAACTACAGGTGCTGAAGCTAATACAGAGATAGGCTTGTCTTCACAAGCTATTACTGGGTGGCAGTGGTGCACTGTAGATTTTTGCTGGGCAGTAACTTGACACATATGCCTGGGCTAAATTAGGATTAAGCTACAACCAGCTAAAGCCACTTTTCTTCTGAAGGAGTGTGTCCACTCAGGTGTAATGCATTTTAATTTATGTGTATTAACATAGTTTCTGGTAAACATTGGTGCCAGGATATCCGTGAGACAAAAGCTGTGAGGTGATATTTGTTACTGCACTTTTTTTCTAGTGGTGAAAGAGAGGAGCTTTTGAGCTACAGAGCTCTTCTTCTGGTCTGATAAAAGATATTACCTCATCTACTTTGTTTTGCTAATTAACTCCACAGCTTTGGTTGTTTATCTTAACTTTCCTGAGGCTCCTTTTGTAGACAGCCCCTCAGAAAACGGAAAACTAAAAAGGTATTGGTTTTTCCACAAACTGCTCTGTGTGCTTCATCCTGAACAATTCTCCCTTTAAAAGGGAGACACTTTGCTCCGAAAGAGAAATATTATAGGCAAACATTTTTCTAATTATTGCCCTTGAGCAATATCACTCTTTTTAAAAAAAAGACCTCCTCCTCCTCCCATAGTTTGCTGCTGAATCCGAGGCATTGTAAGGAAACAAATGACTGTGGTGGACACAGTAAATATAAATGCTTTTTTCTGATCATTTGTTGTTTGCCAGAACAATCCTAAAAATAGTTTTAATTTTAAAATTGCAAAATGTTTCCAAATGAGAAGCTGTAAAACTGTTCTTACTAAACCTCTCTTGTAAGCTTTTCCCTTGAACGGCTATAGCACATTAGCTGTACTCTGAGTCCTCAACTATCGCCAGAAGAGCAGATGGAGGGGGTGAGCTTGTAAGGAAACACTGACTCTTGAGTTTGGTGGTAGTGTTCTTTCCTGGCTGAAAGTCAGAATGCACTGTAGCACCAAGTTGTCAGCACAGGAAACAGTATTCACTCTATATCGGTGTAACTTTGCAGGAAACAGGAGGAAAACAGGCAGCTCTCAAGCATCCGGTTACAGTATTATGGGAAAGAGTTGATAGCTTGAGAACAGCAGTTACTAAGTGTTGCTTGCAAAGAAAGAGCACACTGGTGTTGGCCGAGAAGGTATTAATGAAATGACCCATTTCACTTTGGGGCTGTAGAGAACGAATACAAAACAGCTCTGAAAGAGACTTTCCTTTCAGTCATTTCTGCAATAACAAACAATGACTGTATCTCATTATATACATCAATTAAAGTAACTAAATCATTTTAAAAAGAAGTTTGTCCCTCCATCATGCTGGAGCGAAGTCTCAAAGCTGAAAATGCAATTGGCACCCTCCACCTCAGCAGTTACAAAGGCTTCCTGCATGTAGATATTTTATCCTATGCCTTTGGAACTAATGTACATTCAATCAGTAATAATCACCAGATGTTTATACCTCCTCTGAATTGTCTTTCTAATGTGAACTAACCCACCAGACTTGGTTTGTTCATAGGTGTGAAATGATAATTTTAGATATTCCAACTGGAAAAGTAATGACTACTTGCGCTGAGTTTAATCGATGCTAGTTATGATTCTGGAGGTATATGTTGCTTTGTCCCTCTCTTGTGAAATCTACACTGCCTCACTCATTCTAACTGGGCTGAAGCCAGCATGAGTGGCAAATCACAACATGTGCTGATATCAGGACTAGGAACGCCAGTTATATATGTTTGATCAGTCACTCTAATTCCATGTGCTTGGCAGGGGTAAAAAAAATCATGCATGCTCCCTCCTGGATGTGGTGTAACTTTTAATTATATGAGGGCTTGAAAGGTACACAGGGCACCACTACCCAGATCTTCTAGCTAAAGCAGAAATGAGCTAATCCATCTACCCACCCCTATGTCTGTTCTACTTTTCACAATTTAAAATACTCGAATGAACAACTTTTTCTCTTCAACATGAAATAACTTTTGGAATATTTTCTTCTCCTTCGGTGTGGTGCACTGAAGAAAAAACCTACTGCCAAATTTGAATCTAATTAATGTTGTTGAATTTAGACTACCTAAAGCAGATGAACTCCAAAAAGGAGTAAAGCAAGCAGCTTATTAATGTCCCCCTGAAGCTGAAATGTAGCACATACATCAGGGAGGGGCAAACTATGGCCCATCAGAACCCTTCATTAGGCCCTCCAGGTGGGCTTTCTCATAGACTCATAGACTTTAAGGTTAGAAGGGACCAGTACGATCATCTAGTCTGACCTCCTGCAAAATGCAGGCCTCAAGACCTCACCCACCCACTCCAGCAATGGGCCACCAACCTCTGACTGAATTATTTACCTCCTTGAATCATGGTTTAAGGACTTTAAGATACAGAGAATTCACCGGTAGGTGAGCCATGCCCTGTGCTACAGAGGAAGGTGAAAAACCCCCAGAGCCCAGGACAATCAGCCCTGGGGGAAAATTCCTTCCCGACCTCAAATATGGCGATCAGTTAAACCCTGAGCACGTGGGCAAGTCTCACCAGCCAGTTACCCAAGAAACAATTCTCTGTAATAACTTAGAACGCATACCATGTACTCTCCCCTCTTAGGCCACTTGTAAATCCATCACACGTAGCCAAATATCAGTCAATGTCCAAAATAGGGTAATCATACCATCCCATCCATAAATTTATCAAGCTCAGTTTTGAAAGCAGTTATGGTTTTTGGCCCCACAACTCCCCTTGGAAGGCTATTCCAGCACTTTACTCCTCTAATGGTTAGAAACCTGTGTCTCAGGGGCCCACTTGTTCTCCCTATCTCTTTCCCAGCACTTGGGCCTAGCAACACCCTGGGTGGAATGCAGCAACCACTCTTCCCTTCTAGCCCCACCTTGCCCCCCCACCTCTCTCCCACCACATGTGCCACTCCCAGCCCCAAGCTGCCCTATTCCCCCCCCATGCAACCCAACCCCTTTCCTCCGCCCCCCCATCCCTCTGTATAGCACCCCTGAACAATTTCAGTTTCAGATGTAGCACAGAGGCCGAAAAGTTTGCCCATCCCTGACGTACATTACTGGAAGAGGTCCCCTTCCAAGCACTGTCTGGTGGACAGTGTGCCTCAGTCTCCTGCATCTCTGGCAGCGTTTCTACCTCTGGGTGTTAAAAACCAGAAATTGTGTCTGTCTGGGTCCAGTCCTGTCCTGGTCAGACCATGGGGTATCCACATGACATTCAATGGTGGCCTTCTTTGAAAAAATATGGTCTCGCTCCTCAGCGTATGTGCAGACCATGGGAGGTCTTACAGAGTCCTCTTACTGTCTGACACTTCTGCAACCTTGCTGGAGCTCCTTTCCTTTGCTGCAGCATTGGCTCAGGTCCTGAGAGTGTCCACAGCTTGCCTTTTGTTCAGTATCAGTGACTGCTGCTACGATGGGAACGAGCACTCTCCTGTCCCCAGGACTTCAGACAGGACCACAGAGAAGCCTGGGGCATGGCAGCTGTATGTTAATTGGTATGTAAGTTGAGGAGAGGGGCAGGTGACACGTATGGCCATTTCCTGCACTATCCTCGAAAAAACCTTATGTATTATTGTGGACCGGTGTATGTTGTATATGTAGTGTCTCTGGCCAGGAGATGTGTGAATCCTCAGCATTTCAAAGGATTATACTGAACACTGGGCTAGACAAGAGTAGATTTCTATGACAATGTTCCCAGGACTCTATGGGTTCGTGAATTAGTATTTCTCACCTATTGTTATGCAAAAATCCAGTCTTTTGAAGGTAGGCCTTGAAGAGAGAACCACCATCTGCTAATACCTGTTCCTGGAAGCTGAAGATCAGAGACTCAAGGTGGGTAAAGCCAAGACTGAACTTTTAATGTGTTTGCTTTTCTGAGCTATTATGAACTTGTAACCACAAAAAAAAACCTTGGTAGAGTTTAAAGGTCTAACATCTGCCAGAGCCCGGGCTGCATTAGAGGGGTGAGCTCTGGTGAGCTGCTCAGCATGTGTGTAGGGTTTTGGTTTTTTACTGTAGTGCTTTCAGTTTAAGAATAAATATGCTTTTTTAGAAAGGGCTGTGTGGTAAGTTATAAAGTGGGCAATTACCTTGCTCATAAGTTTTGGAGAGAGAACAAAGCAGAGACAGTGGCCTGACTTGGGTCTATCAGTAAGCAGGCAAATGTGTAGCTTGGAAAAACCCCAGTCAGGAAAGACAGGTGTGTCTCTCACCCAAGACAGGTGACAGCCTAGGAGCTGGGAGCCTGAGAGGGCACCATACGGCAGTGGTTTTCAACCTGTGTTTTGCAGACCCATTGGTCTGCAACCATGTCTAAGGTTTCCAAAGAGGTCCACGCCTCCATCTGAAATTTTTAAGGGTCTGCTGCTGAAAAAAGGTACAAAAACCAGTGCCCTAGATGGACCCCCAGTAGAAGAATACAGGTGTGTTTGCCCTGGACTTCAACTGTGTGCACTTGCTGTGATATGTCATCACAAAAGGGCACCTTTCTCCGTATGCCATCATTTAAATAGAGAGGTCACATCTCAAAATGACCTCAGAGAAGTAGAGGATAATCTAGATATGCAGCAATGTGGTGTGGGGTTAAGTGGGAATATTTTCTGAGGCAGAAATGTTTCCAAATTGGAATGCATCTACACCTACCTTGTTGGGGATGAGTTTTCTTGTAACGTCAGTATTGCACCAAACTCATTTCCAAGGTGTACTAATTATGTGGGTTGAGACACCAACTAATTTGGGAGAGAGGGGGAGGAATAATTTACCTTACAGTAATTGTGGTTCTTAACAATGTGTTGTCCCTCATATATATTATTCCAGATGCGCATACAGCCCATGTGCTCAATTGTATTCTTTCGGTCAGCAATGTCTATTACGGCCATAGCTACAGCATAAGAGCCCTCATGCCTCTCACTTCTAGCATTAGCAGGACCAGCCATCCCTCAATTCCCGTACCAGTACAGAATCTAGGTGGTGAAATATTATGTACAAGCAGGAAAGGTAGGTTGTGGCATACATGTAAACAACATCTCTCAACCAGTTATACGGTAAGAGTAACCATTTTTTCTTTGAGTGCACATCTATATGTAGATTGTAGAACAGCTCTTTCCCCCCCCCCCACCCCCATGATGATCAGATCTAGATACCTCTACCAAAGAACTGTTATAATCATATGCTCTGCACGCCAAGTGGCTGCTTTACAAACGTCACAAATGAGAATGCTTCTAAAAGAAGCTGTAGATGGCTGCTTGCCAGCTCCTGCTGTGAGCTCTGACCTGATATGGGGTTCTAAACTAGCTAACAGGTAAAGCTTGGTATGATCTGAATCCTGCCTTAGGTGCTGCTTGTCTCCAGTTCTGCCACTGCCAACCTCTTCCCTTCTCTCCTCTTTATCAGTTCTGCATCTGACCCATCCTTTCTCTCCCACTATCACCTAGCCCAACCCTTGCCATCAGCCATCCTGGCTGATCTTTTAATCCTGGCTCTTTCTTTCTTTCTCTCAGCATGGCCTCCAGCATTCATTCTCAGTGACTTCAACTTCCATGTTGAGGCCGCATCTGACCCCATAGCTGCGTATTTCCCCACCCTACCCTCTTCATTTGACCTGCAGCAGTGGTTCCCCACTCAGCAAAAAGACCATTCACTCATCTTGCTTTTCACGGCTCTGTGTGGTGTGTCCGTTGCAGAGTTCCTCCTCTTTGACCATTACCTTGTCTCTTTCAGCATTGCCCAGCAATGCCCTCCCTGCCCACATGTGGTCACTCAGCTTTTCCATGACTTCTGTTTCACCAGCACTGATGCCATCTCATCTGTTCTTAGCCTTCCCCTGCCTGTATTCTCCTTTCTTTCACTGACATGGTGACCGAGTCTCTCCATTTCACACCCTCCTCCACTCCTCTGCCCTTCTCCCCTGAAAGGTCTGTCCTACCAGCCTGCCTCACCCTCAACCTATAGCCTGGAGAATGACATCAACTAAATGCAATCTCTAGGTTTGCACTGAGGCTATGTCTAAAACTTACACGTTTCCTGCATGTATCTCAGGATATATCTACATTACAACTGTAAACTGACCTCCTCGGTTGACTTACAGCCACCACATTAATTACTGGGGCGGTGCATGTCTTTTGCTTACCCTCCTTGGCTTAACGGGTTTCCATCCTCCACCAGGAGTGCCTCCACTGACCTAAGAGGAGCATTCTGAAGAGCTGAGAGCCCAGGCTCCCAGAGGAGCCAACCATTGGGCTCTAGTCCTGCTCACCCTCTCAGGCTCGAGGCGTTTGTAATGATGCTGAGCACTGCAGCGCTTAAGTCTATTCGTGAATCCCATCCTTTTGAAGGAGCTTAAGAACTTCAATCAAGGTATACTTTTACTGGTATAAAAATAAACACTTGACTTGGGTTATATTTCTGCATGGGGCACCCTAGTCACCCATGCTATCCCTATTTCATAGTCCTTTGGCACTGGAGCTTTACATTACGATCTCTGGCTGGAATTTGTCAGTTCCACCATGCAGTATGAGAGAAATGAGGGTACTGTAGCAGAGTGCCACCAACCGGCTGAGCTGGCCTCTGTTCCTGAGCCCTAATTAAGGGTAAATGGGAGCTGAGCAAGCTGGCCATGAAGGAGGGAATGAGGAACATCTGTAGACCTGGAAGATATAAAAGCCCCAGGCAGAGGGTGTTAAGAGGAAAGGGAGGAGTAGGTAGCCAGAGCAGAAGCTCCAGGAAAGGGGGCCAGCAGGGTGCTCAGGTTGTCTAAGATTCCTGAAACTGCTTGGAACTGTGTATGTGGAGGGCTGTGGACAGACCATTGTAAATTAAATGCACTGTGGAGCAGGGGGTGGTAGGCTGGATGTGGTTTGTGAGGAGCTGAGGGCCTGAACAGCCAGGGAGCCAGGCCCAAACTGCTCTAGGCACCTTTGCCTGAGTGTTGACTCTACAGCCCACCCAGCTTAGGGAACCTGACAATGGAAGTCAGATACAAGCTCACAGCTGTGTTCAGTACTAGGTACTAAGCCCAGCCTGGACTGTGCAGCCTTAAAGAATATTTTTAAGGAATCAGACTTCATAGAACTGTAATTGTGAAGATACAAGAGGCGGACTTGCTACTTCATCAGCTTGGACTCATCCTTTGCCAAGAGCTGCTGTCATAGAAAGCAGTGGAAGGAAGAACGGGCCTCAAGAACAGTCAAAGAAAAAACAAAAAGGAGTCCTGGGGCACTTTTAAAGACTAACACATTTATTTATCGCATGATCTTTCATGGGAGAAAATCCCACTTCGTCAGACGCTCTGAAGAACGCTCCTGCAATAAATAAATGTGTTAGTCTTTAAAAGTGCCCCAGGACTCCTTGTTTGTTTTGCTGACCTAGACTAACACAGCTACCCCTTTGGAAAGTGTCCGAGGGGTCACTTCCTAACAGCAGTAGCTATTTTAGGTATTATACATTCATATTTTAAACCAGCTTTGTACAACTTTTGGTTTATACAGGAATCTGCCCCTTTTGTTTGCCTACTTTCAGTAGTAGAGAAGCACATGTAATTTTATTGATTAGTTAGCCATAAAGTGAAAAGCAAATCTCTTTAAAGTACAGTTGCCTATAGTTAATGCAGCTGATGGGATGCAAGCTACAGCCTGAATTATTGCACTTCAACATACATCACAATTACAACAAGCCATGGAAGCATTCTGCCCACCTTTCACTCTTCTGTCTTTGACCTTTTTTATGGGGCTGTTGCACATATCAGATAAAGTAAAACATGACCTGAGGGGGCATGTGAAATGAACAACTCAGTCTAGATAAGAGTGAACTTTGGTCTTACTTTGCTCTAATAATTAAAGGAACACTTCATATTAGCCTGTTTAATAAGCAAAGGATAGTTTGTATCAAGTAGTGAGAAGCTTTAAATGAAGATGCTCCATCCCCTATCCCAGACACAGAAGAGCCTTCTCAGCACAGAAGAGCTTAGATGTCACTTTAAAAAAAAAAAAAGGGCATGGAACTAAGCAGATTACCTAACAAATGAATTTTGCTAAAAAGTGTCAGGTATTCTAACACATCATCCATCAATTTACTGCCCAGACAAAAATGTTTGTCTTCTAGTTGCCTATCTGCTTCCAAAACTTGTCTCCTATTTCTGTTATGTGCAAAAGTCCAGCTTAATTAACTTTCTCAAAACTTTAACATGACAGATGGGTTCCTGTACATATTGTTTTATATTTTAATCCAATGAATGCTAGTTTACTGGCAAGGCAGCTCACACTCAAAGAGATTTTTGTGTTATCCAAAAGCATTTTTTATTTATACTTCCAGCTTTAAATACTGAACTTAATTGGTTACACTGATATAGAGAAAGCAGAGTTAAAAATGTGACTACAGTTGCATGGTACAGTAAGCCAGCTATTTTGTCATGAGCTCCCTTGCACAAACCACCATACCAACACTTAGTGAGAGCTAAAAGTTCGTCTTCAGCTGTTAGGACAGACATGCTTTGGAATTTAAGGAAAATAGGTACTTAGAGGCAAATAGGCACTTCTGAAAAATCTTCCTAGGGAAAAAACCACCTCTTTAAGCACCTGAATACCTTAGAAATCCAGCCCTCAAAGATCATTCTAAAATGGTATCAGTTCTTTTTCATAGAAAGTGTCTCCAAAGTATCTCCATTTTTAGAGACATACTCTTTTGAGGCAGGATCAGAAGATGAGAAATTTACAGGGTTCCTTCTATACTTTTAAGTGGCTATAAACCAACCTTTCCCATATATTGTGGGTTAAATTCTTCATTTTAACTACACTATTCAATATGCACAAGTGAAACTCTGGTTAGAGTAGTTTGACTCCTGCAATAGCTCCCTGTCCAGGAGGCACCTAGCCATCTATATAACCTCCAATGACATTTATGTAAATTATCTGCTGTAAACTATATTCACCTTCAAGATAGAATAGGTATCTAGCACAGGTAAGGAGGTTACAAATTCTGAGATTTTTAGGAATCTGACATTTTTCTACTTCAGCCCTGGAGCAGATGACCTGCAGCTCCATGCTGCACGAGTGATAGGGGGCACTCGCAACTCTCAGCCCCTGGAGATGTCAGCCACTACCACCCATGCTCTCCCACAGAAAGGGTTGGGTTCTCATCCCACACAGGCTTAACTTATTCCTTGCCCAGCAGCTTCCCCTTCTCCCGTTATTTTTAGCAAAAGTCAGAGACAAGTCATGGGTTTCCATGAATTTTTGTTCATTGACCACGACCTGTCAGCCCTTTCCTAAAAAGTAATCGTGACAAAAAAACCTCAGCCTTAGGCATAACATCTGTCTGCTAATTACACTGGCCGCCTTAAGGGTAGGATCCATGATGAGACTCAGGCATTTCAATTCTGAGCATCACAAACCTAACTTCAGGTGCCGGAACAACCGCAGGAACACAGGAATTAACAAAGCTGAATTAGGTCCCTAGGTTGCCTACAGAAGGAATGGGATCTGCATCTTGCCTATGCAAGAGACATATGCATCTTAGAATGCAATCCACAAAACCCAGCACAGTAGGCAGGGAGCCACCTAAGCTAGCCAACTGGAGAGAGAGATATCTTAGAGAGAAACACCTAAATCCAGGCTGCAGGGTGGTGCCCCTGTTTAGCAAGCCACAACTGGGGACCAGCTGCCCCACAGTAGTTTAGGAACCTAAAATGGCTTTTGTGGAATCAGAAGAGGGAGGAGGAAAGGAGAAGAGAAGAGGCATCATTACTACCAGCACTCACATTTTGACCAGGACATAGTGCAGTAGATGGTAGATAAAACACCTCTTTTTTTCCTGCTACACTGGGGTATAAAGCCAGCATACATGCCCAGAGGGCAAGTCTACACTGCCTGCCCTTTTCAGAAGCATTCAAACAGATATGCAAGTTACTCTAAGTATCTTGTGTATCTTCAGCCAAATCCCCTACTTCCTGCGCATCCACTGTGTTGGTTTGAAGGAAGGGTTCCTCCCTTCAAACCATTGCTACCCAGGTGCCTGGATGGTGTTGCAGGATCAAACCTCCTGACTGACTGAGCAGATCTACATAAATCCAAGCAGCCAATCAGGAAGTTTGAACTGACAGCAGAGAATCTGCCACCATCAGTGAAGACAAGCCCTGGAGTTCAGGTGCCAACAGGGTTCATAGCAGAGACAAAAAAAAAAAAAATCAGGAATTAGGTGCCTAAATGTGTTTCCACAACTTGCCCGTTCATTTTCATTGTGTAGACTACATGTACAGCTGATAGATTAATAAAGTATGAGTGGGTTTTGTTCTAAAGCTAAAATAACCCAGTCAGCTGTATCAGGCTCATGAAGGGTTTTCCACTAGGATCTAAACTAGTTCTCAAAACAGTGAGTTGGGACCACAAAGTGGGTCATCATGACCCTGTTTTAAAAGAAATCACCGGGGCTGATGTTAGGCTTGCTGGGGTAGGGGGCTGAAGGCGAAGCCTGGAGACTTCAGCCCATGTCAGTAGGGTTCAGTCTGGTTTTGGCTACACCACCCAGGACAGCAAGACTCAGGCTTCACAATCCAGGAAGGTGGACTATAGTAATTTTGGTTGTCAGACAGCGTCGTGGTCCTCAAAGTTTGAGAACCATTGATCTAAACATCCATCTTCAGATGATCATGCTACCATGTATGCACACAGTTAGGAGAACCATATTGCCAGGAATTTAGTTCACCTAACCACTCCTATAATCCCCAATACCAGTAAGAGGAGTTAGTAAACACAAGGTCTATGTCTCCACAATTCGAACCAACTAATTCAAACTAATTTCAGTTAGTTTGAATTAACTTAATTCGAACTAGTATGGCCCCACTAGAATGCTAGTTCAAACTAGCCGTGGCCATGCTAGACACTTGCTTAGTTCAAATTAGTCAGTTGCAGGAAGGTCAATCTGCCGATTAGTTCAAACTAAGCAGTTAGTTCAAATTAACTAATCGAATTAACTGTTAATTCAAACTAAGCAATCAAATGTATTAGTTCAAATTAAGGAAGCCCTTAATTCAAACTAATGAAAGCCTAATGTGGCCAAGGCTTAAGTTAGTTTGAATTAAGCTTCCTTAATTCAAGCTAACTTGCAAGTGTAGACACAGCCAAGCAGCTCTAAAGTAGATTCATCTGTGAAATACTTTTCAACACTAGCAGTAGAAGGATAGGCACTGCTGACAAGAACCTAAATCTGCCACTACTTGGGTTCAGCAATGAGCCAGC
The DNA here is from genome assembly GCA_007922175.1 of Pelusios castaneus. Classification (NCBI taxonomy): domain Eukaryota; kingdom Metazoa; phylum Chordata; order Testudines; family Pelomedusidae; genus Pelusios; species Pelusios castaneus. Next base: position 14,282,301 of record ML685763.1, on the reverse strand, counting down.
CACTCACTGGTAACTATTGCTTAGAAGTTACCTTTTCTACCCTACCTCCCAGAAATTAGGCAACAAATAAGTTTAAACCACATTTAATGAAACAAGACTTAAATTAAGCATATTAACTTTATCAAGTACAAACTTTAATACTATAATTGACTAAGTTTGAGCATGGACTGGGCAGCACAAGCCAAGCCAGAAGTGTAAATAGGCTGAGACCTATAAAAAGGTACTTAACAGACAAGCCAGAGACAGATGTCTGACTACAAGATTGTTTAAGAGCTGGGAAATAAGTATTAGAAAAACTGTGAAGGACAAACCTTTATACACATAATATTGAGTATATCAAGTATACTGTATGTTAGTTACATCTATCAAGCCAAAGCGTGCTAGGAGCTAGTAGTAGTTAACTGGTCTGAAGAGGTCTGTTTTAAGATACACCAATGCATTTTTGTAGATGTCTGAAGTTTAATAAATCAGGCTACACACACGCTTCTTTTAGCAAGAGATTCTTTGTACCCACTACTTGAAAAATATCTCAAATCTTGCTTTGCAGTCTTTTGGTTGGCAGACGTTTAATCCTGTTTCACATCACCCTTTAATTTCCTTTTCATGCGCGAGTAGGGGCTGATTGTGTCATCCATCACAAAGTCATAAAGCACTTTTATCCAGGAGTTATATTGTGGAAGATTATCATAGTATTCAGCTGCTATCTTCTTCACCTAAGGGGGAAAAAAAAAAAAAAAAAAAAAAGATTTATTCATGTGTAAGATCAAGACTTCTCCTACAGTGTTTCTACCAGTACTCCTAGAAGCAGAAGAGAACAAAGACTTCAAGAACTGGGAATGCTAAGGGGTTTAGAGGCATTAGCTGAAGATTATGAATTTATACTTTAGAAGTTGTCTATTTCAAATTTAAAATTAGATTGATTTTTAACACTAAACCTGTATTTAAATTTTTTTTAAAAGCCAGTGTTATCCAACCAATGTGGTGCTTATTAGAATTTTAACCACACATTGTAGGGAATTTTCCAAAGCCATTTTAGTACCCAACACCAGCTGCTTGCTAGATTTCTTGATTGCAAGGAAAGCCTTTTAGTTACTCCTAAACTAACAGGGGTGTGATCTACTAGGTATATTCAGTAAATCCTGGTTACTTTGGTCAAACAGTATGTTACACAAAAACCACTTTATAAAAAGCTGCTGGTCTACTTTTATGTATCTAAATGACACTATAACTACACCACAGAGCTTACAAGAGCACAGCTGCACGACTGTAGAACTGCTAGTGCAGATGCTCATCAACTTAGTTATTTCAGTCCCCATGAGCAGCAGTAGCTGTATTAACAGGAGATGTTTCCATCGACATCGTGCTGTCCACACCAGCACTTAGGTCGGCAAAATTTATATCACCCAGGGAGGTGGGGGTGTGTACGTAGGCCGAGACTGAATCAGAACTAGTGGTGTGACACTTGATACATCAAAACACAAGTTCATCCAACTGTGGTCCAAGTAGTTATATACTCAAAATAGAAAGGGGATGTAGGAGCACCAGAATCAAAGTATTAAAGGCAACTGACTGGAGCGCCTATCAGGAACAATCAAGCACTTGGGACAGAGCTGAAAATGGGATGTGGGTGGGGAAGAGAAGCAGCTTCAAAGTTTGGGTCTGCCATTAAGACATGTGGCAGGGCATGAGTTATTCTGGAATTAATGAATTTGAAACCCCTGATTATGTTCGGTCAGGACAGATGTATTGGTGTAGTAACGGCTGATAAACTGCTCTGAAATTGGTAGAGTGACCTGTGGCACTTACTGATCAAGCACCTCTTCCAGATACCCATCAATACTCTACCTAGGCTGCTTGCTGGATTTCAGAAAGCACTGATAGACTCAGATCAACCTGGGCACTAAATTTAGAATATAAAGGTATAGAGTGCCTAACTGGTCCTCTCAATGAGAATGCAGACTCTGAGTAGAAACCCATTAGGATAATATCTTTAGAGATTCTAGAGGGAAAGGAGGAATACATAAATATTCCCCATTCAGAAACTACAGAAAAGCCAGTAACCCACATAAAAACACCACAGTGTGGGATTTGTATTAAGTATTCCACAAAGAATTTGTTAATATTATGCAACTTTAATTTTTTTTTTTTTTAAGCTGCAATTTCCTTATAGGAATGTAGAAAACAAAAAAAAAAAAAAAAAAGATTTAATATGACTGAAGACAGACTTACATATAATGGTGGCTTGAAGGTTTTCTCAGATTCCATTGTAGGACACAGGAGTTAAGTCTTAGAACTGCTAAACAGTTGTATCTCCACTTCTGGAGGTATTAGTGTTGACAAAAACCAATGGTAACAAATGCTGTCTTCATTGCAGCCTCATCAGTGGAAGCTGGACCAGTTAGGAAACTGGCCAAAACTCCACTGAGAATTTTAGGACTGAGTGCTGTATTTGTGGCAGTATGTGTGCAATTAAATTAGCATCATGCAAATACCAAAGCATTTTGATTAGTGTTTTCCTGGTATGAATATGCATCAAGAGTTTGGAAAATCCCAAAGTGTTAGCCTGAGATAGACACGTTCAGTTTCTGCTTGCTAACAGGAAGCTTTTAGTAAGCTGATTAACAACTAGTTGAGAAGCATCCCTATGCAGGCAGAAGAGATCCGACTTGCTATGCAAGTTTTACCAAAGAGAAATGCTCAAATTAAAATGCAGTCGTGTCGTTCCCCTCCCCTCCTCCCCCATTTAAAAAGTTTCACTATCCTCCCATTTTTGTTGTTTTACAGTCACTTATGTTTCTCCTCTATTCCTCTGGGACCATAGGAACCAAGAGTGAGAAACTGGATTATTACACAAGAAACAGCGAGTATGCAGGGTGTGTTGAATACTAACCAGTAGACAAATAAAAGAACAGACCATCCTTCCCCATCCAGCCTTGCAATTAGAAGTAATACTTAAGATTCATAGTGTCTGTAATAAGAGGTAATAACTTCACATAGTGTAGTTTTAAGTCTATAGTATATACTTAAGATACTGCTGCTTGAAGTATCCTGCTTCAATGAAACTAACTAAAACTAGCACTGCCAAAGTGTCAGTTTACCATTAATTTTAGATAGTCATGAAAGTGTACTTACCAGTGGAAGGCTCTTGCCAGGAATACTCGGAAAGTCATGGTGTTCATTGTGGTAGCCAACATTAAAAGTCAGCAAATTAAGTGGCCCATAATAGGAGTAAGTCTCATGCCCCTTTAAGAACATGTAATGTTCAGCTATGAAGTGCCCTGAAATGGGATGCAACCCCAGTCCAAGTATTGATCCTGCAAGCATGTAGAAGACTGATTTAACTCCCAAGTAGTAGTATATTACAACATCAAAAGAGAGCTGAGCCAACAAGTTGATGATTTCCAATCGAGAAATTGGTTTTGGATTGATACAAAGAGGTCGAATAGCGTAGAAAAAGGGCTGAAGAACAATCCATATGAACTTCCTAAAACGGGTACAGAAAAACCAGCCTTCAAAGTCAGTAGGAATGTCCACATCAATGCCATCGCCTCCTAGGTAGCGATGATGATCCATGTGATATCTCTTAAAGGATATCGAGTATGGGAGGCCAAGAGGGAGATTGGCAAATATTCCAAACCACCGATTCCACATAGATTTGCAATTGCCAAAAGCACTATTGTGTGAGATCTCATGAATAGCCAGGGTCATTGAGTGACTGATGCAGCTGCCGAAAACGTAAGCCCAGAACATAACCCATTTCCAGTCCAAGTCTTTAACTAGATAAAACGCAATCCACTGTGCAAGAACCATCAGTGTAACCACCCAGATCAGGTTGTAGTCTGGCTTCATTAAAGCTTTTATCTCTGGATGTTTAGCTGTTATGGGGATAAGAAAAACAGTTAAATGTAAAGAGAAAAATATCACAAGTAAGCTTTAGTATAGCCAAAGATTTTCTCAACCACACAAACAAAAACTTACTAGGTTTTTCCACTACCAATATGGATTCTATTCTTTAAGGAATGAGTCTAGTCTACTCAGTCTTCCTACATTTATGGCAATTCAATTATATTAGTAGTTTGCATTTATATGTTGGCAATTGCTAGTAAAATGCTATAGGCATGTATGTAAAGCCTTGCAAATCTCCACATCTGCAAATACCCAAGGACCATTTTTGCAGCTCAGCTGTAGATACAAATATTGCATCCATGCAAGGCCACGTATACAGGCCTGAATTTCTAAGCAAGATCAAGACGTGCTGCTGTAGTTTAGTAGTACTTGGTGGTATTTTCATCTAGAAACTCCCAAAGCCTCTCAACACTCATCTGTAATGCACTGGGGAAGTGCATGCTTTAAAATTGACCATACGTCTGAGGAAGATAAACGTACCTTTTTAGGAAGGAGAAAACTAAGGATAAGCAATTTCAGACTGACCTTGTGTAGCCATGTAGAGATTCAGCTGTTTATGAGTTCTACTTCAGTAATTAAACTTCTGAAAGCAATACTAGTTGCACTAATATCCCTTTCAAGCCAAGAGTGTGAAAGCAGCATTTATTACACACCCCAGTTAAGATTTATAGTCATCGATAAAGCTGTACATATCAACAATGCTGCCTTGTATTAAACATTTCAGTTCAGGCTTTACACCAGAGATACCCAGCTAGGGAAGATGGCTTGGGAAGCTATTAGAAAACAAGGCAGACGTCCCTAATTCCAGAAGGCCAACACAGCTTAAGTGGTCACAGACCAGGAAACACTGTGGTCAAAAAGCAGCTGGCAGGCTTAGTATTACCTTCCCTAAACAGACAGCCTCAGCTGATAAAACTGCACTCCCTCCGCATCCCACTCTTGGGGTGACTTAGTCGTGCAGATGCATAAGCTACACTTAATTTAAGTAAATCTGGACTGGGACATTGTATAGCTAGTAACAAACAGGTCAAAATATATTTGATCTATTTACTAATTTGCACACTTCAGGGGCTTAATGCTCACTTTAGGATTTAAAAAGTAACCTCTGTATTTAGTGTAGTACTATTTCCCAGCCTCAGGAAAATGAAACTAATCCCCATGCATACCAGCACCAGTTAAAGGTAGACCCCCATAGTTTATATGAAGTGCTTCTGTTTTTCACAGTTCTTTAGCAATGCGAGTTCTATGTAAATCCCCACCACCAAAAAAGGAAAATCAGGGTTCTGGCAGGTTTACACTTGCACACACACACAGTACAGTAGAACCTCAGAGTTACAAGCAAAGACTTTAGGAATAGAGATTGTAACTTTGAACAAATTATAATTGTCCTTTCAAGTTTACAACTGAACAATGACTTAACACAGCGTTAAAACTTTACTGAGCAGAAGAAAAATGCTGCTTTTAACCAAATGTAAATGAAACAAGCATAAAAAGTTTCCCTGCTTTTTTTTTTTTTATTTAAACTTCCCCCCGTTTTTAGTAGTTTACAATTGAACACAATACCATAATGTGTATGCATGCCTACATGTGCTGCTGCCTGACTGCATTATGAATGGTTCTGAATGAGGGGTCTGGTTGACCATTTAGCAGGGGTTAAAGTAAGCCGGAAAACCCCAGAGCCCACAAATCTGACAGGCCAGCATTCTGGGGCCCGGGAAAACAGAAAACATTCCGCCCTGCCCTGCTGCTGCAGGCAGGTCAGCTGGGAGCAGCGGCCAGGCTGGGGAATTTTCAAATCTCCCACCCTGAGCACACTCAGACAGAGCATGTTCAGGGCGGGAGTGGCCTAGCCAAGGAGTGAGCAACTCCCGATGGCCCTGCAGCTCCAGCCAGGTAAGTGGGGTGGACCGGGAAGCCGGTGAGGAATGGAAGGGCTGGGGAGCAGAGAACAGGAGGGTAAGGGAATTGCCAAGGAGCTGCTGGGGAACAGGACAGGATTCAGGTTCAGGGGCTCAAAGAGGGACTGGGGGTGTGGGGAGGGTTCCCATGGGGGAGATCTGTGCTGGGGGACCTAGCCCAGCCCAGCCCAGCCCAGTTCGCCTCCTGTCCGGTCCCGGCGTGCAGCTGGGAGCTGGAATATGGCTGCTCGCCTCCCCTCTGGGCTTGGGGCTGCATGCATCCCTTTCTCTCTTCTGTCTTTCCTTTTCTTTTTTTTTTAAAAAAGAACTTTAAAAAAATTAATTTTAATTAAAAACATTTCTAAAAATTAAATTGCAATTAAAAATGAATTCAAATTCAATTAATTAAAAATTTAAACCCAATTAATTTTGATTACTTTTTAATTTAATTTTAATTAAATAAACTGGTGGCCCTTAAGGGCTTTAAAATCTGTATTTTAGGCCCTCAACCATAAAGGTTGGGAACTACTGATTTATGATGCAAAATTTTAAATGTGTCTATTTGCTTACTCTGCCTTTCTAATAATACTGCTACCTTGAATGGGGGGGGGGGGGGGGAAAAAAACAAAGAATCCTGGGGCAATTTTAAAAAAAAATAAATGTATTTGTTAATTTGTAAATTTGTTAATCTAAGTGCTGCAGGACTCCTTGTTTGTTTGGCTGACCTAGACTAACACAGTTACCCCTTTGGATCTTGAATGCAAGTAATTCTAAAAGTAAATGTGTGTTTTGTTCAGGCCCCTAGAAAGATGTCATAAAGCTATTCATCAGCAGTGCTGTCTCTAGTTCTAATAATAACTCCTTGTATGAAAACATTTCACTGACAGGGCCCTTGGGCCAATATCCTAGTTCTCATGTGGCCCTCATGGAGATTTGAGTTTGAGACCTCTGTCCTAGATAGTGTTATTAGGTTAGCATGCGTTTTACATCTTTTCTTTGGGTGGTGGTCACACACCATTCAAACCTTATTAATTTACAGCAGTTAAATGGTGTTGATATGGGTCATGTTTTGCATACCAATGTTCTTTGCACTGATATAATAGACCGCTTATCTGTGGAAATGAAACACAGTTTGTTTTCGCGTCATTTCTCAGCAATATCAACTTTCTGTTTTAACTGATGAGATTACAAGTTTAAGTAAGCTTTCTGGTCTTGTAATTTATTTGCGCATAACTTGATGCAAAAATTGGTCCTGTTACATTTTCTCTTGATCTGGTTGAACTAGGCAGCAAAGATGATGACGCAGTATTAGCTCTGATGCAGTGTTTGACAGCACATGGATTCACGAAGGAATTTTCAAAGATAACTGCATTGGTTTAGGTGTAGATGGAGCCTGTCACATTAGGCAATAAGGCTGGTGTTGCTGCAAAATTAAAGACACAATTTCCACTAAAGTTGGCGTTGTTTTAATCACAGGTTGGTATTGGCCGTGGCTGAGGCTGAGGCTATCAAATGCTGTAGTGAAGTTAATCACTTTAAATCATTCTTGGATTCAATGTATGCTCTGTATAGTCACTTGCCAAAGTGCTTGAGAGAATTGGCTGAATGTGTGAGTGATCCGGAAGTCCAGCTTAATAGGATGGGATGTGTACTTGATGTATATTGGGTTGCCTCTAGCTGCCGCACTGTACGAGCTGTGTGGTGGTTATATGCAGCCCTCTATAGCCACTTCTTGGGGGAAAAAAAAAAAACCCAACTGATTTCTGACTAGAAGGGAAAGATCAAGCAAAATCTGCTGGCATAGCAAAAAAAACTGGAGAATCCAGTTTTTGTTAAAAACTTGGGTCTCGTGCTTGATGCTCTGGAGGAACTTGCAGACCTGTCCTTGGCATTGCAAAAGTCTGATGTAACATTATCTACAGCAAGTAAGTTGGTAAGTCGACAAGTTCAGGTGTTCATAGCTCCTAGAGAGTGTGAGTCAGAGTTCTACCAAGAGGCTTGTGTGATGATTGCTGCAGGTTGCTTTAAAGGTGTATGTGTAAACACGTCTGTGAATGCTGGCAAGCAGATTTAAAAATTTCAATGTCAATTTTACCAGGCCTTAGCAGACTGTATAAATGCTAGATTGTTGCCAGACTCAGAAAAAGTCTAAGCAGTGCTGCTGATGCACTTGACCCATCACATTTCACTACAGAGCTGTCACCGGAATTTGGTGAAAGTGACATAAAAATTGTGTGTTCCAAGTTAGGCACTGCATTTAATGAAGTGAAATGTGCAAATTGGGAATATAAAGATCACAATACTTATTGGGTTATGCAGTTTGTGACAATAATTGATATAGACAAACACCATATAAAATTATAAATATTTTTATGGAGCGATAACCGATGCATATGGTACTGAGAAGTGTTTGCAAATGCCTACCTGGGCTGGGGCCCGCACATGCATGAAGGGGGCCCGGACCATACGGGAAAGGGGCCCAGAGATTAGGAGGGTTCCAGGGCTCGTCAAATTATACTTTAACCACTGCCATTTAGTTTGTAACTCTGGTGTTCATAACTCTGAGGTTTTACTGTAATGTCTTTGTAATACTCCCCCATGCACTTTCACACAGCCTAGGGTACCTTTAGTGCACACCAGAAAGGTCCACAGGGACCAGTTAATGCACACCCCACTAATGCACCTTAGCAGTCACACCCCAGTAATCTGCATCACTGCTCTGTTTGGACAAACACTCAGATTCAAGCACTCACTTCCAGCATTTACTGGACAGATCTATTTGTATTGGGGTGTTTTATCAGTTAGAACTGAAGATCAGAAGACTTAAATAGGTCTTCTGGGGGTGTCTCTCCAAGTAGTTCTTTGTGTGCCCCTTCACTTCAGGGCTAGGGCAGGTGTGGCCTGCTTTTCGGAAACCCTGTAATAGTCATTATGTCTCTCTCCCCCCAACCCCACAAACTGTCAGTTTCGTATATAATTCCTCGTGTCAATCACTCCGGGCAACCCAACACAGAAGCACACATCAGGGAAACGCAGCCTCTCTCAGGCCTCCAACACGACGCCCACCCCACCCAGCGCGAGGAGCCGGCCCGAGTCACTGGCCAGGGGGCGGATCCGCAAGGGCCGACTCCGGACTCCGGACAGTCCAGAAACGCCTCATTCCGGGGCTCTGCTCGCGGGCGTCTCGCTCCTTCCAGGGCAGGCGGGAGGGGAAGTGTGGGCTGTAATCGCGCCGGGCCAGCGGCCGCGCTGCGCTGGGCGGAAGGAGGGGTGGCTAGCGGGTCCGGGAATAGATGGGCAGGGCGGGCCCGTCGCGACGCCTCAAGAGCTCGGCCTCCGAGCAGGCTTCCCCCCTTCCCCGGCAGCCATTTTACAAGGCTGGCCACCCCGAAACAGGCCCTCCCGGAGCCGGGACACCGTCCGCAGAGGGACAAGCAGGTCCGGCCGCCAGCGAGGGGGCCGCTTCTGCATAGCGAGGCACCGGGCGCGCGGGTCAAGCCGGGAACCAGCGGTGCTGGGAAAGATGAGGGAAGCCGCCGCCCTCACCTAGGATCTCCTTGCGGCGCGTGGCGTGCGGCTCGTCCGTGTAAACCCACTCGAAGTCCTCCCGAGCCACCGTGTTCCCCATGGCTGCAACCACCGGCCGCCTCCGCCCTGCCAGACACCCGAACGTGGCGGGGGAGCGGAGCCCAGCGCCCTCCCTATAGAGAGGCGGTGTCTCGCCGGCTACGCCCCAGCCGCTGCCGATTGGCCGTCTGCGTTGATGACATCACACACACCCTGCGCTGGCGGCCCCGTTTTCGCCGAGTCCCCCTTTTCTTATGGGAAGATTAGCAACGGTTAAATAACGGCGTTTGCTGTTCTATCGGGGCCCGCGGGGCGGGGCAACGAGTGACGTAAGCGTCGACCGATGCTCCCTACTGAGGGACCGTTAGGCGGTTGGCTGGAGCGGAGTAGTTGGCGGCTCGAGCGCCTGGGGCGGTGCCGTCCCGGAGGAGGCAGGCGGGGCAGCGAGGGGGCCTGAGCAGCGGAGAAGGGCGCAGAATTGAACCCCTACGTTATATTCACCGTCCGCAGCAGCTCCGTGCTGCCTCCCATCGCCCTCCCCTCCCGCGGCCGCTTCCTCAGGCAGCTGTCCCGTCCCGGCCTGCCCGCCTCGCCCCGGCTTGTGTCACCGTGTGGGGTGGGCACGAGCGGGGCACTCAGCTGTGGGGCGCTGCAGAGTCCCTGCAATGGAGGGGTGGGCGGGTGGCGCAGGGGGAGGAGCCGGCGGGGCGCGGTGTGTACGAGGCGGCCCGGGCGCGTGCCTTGGGCGGTGCTGAGAAGGGGGAATGGCGGAGGGTCGGTGACTGTGTCGGGAGCCGAAACCGGGATGTCTGCGCGGCCCGGTTCGCTTGGGCCAAGGTTGCCCCGATCCGTCCCCCGAAAGCGTTATCTGCGGCCCGTGGTGCTGCAGGGCTCTGGCCGCGCACACGCCCGGGGATGGTTTTACGGCCGGGCGCTGATAGTCATCGCACTCTCACATCCTCCATGGAAACAAGGCCCTTCCTTTGCCCTGAGGGACCAGGCGAGGTCAGCACTATGCCCCCAGCCCGGGGGTGGCCTCGCCTCGCTGGCAATAAAGAGACGAGCATTTTGTCTCCTCGGGGCTTTCACGATGCTGTAGTCAGCCAAGTGCTGCTCTAGCACGAGGGGACAACAGAGTCTTGTGGCACTTTTAAAGACTAACAGACTAACTAACTAACTAGCACGAGGGGACATCAGCTGTGTCTGGCAGTCAGACTTGAGCCAGCTGGCCTGCCTGGAGAGGTGGGCTGAAACGCAGCTACCCTGGGGCAGGAGTTAAAGGCACGGTGAGGAGAGACATTACCACTCCAAAGCCGTTTTCAAACCAGGGGGAGGTGCTGGGCCCCAGTGGCCCCTGCAGCCGCCACAGAAGCTGCCACCACAAAATTCCAGGGTACACCAGGACAGCAGTAGCACCAGTAGCTGGCATCTTTTTAAATCTCGCACCACTGCTACCACTCTCACCAGGGGGAAAGGAGGCAGTGGAAGGTAGGGGCTTCACTGGGCATAAGCCCATGGGTCCCTGGAAGGAAGCTGCTTGGAGCAGCCCTTCTCTGGGGCTTGTCACCCTCCCTGCCCAGCCATTGCTCCCACCAAGTTTATAGGTGGGGGGGCTGCCTCATAGGTGAAGGGTTGGGGAGAAGGATTCAGCAAAAGTTGGGTTGCAGGTATAAATGACTCTTTTTCCCACTGGATCCCAAGAAAAAAGTTTGAAAACAAGGTTCCCTCTAATTTTCAGTAGGCTGTGTGTGCAAAAAAATGTCTTTTTGTGCAACTTTTTTGACCGAGTTCAAATGTGTGCACCATGATGTGAGTACGAGCAGTGGTTAAAGTATAATTTGATGGGCCCAGAACCCTCCTGATCTCTGGGCCCCCTTCCTGTATTATACAGGCCCTCTTCATGGATGTGCAGGCCCCACCCTAGGTAGGCATTTGCAACCGCTTCTCAGTACCCTGGCAGAGGAGTGTAGCAGCAGGGATGAATGATTTTTTTCAGCTGGGTCCCAAGGAAAGAAGTTTGAAAACCACTGTTCTAAACTATTCTGTTTTTAAATTCCCAGATCTCCCATCCATTCATGATAACTTGTGATGCCTCAAAGATTGCTGTCAGATTTGCACTGGAATGAATTTATGCACTTGGGAAGTACAGGTCTGTGGTTTTCACAGATTGCAAATTAAATGAGAGAGAACCAAGTATTTGGCTACAGAATTGGAGTGCCTGGTTATTATAGAGGCCCTCCACACTTCTATATTTACCGTACTGGATATATAATTCAGAGTGTACATAGGCTCCAGTGGCTCCTTCCAAAATCATATATATCAAGAGTAAACTATAGTGGATGGACAATCAATAGAAAACATTTGTAAATTAGATATGATTTTTAGTGTTTTATATAAAGTTTGAGCTACAGTTTAAGCCTTGTGAATCTAAATTGTTAAGAACCTCTTTCAAAAAATATATAGTTTTGGTGTTTAAAAATGTGTCTACACACCAATTCCAACCAAAGAGATAATTCTTATATACACGGTGTTACAATGAGTGGTTGAAATTTAGTCATTTCAATATTCCCATAATTTCCAATATTTTTGCTAATGTATCTATATCTAGTGTGTTCTCTACATAACATTTATTTATCTAATTCTGTACTGGCACAGCATTAAAATATGCTTCTTACTTGTTTTTTTTTTTCTGCAGAAAGAAAGCAGTATTAAGGTCCTTCTAATATCCTTTACTCCACATCAGCATCAAGTTAAAACAGGGATCTGTTTTGTCAAATAAAGTGAATCTCAGTGAGCTGTATTTTTCTTCAAGAAAAAAATTCCTTGGCTAAATTAATATATCTCAATGTACTTGAGATACAGAATGTACTTGAGATAAAGAATTATAGCTGCATTGAATCTCTCTGGTACATTAAAAAAAACAAAGACATTAGTGACTAGTCTAGTCAAGTGACTAGTGACTAGTTTAGCCACCTGTACAGCAAATCTTGCCACAATAAATTCCCCCACCCACCTATCACAAAAGAAAAACACCCTCCGCCCCCCACACACAATTATTAGGCTGTTGTAAAAATGAACAGGACTGTTTTCAGCAAGACCTAGCCTCTGGAGCATTAATATATCTCTGTATCTTTCACTGCAGTTTAAGGAGACACGCAGAACACAAATCTCTCTCTCACACACATACTCAAAACCAAAAACTCACTGCCCTGACTCTCCAGGAATAAGCACAATGGATATTAAACAAATATATTAAGTGCCCTTGTGCTTCACTCTCAGCTATGCATAGTGACTTAAAAGATTGTGAGCTAGTAACTAACATATCAACTGGCACAGTTAAAAAAGTTAAACAGCACAAGAAATAAACAAGGAGTCCTATGGCACTTTTAAAGACTAACAAATTTATTTATCGCATGAGCTTTCGTGGGAGAAAATCCCACTTTGTCAGACTCTTAATTTCCCCATCTTTAAAGCATCTGACAAAATGGGATTTTCTCCCAGGAGAGCTCATGCAATAAATAAATTTGTTAGTCTTTAAAAGTGCCACAGGACCCCTTGTTTGTTCTTCTGAACTAAACTAACATGGCTTGAGCACAAGAAATGATGATGGAAGCCTTGTAGAGTTCCCCAGACTATTTAGGCAATACAGCACAATTGTGGAAATGAAATAAATCCCTATCAGAAATGCAAAAGTGTAGCAAAAACAAACAAGGAGTTTTGTGGCACTTTTAAAGGATATCCCAACCCCCTCCTTAATCCCCCTTGCCCTGCCCGTGTCTCCCCACTCCCCCGAGTCACCCCAACCCTCTCACTAATCCCCCCTGCCCTGTAGCTGGCTCCCCCCGTTCCCAAGTCACCCCAACACTCTCCCTAACCCCCCACCCTGTTGCCAACTCCCCCCGCTCTCCCGAGTTCCTCCAACACTCTAAACCCCTCCCAGCTCCCCCGAGTCTCCCCAACACTCTCCCTAACCCCCCACGCTGTCGCTCGCTCCTCCGGCTCCCCCAGGCTGACCTCCCCAAGCACCCTTTCCCGGCGGCTGCTGGTCCCCACCCCCTCCCCCCAGGCCTCCCTCCTTACCCAGCCACTGGTCCCTGAGTGGCCACTCCACAGGCTGCTGCTCCCATGTACTGTCCTGGCCCTGAGCGTGATCTGAGCATGCTCAGGGCGGGAGTTTTAAAAACTCCATCTGGGGCAGCTCCCTGCTGGCAGGAAGACTGGGTTTTTGGCCAGGTAGGGGCAGCGGCTGCTGGCCTGCACAGCCGGCAGTGGTCCCTAGGTGGGTGCAACAGGGGCTGCGCGCCCATGCACCCGCACAGCCTACCCAGCCCGGCGGACCCTGGTGTCCCAGGACTGGCCCTGCCCCCTGGCTTTTTGTGCGCTCTATTTTTATCTGTGCGCACTAGGTTCAGGACCTGTGTGCATGCACACATGTGCACAGCTTAGAGGGAACAGTTTGAAAACCACTTCTCTAGGCTGTGGATACACTCTGTGCAGTCTGAGTGGGGGTTTGTTGGTGGGGGATGTTTGTTTGTAATGTCAGCATTTTCACTCAAGCCAGGCTAAATCAAGAGGAGTTAATTCTAGTGCAGATAACTTGAGCTAACAGTGCAGGGGAGAGGAGCCTTTAGTAAATTACTCCCTCATTATTAATCATGGCATATCTTTGAAAGGTGTATCTGTATTTGAGGGCTTATCTTTGCTGCTGTGTTAGCTTGGGAGTCAGACTTAGGGATTTCCCTACACCCCCCTGAACTTCCCCAACACTTCTCCAGTGTCAACTAGTTACATGCAGTGTGGCCAATTTCAATTAGAATTGAAACGTTGAATTACACACTTTGAAAGCATATACAGTATGTAATAAAATACTTGTACCTGAAAAGGCATAATAGCTTTGAAAAATATGAAACAGACTTCCTCACACACCTGTTATTTTTTATGACGGTGTAGGCACATTGGTTTGGTGACATTGGCCTACCTAATAATTTCAAATTATGATTTGTAAGCAAAGTCCAAATAAGCTCTTCCCTGACAGCTAGTGATGAGACATGGATGGGCAGGGAAGGTTTCAGATTATATCTACATGAACACACCTACTTAGCCTAAATATCCAGCAGGCAAAGTTATGTTGCCTACCATCAATTCTGGCTGGTGTTGAGTTACAAATCTCTTAAGTATTAAAGGTGGGGGCAAAGAAATGTTATCTAAGGGCCAGCCTACACTTTAAATTTACAGTGGCACATCTGTATTAGTACAGCTGTGCTGCTGTGAAAGCCCTGTGAGACCACCTCCTGCCAACATAGTGCTGTCCAGTGCCAGCAAAACTTGTCACTGATGCGATGTTTTTCACTCCTCTGAGCAACAAAAGTTTTGCCGGCATAGGTACTAGTGTAGACAAGGCTGAAGTACAGTTCCATATAAGTAAAGGGCAGGAGAAATGTACTTAGCCTGTCCTGATTCAGTGCTTAATTTGTGTCAGGGCTGAGACCCAGCATCTCTAGGGGTTGGACTACACTGTGGCCATGGTTTAAGTATAATCTGATGGGCCCCAGAACCCTCCTACTCTCTGGGCCCCTTCCCATATTGTCCGGGCCCTCTGCATGCATGTGTGGGGCCTAGCCCAGGTAGGCATTTACAAACACTTTGCAGTACCATATCCATCGGTTATCACTCCATAAAAATATTTATAATTTTATATGGCATTTATGTCTATCAATTATTGTCACAAGCTAGCAAACACTGCATAACACAATAAGTATTGTGATCTTTATATTCCTGATATGCACATTTCACTTCATTAAATGCAATGCCAAACTTGGAACACAAAAATTTTATGTCACTTTCACCAAATTCCAGTGACAGCTCTGTAGTGAAATGTGATGGGTCAAGTGCTTCAACAGCATTGTTTAAATGTTTTTCTGAGTCTGGCAACAATCTAGCATTCAGACAGTTGACTAAGGCCTGGTAAAACTGACATTTAGAAATTTCAGTTTGCTTGCCAGCATCCACAGACATGTTTTTACACAAACGCATTTAAAGCAACCTGCAGCAATCACCTCACAAGCCTCTTGGTAGAATTCTGAATCATACTCTCTAGGAGCTATGAACACCTGAACTTGCCAACTTATCAACTTACTTGCTGTAGATAATGTTACATCAGATTTTTGCAACACCAAGGACAGGTCTGCAAGTTCCTCCAGAGCATCAAGCATGAGACCCAAGTTTTTAACAAAAACTGGATTCTCCAGGTTTTTTGCCATGCCAGCAAATTTTGCTTGATCTTTCCCTTCTAGTGAGAAATCAGTTGATTTTTTTCAAGAAGTGACTATGGAGGGTTGCATGTGATCGCCAAATGACTCGTACCGTGCGGCAGCTAGAGGCAACCCAATGTACATCAAGTATGCGTCCAATCCTATTAAGCTGGACTACCACATTAGTCGCACATTTAGCCAACTCTCTCAAGCACTTCAGTGACTGACTGTACAGAGCATACAATGAATCCTCGAATGATTTAAAGTGATTAACTTCACTGCGGTAGTTGATAGCCTCAGCCATGGCCAATTCCAACCTGGGATTAAAACAATGCCAATTTATCAAAAGTGGAAATCGTGTCTTTAATTTTGTGGCAACACCAGCCTTACTGCCTAACATGACAGAGGCTCCATCTACACCTAAACCAATCCAATTATCTTTGAGCAATTCCTCCGTGAACCCATGTGCTGTCAAACACTGCAGCCAAGCTAATACTACGCCATCAGCATCATTGCTGCCTAGTTCAACCAGATCAAGAAAAAATGTAACAGGACCAACGTTTGCATCCTGTCCGCCTTAGCCATTTTCCAATAAGAGATGACAATACCGAATGACTTATACCATGATTCAAGTGTGACACAGTCTAATGAAGGCAGTTGAGTTATATCAGGGCCGAATCTGGCCCAATATGTCCATGTCGGAAAACCATCACACGACCTGGCACAATTCAACACAATAACATGATGCGTGTGGCGGTGGGGGATCAGGGCCAATACACCTAACTGGTGCTATTAATGCTAACGGTATTTATTTGTGGCAGTTTTATATCATTGTGGCTCTGCATTTTGTTTACAACAAGCAAAAACTGTTCACCTTTTTCCCCCTCTCTTCTAAGCAACAAATACAGGTCCTGATCTTCAGTCATCCTGAAGTCAAAGGAAGTTTTGTCACTGGGTTCAGTGAGCAAATTTTGGCTAGATAAGGCATAGAGACTGTGGAGTGGTGGGAGAGGCAGGGGGTGCCCTGGCAGGGGAGTGTAGCAGGGATGGGGAGCTTGGGAGGACAGGGCAAAGGTGGGGTGGGGTGGGGTGCCAGAGCAGCTTGGGCAGCACTGTCGCTAGGTGGCAGGATGCCAAGTGGCAGATCCCCCCCACTGGGCCTCCGTGTTGTCCCCCAATGGGGCCCCTCTGCTACCCCCTCATTTTTCCCCCTCCCCCAAGCCCTCTGGACCCCTCCCCCACCCGTCCACTGGCACCCCTGTCCTCTCGTTC
>ML685763.1:14234368-14265397 GCA_007922175.1 Pelusios castaneus | reverse complement strand
CTGGACCCCTCCCCCACCCGTCCACTGGCACCCCTGTCCTCTCGTTCCCCTGGACCCCTTCCCCACTCCTCTGGCCCCCCCACCTACCATTTCCCTGTCCCCCAAGCCCCTTCCCCAATCCTCTCAGCCCACCCCCCCGCCCCAGTGCCTTCTCCCCCATTACCTGGCCGGAGCTGCAGTGGTGACCAGAGTCACTCCTTGGTCAGGCTGCTCCCGCCCTGAACACGTTCTGAGCATGCTCAGGAGGGAGATTTGAAAAAGTTCCAGCCTGGCCGCTGCTCCCAGGCATCCTGCGGGCCAGATTCCAACCCCTGGTGGGCTGGAGTCTGGGCCACACCTGCAGGTTGGACAAGCACTGGATCCTGTGCCCTGCTCTCCTGGCATTCCACCTGATTTTTCTTGTTTTCTGGGCCCCAGGATGCTGACCAGTCAAATTTCCGGGGCGTTCCAGTGTACTTTAACCACTGCACTGTGGGGGGATTTAAGCGGCAATGGAAGGGAGATACACAAAGACTTATATACCTGGCATATCTCCCTTCGACTGCCTAACACCTACTCACCCAGGGTCCCCACCGCCCTTAGTTGACGGGAAATGCATTCCTTTCAAATCAGTGCTACGCTATTTGCTGGGTAGGACTTAAATCGACTTCCAGCTAATTCTGGGTTCAATTGAGTGCATCTTTACAGACATTCAGTTAAACTCAGAATAGTGTAACCTAGCCCTAGGCTTCACAGTTCATGGTCTCAGGGCTTCGTGGTCTCATGTCCGTTTGTCCCCCCAGGGCTTACGAAAGTAAAAACTTGTTTGAGCCCCAGCACTTCTTTCACTGTTAATTGAGCACTGCTCCCCCTCAATTGAACTGCACTTGCTAAGCAGGGGGGTTGGATTCAAGATCCCGGTGGAGAGAGAAGTGGTGGAGGTAGGTGTTTTGTTTGATGGTGTGTGTTCTGCCTAAGAGTCACAGACACTATTTGACCTGCCCTTCTCCCCAGTTTAGAGATAGAGCTGATTAGGCACCACAGAGAGTCATGGTTTTGTTTTTGTTTTAAAAAAGGAGTCTGGTGGTCAGACCCTTGCCCCTTCTTGCCAATTCCCCCTTCCCATGCTCCACCCAAGGCCCACTGCTTATGAGGGCAGCATCATGCCAGGGCACATGGCCTGGACTGGGAGTGCATGGTCTGAGGAGTGGGGTCAGGGCATGGGGCCTGAGGTGCAGGTCTGGGGCACAGGGCAGTGAGAGGGCTGGCAGCCACAAGGTGTAAGGGAGATGCCCTGGGAAGAGCTCCTCTGCAGAGGGTGAACCTGGGAGGTGGCCTGCAAGTGACCAGGCCACAGATGGAGGCTGCAGGTGGGGAGCCTAGACACACCTGCTCACTCCCAGCAGCTGCAGTAGCAGCAATCCCTGCTGTTGAGCACAGTGCACTCCCAAAGCAATGCAGATCAAGGAGCAGGTCCCAGGCAGTGCCAGGCTCTGTACCAACCCTCAAATCTGTGGCCGCCCTGGACATCCTACACCAAAGGGCCTGGGGCTTTCCAGCCCACAGAGCCCCAGTGAAGAGCCTTGTTCCTCACAGGATTACAGCAGCCAGTTCTGCACCCCCACACCCACCAGCTGGGCAGGGACAGGCACAGTAATTCAGTGGGGGTGGAGTGTCAGCACAGCAGAGAGGCAAAGCAGAACTTTCTGGGTGTTAGCTGCTTGCAGAGGCTTAAGCCTCTTATACTTGCCACCCATGCTTTTGTGATTCACACTCACAATACTGTTTCTGTTCATTGTTTCCTTGGCTTCTGCAGATGTGTCCTTGAGGACCCACTCTTCCACATTGGCATAGTCTCTCTGTCAGATAAGGTGGCAAACCAGGAGAAGTAAGGAGGATATATTTCATGAAGTGCTGCAATCAGCAGATACAACACACATCAAAACAAGCATAAGGGAGGCCATTACTGAGACTCAGGCTGGATAGCCTAAAAAGGACACGGGTAGGAGCAGATGATAAAGCTCCTAAGTTATCTCTACACTGGCAGTTTAAGTCAACTTAAGGAGGCTTAAGTCGACTTAAACAAAGCCACGTCCACACTAGGGTTTCATTAAGTCGACTTAAGAATTTCCTTAAGTCGATTTAATGAACGCTCAAGTCAACTTACTAAGAAACACCGGGAAGGTCGACTTAAGCCTGCTTAGGTAGACCTAACCCTTCTTTAGGTTGACCTAAAGGCAGTTAGGTCGACTTAACAAAGTGGACTTAGTCCACATCCATGGACAGCATTTTGTTAAATTGACTTAATAAGGTCAATTTTAAGTCGACTTAAAGTCGACCTTATTAAGTCGACTTAACAAAGTCGACCTAACTTTTCCTAGTGTAGACATAACCCTAGAGTGCCAGACAGATGCTGAAGTCCCTTGTTACACTACATTATGAGCACATCTGTGCACAAGTCCCCTGGCAGCCAGTACAGACCTCTATTCCATGACTTCCCCAAGTACTCCACCATATTCTTCTCTTGTTCTCGGTCCCTCATGGTATCCTGTGCACTTCATGGCTAGGGACTAGTTTCATAGTGAAAGCTGGATTGTCTGTTCTACTAACATGCAAATGGACAGACTACAATATTATGGGCTGGTATTTCTATTTTCCTACCTGCCTCCCAATTCCAATATTGTGTATACAGTTAATTCTAGGGGCCACCAGCACCAATCTAAATCCATCCAGTATGACTGAGATGGGTAATGTCTGGACCTGTTTAGCAGAAAGAACATATTTATCAGCAGCCTTCCAGTTCCACGTAGCAAATTACCAGGACATGCTGGCAAAATACAGCTACCAAAATTACATGAAACTTGGTCCTTTTATTGAACAACTCCTGGACTCCCATAATGACCTATTCAAGGCCATTCAGCTGGTGGCTAAAATGTCTCTTCATTCCCCATTAAATGCAGCTGATATAACAGCACATTTGATTTCTATGGCCGTTGTTACGAGACGGGCCTCATGGCTGCATTCATCTAGCTTCCCTAAAGTACTCCAAACCATGGTAGAGGACTTTCCTTTTGAAGGGATGGAGTTATTCACCAACAAGACCAACACGTCTGTTCATACACTGAAGGATTCATGGGTGATTCTTTGATCCTTAGGGAAATACAAACCAGCCTGCAAGAGAAAATACAGCCCTCCACTCCCGTTTAAGCCCCAGTCATCACAATACACATCTAAGTACTCATCACAAAGAGCTTCAAAGTTGCAGATGAAGAAATAGAGGTTCCGTAGTTGAAAGCAATTGGGACCCCAACCAACTGCATCTCAGCATTCCACCTCAAAGTGTCAGTTTTGATTGGGTGGTCAAGATGCCAGTAGAACACTCTCGTTGCAACCCCATACTGGAAGACCTCACTCATCCTTTCAGAGACCACCTTATCCTGTTCTGCAGCACCTGGGAATGGATAACCTCTGTTGGGTAAGCACTGGAGATTACACAGAATGAATATGCCATCCATTTCTCCTCTCTGCCCCACCCCAAACACCTTTCATAGTCCTCCTTCAGGGACCCTTCTTATAAGAGTCTGCTACGTCAAGGGGTAAACCACCTCAAGTGTAGGAGTTATTAAACCTGTACCTGTATATCTCAGTGGCAAAGGCATCTATTGTCACTACTTCCTGATACCAAAATAAAAAGGAGGTTGTAGACCCATCCCCAACCTCAGTGTGTTCAACAGATACATCACAGTGCAGAAGTTCAAGATAGTTATCCTGTCAACAATCATTTCAGCATTAGAGGAAGGAGATTGGTTTTCTGCTCTCAACCTTCAAGATGCTACTTCCACATTTCCACCATACTGAGTCACAGGCATTATATCTGATTCACACTGGGCCAGGACCACCACTAGTAGAAAGTACTCCCTTTCAGCCTCTCATCATCCACATGGGTATTCTCCAAAGTCCTTTTGGTAGTGGCACTTTTACTCTCAAGACATCATGATTTATCCTTACTTGGATGATTGCCTTCTCAGTGGACCCACAAATTACTCAGGACACATGGGACCTGTTTCTGAATCTGGACATACAGAACAAAAATCAGCCTGAACACTGGTAAAGGGGCTAGAATTCATAGAAGCTGACCTCGACTCCACTTAGGAAAAAGTGCTCCTACCACAACAGAGGTTTCTCAGTTTCTCCTCATTGACAGAGACAATACAATCCAGCCCACGAATTTTGCTTCTGGGGCAGATAGTCACAGACACATCTGTTATTGCCAGTTTACATATGTGATGCCTTCGAATATGGGACAGTTCAGTTTACAGGCCAAATAGAGACAATATAAGCAAACTTCTATTGATGCCCACCAAGGTCAAACAATTCTTAAGACTGGAGGAAGACCCAACAAAAGTCTGTAAAGGAATCCTTCTCCTCAGTCTTCCCCATCTCTACTCCTGGCCACCTTCATAGGATGGGCTGCACAACTCATTTGTTGCACAACAGAGGACAATTGGTCACAACAGAGACATCACATCAGCCTGCTCAAATTTCAGAAATACCTGTGCTCACTTCCTCCCAGTGTTCAAAGACATGCACACAAGGGTTATGATAGAAAACATGGCCTGCATGTGTTATATAAACTGACAGGGGGGTGCCAGGTCTAATTCCCTGTTCATAGAGGTCCTAAAACTATGGAATTGGTGCATCTCGTACAGTGTCCTAATATCAGCAGCCTGCCTACCAGACACGTGCACTGCAGCCACCCCACCGGTTATGTTAGACAACAGGATGACTGACAGCTCAGTTGCAAATTCCTACATGGCCATGAATGGGAGATAGAGTTAGTAATACTACTCAACATATTCTGACAATGGGGAACATCAGTAATAGACCTGTTCGCTATTTATCAGAACAAGAAAATGTGCTCAGTATTTCTTCAGAGCAGGGACTGGATGACACTTCGTGAGCAACACTCTCCTCCTTTTTTGGGACAAGAGCCTTCTTTATGCTTTCCCCCATTCTCTCTATTATTGAAGGTCCTGTTGAAAATAAGAAGAGAGAAAGCAAACTTCATACTGATTGCTTCCACCTGGCTCAGACGGGTGTGGTATCCTTACCTGTCACAACTGGCTTTGTGTCCACAAATGACTGTCCTGATCACTCCTTATTTCCTGTCATAGAACAAGACACATTCTCCATCCCAATTTGTGGAATTCTGTGACTCAAAGCTTGACTCCATCATGGTTCCAGCCCACAGAGACATCTTGCTCTGAGGAGTTACTGGAGGTGCTGTTACACAGAAGAAAGGGAATTACTCATTGTACCTAACTTCAGAAATGGAAGAGGTTCCAGATCCGTTGCCAGCCCACGTGCATCACCTCTACTGCAGCCATCCCACCAGTTATGTTAGAGTGCCTGTGGCTTTAAAGAAATTGGAACTTTTTATTAGTTTGCAGAAGGTTCATCTTACACAGCATGTAGAAGGATACTCAATCTTCTCCCACCTGATTACAATGAGATTTTTTAAGGGTATAGCAAACCTCTTCGCACAGCCCAGGTTCCCCACTTCCCAGAAGGATCTTAACCTATTGCTAAAAGGATTGGCTAGACTGCAATTTGAAGCCACGGCTACTTGTTCACTAACTCACTTTTCCATGAAGACAGCATGCTTCGTTGCCATCACTGCTGCCAGAAGGATAAGTGAGATAATGACTTTGATGATGCATTCACCCTTTTACTATGTTCTTCCTGGACAAGGTCACTCTTAGCCCACATCTAAAGTTCATTTCCTAGGTGAATACTGCATTTCACATGAATCAGCATATTCAGCTTCTGTCTTTTACCCCAAACCTCATGAGGATAATAGGAACAACATCCTCCACGCGCTTGACATGAGAAAACCTTAGCCTTTTAGTTGGACAGGACAAAGGCTTTCAGGAAATCCCCAAGACTTTTCCTATCCACTGCAGAAAGGTTCAAAGGCAAAGCAATCTCAGCTCTGAGACTCTCTAAGTGGGTCTCCAGTTACATTAAGTTCTGTTATCAGTTGTGTAAGGGAGTCCCCCATCTTCAATGTGCGCACATTCTACAAGGTTGGTCTCCTTGTCCATTGTCTTTTCCAAGGATATCCCTACATTAGAAATGTACAGAGCAGCTACCTAGACATCTATGTATACCTTTGCAGATCACTGCTAGCCTGAGGGATTTGGCTGTAGATGCCAAATTCAGTGCCGTAGATTAAACCAGAAAGTGCATATTCCATATACAGAAAGAACAAATGAGGATTATACAGTAAGAGGGAAGATTTTTTTATAGATATTCAGAAGAGTGAAAAGTTAGCTGTTTTAAAATTATAACTATATCATGTCAACTTAATCGTTCCCAAAGGATAAAACTACACCATTACATCACATAATCTAGCCCCTCCTAGCAGAATTAACAATTTTTGGGACTCTATCTTGACCCACCGATGTTAACTAGAGAATTTACGAGATTGTCTGGTGACAGAGTGTATAAAAGTTAACATGTTTCAAAATCCTTTTTCTCTTTCATTTACATTGGATAAAACTGACTTTCACTTCCTAACCCTTCCTCTCTTCTGCTATCCCAACATGACTGACACTCTCTTTCTCAATTTGCCCAAAGTCAGTATGCACACACACAGACACCAAGAAGGATGGAGAACAGCAACCCTGAATCTAAAATATTTTTTATAATAGTTGACTGAATCCACCACTCCTGCTCCCATTTCTTTATTGCCACTGAAAACATACTTCTTAATAGCCTCTGGAATCTTGTTCCAAAGAAGTAGGTCAAGAAAAGGTTTGTCCAATAATATACACTTTTCTTACATTTGAAGACGAAATGTACCCCATCTTCATATGAATGACAAATTTAGCCCAGATTTTTTAAGCTATTTAGGCAGCTGTTACTCCGCTCAGCATTGCAAAGCCCAAGTGACTAGAAATATATCTGCACTTCAAGCTGGAGATGTAAATTCAAGTCTTGAGGAGACAGCCAGTTCTGATCAAGCTAGTATGCCAAAAAAACAACTGTAGCTGTGGTGTTGGGAGAGGCTAGCTGTCCTGAATACATGCCTTAGATGGGTACATACTCAAGTTGGCTAGCTTCTCTCACTGCCATGACAACACTTTTGCATGTCTAGCTCAGTTAGTGTGGATGTGTCTCCTCAAACTGGAATTTACACCTCCTACTTAAAGTGTAGATGGATCCGAAAACAAGCTACGGTGGCTCTTGATTTAGCCATCTAAATCCTTGCAACACTGGAGTAATGCCTCCATACTTCTAAAAATCTGGGCCTTTGTGCTTTTTGTTTAGCTATATTGGCTTTTCCTGCCGTTTACAACAGGGTCTAGGTCCCTTGGTTGGATTGGTAACAATGGATGGCCCCAAAGAAAGCAACTGATATTAAAAGTTTTGAAGGCTGTGACGTCTTTATAGTTCCAAAAATGCAGTAAAACTTTCTATTTACAAGGCTTTATCAAAGAGCTCGTGCCCATTATTCAGCTTAAAATTTAGATGTTACAAATCCTAATAGTAGAAACATTTTACTGATATTAAACTTTTAATACTGTATTTAAAAAAATATATCTGTGTGTAATGTTGATTGTGAACCCAAATACAAACATTGTTTTAATACAAGGGAGCTAGAAAGAGAAACTGATGACATACAAAAGCGTTACTGGCCAGTCCAACCTAAGTAAAAGAGTAATTTAGCATAAATGTTGAAAAATAAAGTACATATATAAACTATATAATTTACAGCAATCTATGGAGTTATTAGTAACATTGATAAAAATGTAACATTTTATTCTAATAGTGCTTCTTTAATTTCTGCTTTTGAAACCTGCTCCAAAGCGCATTAAAATAAATGATGGAAATACTCTCATTGATTTCAATGCACATTGGATCAAACCACCTGTAATATAGTAAAGAAAGGACTATATCCATTTAGAGTCTTCAAAGAAAGTCACTAAATATTGCCAACTGCCTTTTATATCAAAACAAGAATACTGCTGCTCACCGCACCCACACTCTCGAGTGGATTCTGAGATCTGAATTTGTGGTTTCATAAGATTTATATCTGACCACTGTAATTTACTGTTTATTAGATACTTTGTTAAAGTAAGTAACTTTAAAAATCATTTGTCTACTACCATTACACAATACCTGAAATCACTGTAAATTAAAGCTCTGATTTCAATTAGTACTTTGTATGCAGTTTATTATTTCCCCTATAAAGTACTCCATTCTCCCATTTTACATCTCAATGGGGGAAAGACTTTTAAAAAGAAAATGTGATTGTAAATTTACAAAAGAGGACTCTGGATTAAGGAGAAATACTTTTAAATACTTTTTTAAAAATTGATTTGCTTTCAAATTGATGATGCCTTTTTAAACTGATCTGCAAGTTTCAACTACTCTAGAATGCAATAGCTAGATCTCTTGCACTAGGCTGACACAGTACATTAGATCAGTGGTTTTCAGGTGCTGGGTCACAGAGCCCACTGCTGCCGCCTCCGCCAAAAGACTGGAACGCATTGCTCAAAGATGTCATTGTTGGGTCACGGGCATAAATGATTATTTTTTCAACTGGGTCCGGAGGGAAAAAAGTTTGAAAACCACTGCATTAGATTAATGTGCTGGAGCTCTTGCAGTGGCTTCTGAAATTATTCCATGTTGATTTTAAGATTTTGCTCAAGTCTTTCACAGCATTCCATTAGCTGGATCCCTGCTATTCTTGCTTTAGTTATTTCTACTACACCATCGTTTTTGCAAGCCTCTAAATATCACTCATTGCATGTATGCCATTTGAATTGAGCTTCTATGGCACAGGTCTTTCTCCTGCTGGTTTTTTTGGGGGAGTGGGTGTTATTTTTGTTTTTTCCTGTCTTCTAGTATCAGAAACTCAGTTCCTCCCTCCATCACTCTCTGAAAAGCTCTGACATGCTAAAATTGCAGATTTTCTCCTGCAAGAGCTGATGGGTAAAATTTTAAAGGTGCCTAATTGACTTAAGCATTTAGGAGTCTAATTCAGACTTTGAATGAGATTAAGGCTCCAAAGTCACTTAGCCATTTTGAAAAAATTACCCAGCATCACTGAGACCATGGCTATTCCTAGGGTATTTTATAAATAAAGTGAAAAGGAAGCAAAGAGAACCAGTAATACATACTACCCCAAGACTTATGAGGAGCTCTTCTTTGAGTAGCCATATTAAGCTATAGAAATGCATTAAAAATGCTTATGTAGCTGACACATATGTAGACAAGATAGACAGTTCTAAGTCACTGAATTCTAAAAACGAACGGAGTCCCATGGCACCCTTCGGCTACGTCTACACTCGCAAAGTTAAGTCGACCTTGTAAAGTTGACCTAACAGAGTGGCAATACTTAAGTCGACCTTGTTAAGTCAACTTAAGGGCTTTAGTTCGACGTAAGATCGATTTAGCACTAATCCCCATCCACACTGGCTTTAAGTGAATTTAAGAAGTCGACTTAAGGCTTAAGTCGACCTCAGAGGAGGTGTTAAATCGAGTTAAGCTGTTATTAAGTCGACTTAAGGAAGGGCTTAAGTCAACTTAATAAAAACCCAGTGTAGACACGGCTTTGTTTAGGTCGACTTAAGCCGACCTAACTTGCCAGTGTAGACTTACCCTTCAAGGCTAACAAATCTATTTATCGCATGAGCTTTCGTGGGAGAAAAATGCCAGTTAAATTTGACTGGTTTCAGCTCTAAATGAAGTTAGTGATTAAACATCAGATAAGGAAAGAACAGAAACACACTTTACTACTTTTGACAACTTACTTCTCTTTTATGGGGAGCCTGTCTGAAGTTCTGACTTCATCCTTAATTCATCTCATTGTACCTCAGCACTATATAGCACATTCTTCATATCTTTGCAAACTGAAGATGTGTTATCCTATGGCTTTATCTGACTGGCAGTTTGGAAAATTCCCAATGTATTGTGTTCATGATTAACAGTTACATATCTTGAGCACAGAAGCTATTTACATCCTTTGATCCCTGAATGATGCAGTTATAAAAATTTGCATATTGTTGTAGCTATGTTGGGCCCAGGATATCAGAGAGAATGAGCAAGGAGGTGAGATAGTATCTTTTACTGAACCAGTGGTGGAAAGGACAAACTTTTGAGCTACAGAGTTCTTCCTCAGCTCTGGAGAAGGTAGCCTTTTGTAGCTCCAAAGCTTGTCAATCCACCTACAGAAGATGGTCCAATAGACGATATTACCTCACCTACACTGTCAATTATTAAAAGCTTTAACATTTCAAGGTCACAAGAAAAATAAATGGAAAAATGCACGGGTCATCTGTACAGAGCAAAAACTAAGGCAAGATACTTACAAATTTCTAGCAACCCATTGTGGTGGGGTGCCTTAGTTGACTTTCTGCTTATGATTAAATTCATTACCTAAAGTTGTTACATTCTCCCATACTCTTCTCTAAAAGATTATTTCCCACCACAGACACTGAATCCCAGCAGGCTTCCTTGAGAGCATAGCTACTTTCACTATACCCTTTTACAAAAGTGATTCCTTCAGATGCAAAAGATAGTCCTGAAGCAATGAATCCAAATGTGTGGCAAGATCTTATTTAAGACAACAGTTGTATATTTTCACTAAGGTATTGTGAAATAGTGGTTTCCTGCTCACTTGAAAATTTATCCTACCCCCTTGGGCATCCTAGTGCAAATTTTGTTTCGGAAAAAGCTGGTGAACTTATTTCAGTAGAAAGATGAAATAAGTTGCTTCTCAACAGTTATGTATAAGAGGTGCTGAGTTCTCTCTGCTTTAAGTCAGAATGTCACCTATTTCAGAATTTTCCAGTCTCTCTTTCCTAGAATATTGTGTTTAGAATTTATGTATCAAGAATCACAATTTCTGCGAATTTGGAAGTGCCAGAGTGATGTATTTTAAGGTCAGACTTATTAACAAATCCAGTCTCCTGAATAAATAAATATACATCAAAAGACGAATACCTTATTAGTCTGTGAAGCAAGGGAATATTGATGTAGAGAGAGACTTCTTCTACCCAAAGAGATTGTACTGATTTAACTAGGAGTAAAACTAAGCAGTACCAAAGGAAACCAGGTTGACGTTAATTGTAAATACACGTAAGTGTCCACACAGGCATTTGCATAAGTTTAAACAAATTTAAGTGATTTTTAGTTTAAACCAGTCCAAGTAACATGTATGTGTGCGTAGCCCAGCCCATATAGAATAATGCTGAAGAGCGACATTCATTTGAATTAAATAGCTTTTAGTTATCTATTCAATGTGTGTGCTTTTCCAAATGGTCAAGATTACTGTTTTATCAGAACAAATCTCGTCACTGAGATTTTAGTCCTGGTTACAAACATTCCTTTCATTTGCACCTGCCCATCTACCCAACCACAAGCAGGTTCTGTTGACTAGTACTTATCCAAATATATTGTTGCTTAAGCAGTATGATTAACTAGGATTTTACAGCAGTCAGATGACGCAAAAGTTTGAAAAGATCGTGTGACTTGCTTAAGCCTATTTTGTGAGGTATCTAACATTATGATTTGTTTGAGAATTACATGTAAAATTAAGTCTAGTATTTCAGTGGAGTACAATTACCACTCAAACAATGTTGCTGTTTTACACCTTTAAAAATCCAAATCTTATAATATCTGAATATGAAATGCTAAGGAATGCAGTTGGTTCCTCACTGCTATTTAATCCTTCACCGCTCAGCCATACTTAACTTTGATACTTGAAACTTCTGGAACTGTAAAAAAATGAAGAAATTACATTTAAAATAAAAAGTTAAAGAGAAGGCATGAACAGGGTTACTCCAGTACTGGGTGATAGAGAAAAATTCAAGACAGATTAAGAAGTAATATTCATGTAAAGGTCAAAAAATTACTATATAGTTATTTCCTATTCAAGGAATCTGTATGTAGCAACCTAGTAGTATTTTGCCCTTTGCATATGCTTTTGAAAATTAAATTTGGGTATGCTGGATGATGGCAGGTCTATGCCATTTGCTAACGTAAACTGCATCAGTATGTTATAATGACAAAACACTCCCAGAGTGAACAGATTTTATAGCAGCAAAATTACGTTTTTGCTAGGATAGCTTATTCCAGTCCCCACAAGCAAAATAAGAAACACAGGTAAAAGTGCAGCTGTTGGTATAAACTATACTAGGAGCTTTTGCCACCACATCTTGTCAGTCAAGAATCATACCTAATCACACCCTGACCGACATACCTCTTGCATCAAAACTTTAATATATACCTGGCATGAATCAGGTGAGGGAATTAGGGGTTTAGTGAGGCTGCATCCTTTAGTGGTTAATTTCCCGGCAGTTAGTTTCTTTCTTTCTTTCTCTCTTTCTTTCTTAAAAAGGTGTAAGATTTGTAAAAAGCCAACTGCTTCATGGCTTCAGATAGACGCCACTAAAACATTAACTACTGAATTTGAAAATTTTATATTTTAGAAAATGCAGGTCAGACTAAATTAGGTTGGTAGATCAGATTCATAGGAGAATCCTTCATCATCAGGTTTTTTAAGATGCACCTTAGTAGCAAGACTTCCCTCTTGCAGACTTGAGCATGTCTAGATAGTGGGCGGCAGCTTTCAGCCACGTTGAAACTGAGTGCTTGATTTCACAGACAGAAAATTGTATTGGCATAACATTTTAACACGGATCAGGATCTCTACATTTCCTTGTTTTTCTTCCAATTCACAGTCCACTCTTCCATGCCCCCTGCCCCTCTCATCTCTTCACCCAACTGTTGCCTGTTCATCCCCCTTTCCTCTCTCCCTCAACTACCATAACCAAGTAACGGATTGATTTATATTTATAAACATTAACATGTTAAACCTTGTTCTGTTTGTGCACTCTGTATAAAGTTATGGCCCAGGCTCTAGCGCCAACAAGAAAAATAGAAAATCGATGTGTTCCACCTTTTCCTGTAAGGCTCATCTCTCTGTGCACTGCCATTCTTCACTTCTGCCTACAAACAGGAAATCTCTTCATGCTGGCCCCAAAAACTCAGTAAGAAAGAAAGGTTTCTTCTTCATCAGGAAGAAAACACAAATAGCCCTTTCGGGGTTTTTTAAAAGTAATGTTTCAGTGACCACGGTCTACTAGCTTCCCAGCAGGCCAGGCAAGTGCTTGCTTGCTCTTTGCTCCTCAGGAATTCCTTGCTCAGTAGACTACTGCTCCTTTCTTACAACTCTGCTTTAGTGGGGCCCTGGCTAACTACTTTCTTGGTGCAAGATATTACAAGCTGTCTAATTATCTCTCTTTGGAAAACTGCACTGAACCGCCCCTCCACACACCCTGATGAAAAGCAGTAAAAGGCACTATGAAAATTCGATTACCTTCAGAAGAGCTCCCCATACTTCAAGTTTAATTCTGTATCAGCAACAAGATATTAGTGTAGGAAGTTATTTTATGAGAACAATTATTTACTATTTATACCAAGTGACTACATTTTATAGGCAACTTCCTGATCCAATAAGATTTAAACCTATTCCAGCTACACAACATTTACCTCAACATTATTTTTTTCTTCATGAATGTATATAAATGTGAGGCAAAACAACCTGTTAAAATAGGGATCCATGGGTATAACATTAATGACCTACTGCATAATTATATCCTCAGTGGGTTCAGCTGAGCGCTGCTCTTGCTTTTAGTTAGCAAAATATTAATGACTAATCCGTCTGAAACTCCTGTTAATTTCAGAAAAAGCTGTGCAATTTATGATAAGAGGGCAGAAGAAACTAAAACCAGTGAAACCTTTAAACAAATGTCTATGAAGCAAGGAATGCGCTTAATGTATAGGTTCTTTATTTGTGGTTAAATCTTTCTAAATAAGAACCTATTAAAAGAATATGCCCATTAAATGAATTAAACCATATGTACCAAGCCATGTATATAGAATAATTATACCTGTTAAATGATATTCATGCTCATTTTTGTTATAACAAAACTTGTTTTTGGAAATGAAAGAACACCCAAGTGTTTAACTGACAACTGAAAACCGGACTTTATCACATAACCGTGTTATAGCTCAAAACCCAAGTCCTACCAAAAAAGAACAGCCAAAAGAAAGGGCATTGGCTATTAAATTTTGTTCCAGGTTGACTTCTGAATGTTTACCCAATGCTCCTTCATTTTGTTTAAGGAAACAATCCATTGTAAAATATCTTTGAACTAGCAAAACAAGTTTATTTAAAAATTAAACACTCCGCCAAAAACTAGACATTAAGTTGTAATGGAACGTTTCATGAGAACCGTTTGATATGAGCTAAATGTGCTTAATAAGTAAAACCTAGGATTAATAAAGATTAAAGAAAAACGTCTACTATCATAAAAGAATTGAGAAAGCAAATTCTAATTTCTGTTTCGTTAATTTGAATACAAGAACCATGTTGCATGGACAGGCATAAAAGATACAATAGTGTTGAAGCTGTACTTTAACCCATGGTACCTATCAAAAGCAAAACTAATCACCAGGAAGCGGCATTTTTCAGTGCCATGTCCTAACTGAATTCCACCTAAACCCAAGGCAGCAGTTGATTAAAAGAAAACATAAGTCAAATGATAAAGCTACATAGTTTAGTACATTAAAATAAAACAAGGACAGTGATATTTGTATACGGTTCCAAAAATATACAACTGGAAAAAATAATCACTGTACACAACAACTCTGAGGTTGTTAAAGTGACCAATCAAAAGACTGAACAGTGCAAGACATGCTTTTCCAGTTACAAGCTCAAAACAGAAGTGCAAAAGAAATTAAAGCTTTTTTGTCTGAAGTGATTTATCTTTTAGGATAAGGAAAGCTAGAATATAGTTAAGTATTACAGAGAGCTCTTTTCCACAACATGAAATAGTTTTTTTTTCATAATACAACATTTCACTTAAACTGTGTCCCACTAAGCCTGTTCTGTTGAAGGAACAGATAAATTTTGTCCAATACTCATTTGATTTTGGCCTATGAAGCAGAAGACTCACAGGCAAAAACAGCTGAATTCTCGAGCTTTGGCTTAGCTAGAGTACCTGCAGTCTACAGGTAGTGAAAGCAGCAAACAGCCTTGCTTAAATATGCTTTCCTTTCTGCAACTGGCTGACAAGTGGCCTGACAAGACCTCATATCACCATTAGAAAGCAGCTGTGCTGAAAGCAGATGCTAAGTTAGGGCTGAGGACTAAGAAATTGCCCTATAACTCTGGAAATTAGAGGTTTAAGAGCAACTCCTGGCAAGTGCTTTTAGCAAGCTGACTAAGCAATGCATGCAGCTATTCATGCAAATGTAGAATATGGCTCCAGAGACTTCGAACTAGGGCATATGTATGTGAAAACTGGTAAAGTCCCTTGGTCATACGTTTACAAAAATATATAGCCAATACTGTAGCATAGTAAGTCACTTTTACTCGTTACATAGATTCCAAAAAGTATTAACTACTTTTCAGACATTCCAGACAAGGTCACTTGTAACAAAAAAAGTCAACTTTTTTTAAACAAGATTTAAAAAGTGGGTCTTTTCTTCAAGTGAACAGGACATCTGTTTTTAAGCTTAACTTTCTAATCAGTCAAGACTGGATTTAATTAAGATCTTTTATGTGAATATATGCATAACACAAATAAGTTTACTTTTAACACATATCATTTGCACGGAAAAAAGGTTAACTCTTCAAAACATGATAGAGCAGGTCTGGTTAGTACAAATCTATTGCAAATTATAAAGATCCTGTGCATTAGGCCCACTCAGACAGAAGCAGAGGGAAAAATAAAAAGTCTCAACAATGAGAGAAAGTTACTGTTCAAGTCTAAGTGGCGTTTTGAAGAGCCAGCAGCCCTAAATGACACCCTGCTGCTAGTCACAGTATCCAGACAGCCAAAACCGCTCAGGCTCGTCTTCTGGAGGTGTCATTTACTCCCAAGTTATTTTCTGTTTCGAAGGCGTTTAGATTTCCTAGGAGAGTCTATGGATTCAACTGCCTTTCTCCGTTTCCGAAGAGATTCCTCATTTGAGCCAGAACCCGAGGAACTTCCCACTGCACTTTCCATTACTTCTCTCAGTTTGCGTTCAAGCTCAGCCAGTCGGGCATTCTGTTCACCTATGATTTGGGTTTGCTCTAGCAGTTTCTGGTCTTGGTCTTGGAGCTGTTTCTGTTGTTCTTGCACTTTGGTGCGGAGCTCCGATATTTCCCGCCTTAGTACAGTCACACCTGCACCGTTTGTTTTGACTTGCTGCTGGAGTTTGGTGACTTCTTGCCTTGAAGGGTTTTGTTTGGAGAATAGCTGCATTGTTGTTAGGGCTGCAGAAGGACCTGGAACTTCAGAGAAAGTGATTTAAGATTATTTTTTCTACATTGTGTTTAAACAAAATGTATCCAATTGTGCCCCAATTTACATCCATTGTTCAATTCTCTTCACCAATCAAGAACTGGAACCCTTAGTAGTTTCTAAAATGGTGAACATGAGAATATTATTTACAGTTACTCCATAAGGTAGAGGAGAGTCAACAAGCTTGTACATGGCATAAGTCAGGGCACAATTAAGCCCAATGTTTTAGATTTTCAAGAAGTTAAAGCATAAGCTATTTTCCACTTCCTGAATAAAGAAAAGCTACTTTTTGTCTCAAATATGACTATTAGATTATGTTCTAAATCCCCAAATTAAGATATCAAAGATGTGACATGCAGAAAACCAAAAACGAAGATCACTGTGGCTAGACTTACAGCAGGACATACAGTAAATGACCCATTGGAGAGCTGTGGAATAGCAGGGCATTAGTAGGAGGATCCAAAGATAACTCAGCTTGATTTTGAATTTCTTTGTATTTATTAGCTTGATGGAATGTTTGAATTTCTTTAGAAAATAAAAGTTAAGAGGGAAATCATGTAAAATTCAGTAGCCACCACTGGTGTGCTCCATCTATCCTTTTAGGTCCCCCGGAACCCAAGAAACTTGCAGCAGTGATTTTTCAATAAGAGCTACTGTAAGTTGTAATTGCTCTATCATGTAATTTTTATTTAAAGCAGTATTTCACCCTTTTGGAAAGGTTACACAAGCCTAGAAGCCTGAAGAACTCAAGTACATCAATCCATATGAATGAGTTGACCTATGTTACCACACAGATCAAGCAAATCTTGAAAGAGGCAGCAAAGACTAACCAAAAGAGCTCCAGTTACATTGTAGGGGGAGGGGAGAAGTGAATCCTTAAACACCAAGTGTTGTTACAGACCACAGCACTGTGAAGATGAGGGGAGATGGGACTCATTGATATAGTTGACATTTTTTGAGCCACGGAGATTTGTGCTGTGCGTCAACCTGCTGCTCACACCACGACTGGGTGCTGTTCACTTCCCCAAACACTTGCTAGCAGAGACTCTCAATAGAAGACTTATCTGGGTTCAAGTTAAGGCCAGAACGGACCATTGTAATCTTTTATTCTGACCTCCTGCACTACAGAGTTTAAATTTAAATTTAATTCCTGTGTCAATTAAAACTTCTGCCTAAACAGCAGCATGCATGTTAGAGAGACCTCTAATCTTGATTTAAAGATCCCAAGTGAGGGATAATTGACTACATCCATTAGTAACCTAAAGGTGTTGGGATGATAGCCTAAACAGGCTAGTGAATAGGCATCTTTTCTGCTACTTTTGGCTCCTATCAGCTGCCTACCTCAACAATGGGCCCATATAAATTAAGTTGTGTGAAAAATGTAACTGGTCATGCAAAATAACCAGTTTCAGTGTTAACTTATCCAGTTTAATATTTTACAGAGCCAAGAGGCCTTTTTCATGTAAAGACTAAACACCTACCAATATTTCATTTGAAAACACCACATTTGGATTCTCATTACATAAAAAAAAGCATTTAAGAACACTAATCTTTGTACAACAGAACGTAAGTTAGCTCATCTGTTTATCCTATTAATAAAACTACAAGCATATTGAATTGTAGCATTGTGTGCCAAATTTCGACCAAGTATGATTAAAAAGTCTCATTCATCAGCGGTACAAAAGTGTTTAACGAATACACACCATGCATAATTATAAAATAAATTCAAGTCCAGCAGAACAAATCCTCCTTAAATTTTCAAACAATTACATTCCAAACTCAATGTCCTTAGAACGCAAAATTAATTTTCATGGGGAAGCTGGATTATAAAAGGGTATTCCATTGTTGAGGGAAGCAAACGAGGGCGTGCATGCTTTGTAGACGGTGGGATATTGTGAATGTTCAGACAGCCTGATAGACAAAAACAGTTAGATAAAAAGTTACAAATATCAGATGTTGGAATTAATACCTGGTGCAGCTCCTATGAGACGACCTGATACATCTGATCCAGGCAACTTTCTTTTTAGAATTGGAACAATCTTCTCATCAAAGTACTCCATAGCCATGGATGAGATGTCTCTCAACTCCTGAAGGACTTCATGGGCTCTTTGAGGGGCTCTTGTAGAGTTTACATATCTTAGCACACGATAAATTTCATCAATCACCTAAAATATTTAATAGTCATTAGATGTTCTGTTACACTCAAGGGAAAAAGTTTAGAAGACAGTTATTGATATAGACTGAAATGAAAGACCTGATCTACTGATGGGAAGGTATTTCACACCCATTACAGTAGTCTGTTGCTGTGCTCTTTCTAATTTTATACTAATCATCAAATGAAATTCTGTATTTTATAATAAAGCCAGAGTCTGAGGCCTAGTCTATACTGCGGGGGTAAATCGCCAGGAGATATGCAATCTGCTCCCGTCAGCTTACTTACTTCTACTTACCGTGCTGTCTTGACTGGGCTGCGTCGACCGGCAGGACTCTTCCGTCAACACAGTGTTACTCCACGTGGGAGAATGGAGTAACTGCATTGAACAGAGAGCACTTCTGGGATCGATTGAGCGGGTCTACACTGCCCACCCAATTGATTCCGCTGCCTCGATCCATGAGCATTGACACAGTTTTCTCAGTATAGACAAGGCCAGAGTTGTCATTTGTATCTTAAGAAGCTTTTCTCAGTAAATGTACTAGTTATTTTTTAACTTACAAACAAATCTGCAGAATCACTGTATGAAATGTAATAGAGCGTTCCACAGTAACCTGGACAGCACTTAGCAACATTTTCTTTTCTCAACATTTTCTGCATGGATACAAATATGTGGCTCTGCATCCAATATGCATCTGTGAGAATAAATTTCTATCCCAGCCACTGTCCGCCCTCCCTCTTTTAGATGCATCTGCATTCTCATTGCACTCTCTCTGTTTACAGCCAGTTGCCTCCCATCAGCTGTTGAGCTCCTACATCTCTAAACAACTGATCCAGCAGTGCCCATTGGCAGCTGCTCCAGCCTTGCCCAAAAGTTATGGAGGTCCCAGAAAGCCTATCCATGATCTCTGTGACGATCTGATCTTGGAGAATGGTCTGCAGATATCTGCATTTGGAGATACAGGCATCCACGGCTATAAAGCAGATATCTGTGGATTTGCAGGGATCTATTATTAGTATACACTTAAAATCTCTCCCCTAAGGTTTATACTCATACTTCATAAAGTTTATACACTATGCTTAGTTTTCCAAAGAGACTTAGAAACAATTTGTTAGCAAATCCTTTGAACTCTTTAGCCAGGCAGTCAATTGTGGCAAAAGCACTCTGTTGGCAGATCTGAACCCACCATAGGAATTGTGCTGGCATGGCTAAGTCGGCTAAGAAGTCTTATTTTCACGTTCTTAGTTGCTATAGGTATGACAACAAAGCTCTGTAATATAGACTAAGCCTCAGAAATATTGCTAGGATAATTCTTTGATGCTTGTGAGACACTCCAATAGTATGGTGATGGGGAAAATAGACACCAAGTAGTTTGCCAGCGACAGAGGTGGTTATGAACATCATATTAGTACCTATATGACTAGCTTAATCTATTGTGTCAAAAAATATGAAACTGTTGAAGTAAACTACATATTTACATGACAATTAGCTGAATGAATATTCTTAGATTTTGACATATGACCTCACTTTGTTTAAGTTTAACATATATGTTAGGTGCTACAGAATCACAAGTAATATATTCCAACATAGCTAAATAGTCTCAGGACTTTTACTTTTAGGGGGAAAACTCCAGTGCTTCTCTCATCTACTAATTCAGTTTTTCTTTGGTCTAAAATGCTCATTTGAAGGGGTCTACTAGGCCCTTTGAGACTCCCTGCTGGAGTCCACACCCTGTCCTAGAAGGAGCAGTAGAAGAGAGTCCTCCAAATGATCTACAGCAGTGGTTCCCAACCTGTGTTCCAGGGGCCAAAAGAGGCTCTAGGGGCCCTTCAAAGTGGTTCTCCACTCCCCACCTGTTGGCTGCAGAATGGAGTCACTGCCTAAGGACCCAGGTGAAGTATGTTTCTGCAGGGCTAAAAGAGATGCAGGCTTCTTGTTGTAGCCAAAGGGATAGGAGATTAGCTTTCCCCTCCCTCTGGCTGTAGCAGAGAGCACCGCAAAGCGTTCTGCCTAGGTCCATAGGTGCTAGAGAGTCCTTGCTAGAGCCACAGGGAAGGGAGGGGAGCACTGATCTTCCACCCCCCTGGCTGCAGAAGGGTGCCACTGCCTTGGCACCCAGACACAGTGCACAGAGCTGCAAGATGTCTATGGTTTTCCTGCTATAGCCAGCGAGACAGGAGATCAGCAAGCAAGGAGACAAACTGCTTTTCGGTGGGGGTGAGGGGGAGGCGCTGCTGGCAGGGGCTGGTGCCCCTTCAGTGCTGTAAAAGTTCTATCTATTTGGGCCCTCAAGCCCAAAAGGTTGGGAACACTGGTCTAGAGTAACTATACGGCACACTGCCAATCAAAGGGGCTGCAGGGAGCAGCCAATCCGGGCCCAGCAGATCAAGGGAAAAGAGCTGTCTGTAGTGCAGAGGACAGTTGTTGCTTGAAGCCAGAGGAGTGAAAATGGTGCTTCTGGCTGGCTGAAGGACCTCGGACCATGCACGTTCTGGCAGGGACCAGGGAGCAAGAAGGAGCTCCTGGCTGGCTGTTGGGACACAACCAGGATAAGGTCCTGAGTTAAGGGTGAAGAATGTGCTGGGGCCATGAAGTGGCGGCTCAAGGAATCATAGCATCGATACAGTTAGTTAAAGGGACATGGCTGATGTCTGCTATCTATAGCAGGGGTGGCCAAACTCTGGCTCGTGAACTGCATACAGCTCTTTTACAGTTGAAATGAGGCTCGAAATACTCCCTATGTCTATCCCCCATCCCATTCTTTGCCTACCAGACTGGGATGGGGAGCTTGGAGCTGCTGCCCTACAGCAGGGTGGTGAGGCTAGAGGATTCAGCCCAGTGAGGAGGGGGAGGACTTTGGGGGGGGGGGGGGGGTCAGTAAGTTTGTCTCCCCCCCCGCCCCGATCTATATGGTCCCTGGGTTGGGAACTGGGGTACTGGGTGGCTCAGGTCCCTCCCATTAGCCACTGATGAAGGGCCTAGATATTGAACTTGATACCCTCCTGGAAGGGGAGCTCAATTTGTTTAGTGGCCCTCCTGGAGAGCTGGGGCCAGAAAAGCCCAGAGTCTCAAGGGAGGGAGCCCTGGGGGCATGACTCCACACCAAGGCCAGGACTGTTTTAAGATCAAGGAATTATTTGAGAGAACACCCAGAAGGGGCTGAAAGAATCTGAAGCAGGGTACTATGATATGCCCTCTGGGCAGATTGAGGATAAAGCCCCAGGATGGGTCTTTGGATAAAGAGGGGGGGACACTGAGATAAGCCTCCTGTTGTCCTTGTACCTTACAAAGGGGTTGTGTGTTTGTATTTATTTCACATACAGTCTATGTGTGACTCCACTAGCAGGCTGAGTCCTCCAGGAACTCAGACAGACAGAGGGATAGAGACACACACCCATACCCTGCTACAGCTCAATAGCAACTGATACTCAGCAGATGGTTTTAGGAACACACTTAATATACACTACATTTTTTATTGGTGTACAAGTATACCAAAAATATTGCACAATATAGCTTGGGTGACAGAAGTTTGTGGTGGAATGGCCTCCACTTTGGTGTTTACAATTTGTAAGTCTAGACTATTTGAATTCTACATACAGCATCTACACGTCTTTCAGGAATATACTGTTAAATCAAATTCTGTTCAAAGGTCTGAGTAGCACATGTATGAAGAGGAATAGTGAACCTGCAAAGAATAGTGACCAATTCAAGCATTTTTAAACATTTCTTTAAACTGAAACATTTATTAGATATATGACCCAAGATTCAGAATTGGCATACTGAGTTAATTTAAAACAAATAAATATTTTCATGTTGGAACATTAACATAAAGTCAAAACCAACTCTTCAGACAAGCACATCTATTCATAGGGAAGTCATTAAATATGTCTAGGTATATCCAAAATGATGCACTCTCTACATGTACTACATTTTAGGCATCTATTGCAGTTACTAATTTGAAGTTGTAGGAATATGATTTTTTGGCAACAATACACGTTCATACAAGCAAGCAATTTTACCTTGCCAGGTATGAAGCAACAGAGATTGGAATCCACATATTTCATGAAAGTCATATTTAACAGAGAGAGCCTTGTTTCTACAGCAGCAAGGATGTCTGCATGGCGAGCTAATGAATGGTTTCTTCTTTCTGATTCTCGCCTAGAAGAAAGCATATAGAAACCATTAAATGACACCACAGATTTAGCAATTTTAAGCCACCAAAAACGGAAATATTGCAACAGCAGTTCTTTTAAGTCCTTCTGCTCTTAATAGCTAACATGTAAATCAAGATTCTACAGGCTGCAGTGTGTTATTTAGTGTCAATCTTATTTCGCATGGCCATTTACCAGCTGAGACTCAGAAAGAAATATTATTATTTCCAGTAGTTTTATCCTTCTCAAGAGATTGCTGCAGCTGTCAAGAACCTGGTAGCAATGACACAGTACATTTGTTTAACAGTGAAATAATTTTTAGATTTACTAGTCAAATTTAGTTTTTTCAATATTACCGTGAAATTTTTTATCCAAATTATATGTGAAGGCAACTTAGTTTTTGAAAAGTTCCAAGATTAAAAATATTAAAGTGCTAGGAGAAATAGTCTTAAAACAATGCATCAGGGGACAGAGTGCTTCTATGTGATTTTTGTCATCATTACAATTTGTGTTCTGCAACTGACGTAAAAACCACCACCATCTCCACAACTAAACAGCAGTCTGGCCTCCCTAGTTTCACCTGAGTGAGAGAATTGCTGACTGAGGTTTTTTGATGCAGGGTAACAACCATGAAATAAAATGAAGCCATTTAAATCATGACAATAAATTAGGCTGAATTATCAGTTCTTAAAAGTGAGAGGCTTGCGCTTAGATCTAGTCTACCCTACAACTGAAGCTGGTGAAGACACTTCTAGTGAAGACACTCTACACTGGCAGGAGACTACTCTCCTGTTAGCATAATTACTCCACCCCCATGAGAGGCAGAAGCTACGCTGGTGGGAGACAGTCTCCTGCTGATATACCGCCAGTGTGGGCAGCATTTAGGTGACTAACTTGCACGACTTATTGGGGTGGCTTTTTCATATCCCTGAGCGACATCGACTTAAGCAGTAGTGTAGACATACTCTGAGAGACAGTGTCTTTTAATTCCCACAATCCAATTCCAAATTATGTTAGTAAACACTGTGCTCATGCAGTTGCTGATTGCCCCTTAGCTCAATACTACATAAGAAAACCTGCAAAATTAGATCCAGCCTTTCTAATCCCAGGTTACATGTAAAATGTGTTTGCCATATCTACCCCATTGCAGAGAGAGGTAAAAATCCTTTTAACCAAGATAGGTTAGTTGGGACTCCATTTGAAGCCAGTTATAATTCCTCTAGCAACTTTAGGAGCTGATTTTAATTAATATTGGACACATTCTCTGTTCCTGAAGGCTGGGAAGCAAAAAACCTGGATGACAATACAGATAAATACAAACTTTAGAGTTGTTACGTATTTTTCCAAGAAAAATAACCCATGGAATTTTACCAGATAATTCCAACTACAGCCAAAATATTTTCATTGTTTTCCTAGAACACATTTATTTAACTAGCTAATTCAAAGTCCAGCTTTTACAGTCTTCGCTTTACACCTAAGAAATAATGTTACTGTGTTTTACTTACGCGTTTTAAGATACAGTATTTGGAACCCATAGCTGTAATTGGCACATACCTTGGTAGTTGTGCTTTAACCTGTTTCTGACATAAATTGTGGTATCTTTCCACTTTCAGAAATCCCTGATTTAACATTCGCTGGCAGACCAAGTCCATTCGCTTACAAACCTATTTTTAAAATACAAAACAAAGACATCTTCAAATATTTCAAACCCAATGAAGGCTAGTTTCACAATTAGTCTGTGCTTGGTTAATGGTGCAAGATTAGAATTTATTCTTTCTGATTTTCAAGCTAATTCTAAATTGGATAAAATGTCAACTACAATGCAAAATAAAATTATGTGCCCATCACTGACCCTTTATTATAAAAAAGGCAACTTTGAAACTCATTGAAATCTGCATCACTTCCTCCTCCATGTCACTAAAGATTAGCAGCAATTCCGTTTAAAGGTACACATGATATCACTATTTAGGTCCACTAACATTCAGGTCAACATTCTCCAAGAGAGGTAGGACCTGATATTTCAAAAGTTGAAAAAGTTGGGGCTGTGTTTAATAAAGATGACGAAATGCTATGTTACAGTTAATCTGACATTTGGAAGCTTTTTGCCAAAGCAACTTCTTTCAGAAGCCTGAAGGGGTGCAGAGAGAAAAACAGAGACTGACCTTGGGCGTTTTTGGAACTCCTCCTCCTGCATGGCAGGGGTTTTCATGCAAGACATTCCATTATGGATCCTGAGAAAGGGATGCTTGAGAGAGCCCAAGGGTGGCTATTCTGATTATATGGCTGCTCCTTAAGGAGTTTCGCTGACACTAGCTATAACCTCCTGGCTTTAAACTAAAATATCACTGTATGGGCCAAGTTCTTTCCTGGGGTAAGCAAGCACAGTTCCTGTTTATTTCAATGAGAGCTGCATATACAAGTACCTCATCTGAATTTAATCTTCAGAGAGGTTCAGATAGGCCATATAAACTTTTTAATCTCTCAAAAATGCTAATGACCTAGAAGCCAGAAGTTGACATTTAAAAATGCATTGGTATGGAAAATTTTATTAAGACAAAAGCCCTGAGATGCAGAATTAAAGCATCTCGAAAACACTTCTGTACACTTTAAACAGACTGTCAGTCATTAAAGATTCCTTAAATGAAAAGCTTAAAACAAATTCTTTTAATAAAAAAGTCTCCATTTTGAATAGAGTCTAATTACAAAGATCACAGAGTACTGAGTCTCGGTCTTAGCACAAGAAAATATTTACAAAACCAGAAAGCCAAATACAAATATATTTTAAAATCTTCAGTGTAAGATATTTATAAACTGTAAAAATAATCAGCCTACAAATTACAACTGGTTTATTTTAACAGGTCATGTTTTCAGCTTTTAAATGATTGATATTGCCCCTTCAAATGGTGACTGCAACAGGGAAGTAGTGATTCTTTCAAGAGTACATGTATAAACTGAATGCCCCACTATTTTGGGAAGGATTTGGCAGAAAAGTAGATTTTTTTAAAAAAAATATTTAAAAAAAATAATTGGCCCTCTCTGAAAGTTCTTATCAATTCAATTTGTTAGATATCTGAAAATTAATCATCAGCAACGAGCTTGATCTTTAGTAGATACAAATCAGCACAACAATTTCACAGAAGGAAAAAAGTGTGTGTGTTTTCTTTAAGGTAAGTTAAAGCGCATGTGCCGAAAGTCACCATATGGTGGTTGACGAGGACACTCAGCATGGAAGTCTATGATTACCTCAACTGTGTTTCCCATTACATTTAACTTCTAAGATTAAAACATCAACCTCAACTTTGAATTTACCGGTTTGTCGGTCTTAACACTATTGATTTGGTATTTTCAATAAAAATAAACTCTAGTTAATAAGCTCTGAAACTGAACACCTTTTGTATGAACCTGTTGTCTTAGCCAAACAACTTGCATTCCATTTTGGTGCATAATGCCCCAAGATGAACATCATTCTTCTATACACCTCTTCAATAAAAGGTTCATTTGTCTTCTGGGACACCTGCCCATGTTTGGGCTCAAGATTTTCAAGTCAGTATATAAAACATATTCTGAGCATTTTCACATTTTCATATTAACCAGTATACAGGATATGGGACAAATGCAGAAAGATGTACATGGTAAAATTTGTTCTCTGTATTTAACAGAATAGGAAAAGTTACGTAACAGTCACTATTTTGTCTACAAAAAGAATCATGAGATAGTGCACTTTTTCATTCTCTACTAACATCTGGGGCACTATTATTAAGAGTCTAATGTTTTAAGAGCTAGTACGCTGTGCAGCTTTCCCAGATTCTCTGCGTGTTAGTACTTGCTAAGGACTAGGAAGATCTGTGGGAGAGAAGGATTCCTTAAAGGTAATATGAAGAACTATTAATCTTTATCTTTAGTGCAGCTCTCGCCCACTAGAGTCCGCTAAGTAGTCAGTTTGATTGTAATGTTTTTGTATTTCTTTTTAACTGAAACAAACACCAACCCTTTAATTTGAAGGGAACTTCACGACAGCTAAATTAAACCATATTTGTACCAAGACAACCTCTCAGGAGCATTACTCAGGTCCAGAAGCAGGAGTTACCTACATACTACTAATGCAGCTAATGAAAAAATACCTAAAGAATTCTGGTTTCAATTATAAGCCGTGTCAATCTTAGTATACATGGAAAAAGATAGAGGATTCTTCTGGCATATAT
Source organism: Pelusios castaneus (assembly GCA_007922175.1). Lineage (NCBI taxonomy): Eukaryota > Metazoa > Chordata > Testudines > Pelomedusidae > Pelusios > Pelusios castaneus. The sequence goes on along the minus strand of ML685763.1, from coordinate 14,238,545 downwards.
ATTTTGAAGTCTGTCACTGTTTAATAAAAGCAGTACAAAGAAATAATCTTAAATACAATTTTTATGGACAGATTCACTGCAAGACCAGTAAAAATATTCAGAATCAAGTTTACACTGACATCTAGTGGCAAACAGAAAACCTTTTTCTAGTGTGTTCAGAGTTAGGCATTAGGCCTCAAAAGGCAATCCAAGCTGCAAACAGGATAAACGGAGCTATTTAATAAGAACAAGAGTCTCTTTCTTACAGACAGAAAAAAAAACTGTCTGTGGTAAATTTAATTCCTGTACATTAATTAGCTTTGATTGTGCCAATTACCAGAAGCTTAAATCATCTAAAGATCAGGAGTGCCAACAGCAATCGAGAAAAGGAAGTTTGAATCCATATACTACATTTGATACAGTCCATCCCCCTTCATTTAAATACAATTTCTGTATTGTATATCTATACTGCCCAACTGAAAATTTACATTTCCATTAGGAAGTTTTAACCTCCCTTTTAAAACTATTAGTAAATATGAAAACAAACAGATTATAAATCCTTTACTTTGCCAGTTGCTACTTTGTGAGACATGTCCATGAATTATTGTCAAGAACCTGTTTTTAGAAATTTCATAGTCTCAAGTAGCACTGTTTTGCTCTAGAATCAGAGAGTTGGAAGGGACCCCTGAAGTCATCTAGTTCAACCCCCTGCTAAAAGCAGGACCACTCCCATTAAATCATCCCAGCCAGGGTTTTGTCTAACTGGGCCTTAAATGTTTCCAAAGATGGAGATTCCACAACCTCCCTAGGTAACCCATTCCAGTGCTTCACCACCCTCCTAGTGAGAAAGTTGTTCCTAATATCCAACCTCGACCTTCCCACCTGCAACTTGAAACCACTGTTCCTTGTTCTTTCCTCTGTTACCATCGAGAACAGCCTAGCTCCCTCCTCCTTGGCGCACCCCTTCAAGTAGTTGAAGGTTGCTATCAAATCCCCCCCTCAGTCTTCTCTTCTGCAGACTAAATAAGCCTAGTTCCTTCAGTTTCTCCTCATAAGTCATGTGCCCCAGCCCCCTAATCATTTTCATTGCCCTCAGCTGGATTCTTTCTAATTTGTCCACATCCCTTCTGTAGTGGGGAGCCCAAAACTGGCCACAGGATTCCAGATGCGGCCTCACCAGTGCCGAATAGAGGGGAATAATCACATCCCTCAATCTGCTGGCAACACTCCTATTGATGCAGCCCAATATGCCATTGGCTTTTTTGGCAACAAGAGCATGCTGTTGACTCATATCCAGCTTCCCGTCCACCATAGCCCCCAGGCCCTTTTCTACAGTGCTGCTACTTAGCCGCTCGGTCCCCAGCCTGTAGCAGTACATGGGATTTTTCCATCCTAAGTGCAGGACTTTGCACTTGTCCTTGTTGAACCTCATGAGATTTCTTTTGGCCCAATGTTCCAATTTGTCTAAGTATCCCTGAATCCTGTCCCTGCCCTCCAGCCTGTCTACCATTGCCCCCATTTTGGTGTCATCCATGAACTTACTGAGTGTGCAATCCATCCCATCATCCAGATCATTAATTAAGATATTGAACAGAACCAGCCCCATGACCAACCCCTGGGGCACTCTACTCGTTACTGGTTGCCAACTAGACATTAAGCCATTGATTCCTGCCCGATGATCTAGCCAGTTTTCTATCCACCTTACAGTACAGTCATCCAACCTATACTTCCTTAATTTGCTTGCAAGAATGCTGTGGGAAACCATGTCAAAAGCTTTGCAGTAGCAAGCAAAATATCATTACTATGTATGAAATGGTCTACACTATTTTCGTAAGAAAGTTTCTGCATACAAGTGATCTGAATGGACTAACAACCATTAATTTTAGTTTTTTAAAAAAAGTAAAATTTAATCTGCTCATTATGATAACGTTCTTAATTTACCAAGCCTCCTTAGAGGATTTTCCTGCTATCATAAAGCTGCGGCAGATCTCAAACCTGCTCAGCTGCACTCGTAACACCATAATGAGCACTTTAAAGTTCTTTCAGAAAAATCTCAATTAAAATGAAGAACTGGAACTCGAAAGAATACCGCAAGTCACCACATGCAGAGCAACCATGTGAAAGTTGTATAAAAATGAAAAATCTTATCAATTTATCTGTAGAATGATTGAAGTGGTCGAAACAACATCACAGACTTACTAGCTTTTTCCTTTGTAGCATGGATCATATCTGCCTATCTTCACTAGAGAGATCTGACAAGGAGCGCAGTCATATGGGAGAGAAAGTATGCAAAATATTTAGATACACGACATGACCTCTCCCAAAGACTGACTGTTTATTTGGCACCACAGTCTGGAGCACCCTCAAAGTTTCTGTTTCAGATTATTTGAGCTATCTAGTTGTATATATTATCAAGGCATTATTTTAAAAATTCTACAGTGAAGTAATATGAAAGGCCATCAATTTCCTTAAATTCTTAATTCTGGAATTTTACAGGGCTAGTAAAACAAACAAGGAGTCTGGTGGCACTTTTAAAGACTAACAAATTTATTTATTGCATGAGCTTTGTGGGAGAAAAATCCCACTTCGTCGGATCCTTGAAGATGAAGAACTTAAAGAACGGGACGCAATAAATGCAGGGAAGTCAGATGCAGATTTGACACCGTCAATTTAGGGTTCAATAGATACTATGTCTTTTCCCCCCATTACAACAGGTAGTTTTGCTTTCCTTTTTCCCCCACCTCCCTCCTATATGCTGTTTTCCACTGTTTGAATCTAAACAGCAGCACTGATTTGCTATAACAGTCTAACCTGATCCTATGACATACGTTACTATGACCTGCATTTATTTTCCTTCCATTCTGTAAGTTCCTCATCTTCAAGCATCTGACAAAGTGGGATTTTCTCCCACGAAAGCTCATGCGATAAATAAATGTGTTAGTCTTTCAAAGTGTCATGGGACTTCGTGTTTGTTTTTCTGAACTATGCTAACACAGCTACCCCTTTAGTACAGGTCTAGTGTACAACATGCAATATTTTTCTTCATGTTTGGAATGTAGACAGAAAAGGAAAGTATGCTGTATAACCGGCAAAATTTGAAGTTGGTTATAAGCGCCAGAGTTCATGATAACCTTGTCTTCAGCTAAGGTGAGTACACATGGAAATCTTGGATTATGCACTCCAACTCTGCTATGGCAATAACTTGAACTGGAACTCATTTCCAAGATCAGACAGCTGGGCAGAAAACTTAAGATGTAGAAGTTTATTGCCCCACTTTTTTTTTTAAAGGGTCCATTATTCAAGTCTTTATGTCCATTTACAGGTTTAATTTATTTTTTTAAATCACAATCTAACATATTGCCTACAACTGACAGGACCAAATCCACTGCCAAACTAGCTCAAAAAACCAATGTATAGCCACATCATCCCTACCTAGTCCTTCTGGCTAGGATGCCCACCACATGAACCCACCATAGATGAAAGCCCAAGTAAGGAGATGGGTCATCTCTGTGGCTTGAAGACCAGCAAATCCAGACCCTTGAAGACCAACAAAAGGAGCAAGTCCAAACAGAGGACCACCTCATCAAAAATGCTATTCCACAGAATCCAAGGATCAATTCCCAAGTCTCAGGCCTAGAGTATCTCTTCTGAGCTCAGCAGTCAGAAGAGTAATGCCACGCTCTTCTACAGTACATAATAGTAGAAGTCAAAGTGCTTTAAAAACAGGGATCATAACATTTACCTCCCATGAACAGCAGGGGAAACCGAGACAGAGGTGAAGCAACTTGCTTAAAATAATCCAGCAAACCAGTGGAAGAACTGGAAATAGAATCCTGGTTCAGCTCTCTATCCACTGAGCGGCATGGCCTCCCATACAAAGTATTCATAGAAAGAAAATCAGTATCTCTATCAGTGTTATTTTTACTTATCCCTAGAACAATAGTGGAATGCTTTCTGAGGCTATGTACACACGACAAACTTGTCCCGCAATAAGCTATTGTGGGACAAGGAAAGCGCTATAAATATAGCGCTTTCGTGTGTACACACGTTCTCCTTATATCGCAAAAGAGCGTTCACACAGGTGAACCTGTGTGAACGCTCCTTTGCGATACAAGAGCAGTGCATGGTGGGCACCTGTCCCACCATGCACTGCCCACAGCCAGCCCCCTAGCTCAGCCCTGGGGCTTCAGGTGGCGGC
>ML685763.1:14168739-14233968 GCA_007922175.1 Pelusios castaneus | reverse complement strand
CAGTGGGAGTCGCAGCCCCTGCTGCCACCCGAACCCCTAGACTAAGCAAGGAGACTGGCCCGAACTGCCGGTTTGGGCCAGCCCCCTAGCTCAGGCCAGGGGAGCGGAGGAACCTGGCAGCTCCCATAATAGTCAATTTCACTGCTCAGCCAGAGCAGTGAAATTGACATATTTGACAGCTCCAATGTCCCAGAGTGCCCTCGATTGGCTCTCTGGGACATTTCTGGAGGCTGTCTACCATGCAAAAAGTGTACACATGAGCATTACTGCGGAACAGCTGTTCCGCACTAATGCTTACCACTCTCGTTTGAGTGGTTTGGGTGTTGCCGTGCAACAAGAAAAATGATCAGGTGTACGCAGTCAGCTTTATTGCACGATAAGGAGCCTTATCGCGTAATAAAGTGATCGTCTGTACATAGCCTGAACACCATCAGGATATTGATTACCTTCTCAGAAAATCCCTTCCTTTACACCCTGTCTTTTTCGATAGCAGGTAGTCAGATAGAGCTGTTCCAGAGTCAGTGAAAACTGAGAGAAGCCTTTGGAAGATGGAAGATGTGTAAGTTCCTAACAGACCCTTTCAAAAAGTTTGACCAACAGGATGCAACGTCAATCAAAACCACAAGAGCTCCTTTTGATGAGATGTGGGAGGAAAGGAAATGCATAAAGCAAATCTTCTCAAAAGATCCTTCATCTAAAGGGCAGACTGTCAGCTACTCTTTTCCCCAATACAAAAAAAAGGAGACCTGTGGCACTTTTAAAGACTAACAAATTTATTTATCACATAAGCTTTTGTGGCCACAATCCCACTTCATCAGATGCACGAAATGGAAAATGTAGTATTATAAAAATAATATAATAAATATATAGTAAAATGTAGTATCCATTTCCTGCATCTGATGAAGTGAGATTGTGCCCATGAAAACTTATATGATAAATAAATTTGCTAGTCTTTTAAAGTGCCACTGGAATCCTTATTTTGTCTGGCTGAAATAGACTAACAGCTACCCCTCTGGAACTTATATTCCCCTAGATTCACTTGTCTGGAGTAAAACTTTAGGTACTTTGAAGTTATGGCTTAGTGCAAATACAGCAGCCATGAAATTCCTTATTTGTTGAATTGTATTTCTGAACACCTACTTAGACATCATTAGTTTAGATTTATTTTCCTGCTTAACTAGTCAGCTGCTTGGTTTAGGACTCATTTTATATACGGTTCTTTCAAGAATAGCAGATGACATTCTCCACAATGAAACATATTGAATGTTTTTCTGGTGGAGTGAGATGATTTTGGTCTTGCCTGATGACAAACTGCACAAGCAGGTAATGCTCCTTTCCTAGCAGAACGACAAGCTTTATGGCTCAACACAGATTATGCTCCTTTTGGTGTCTTAGAGCCACTGTACTACCAAGCGATTTACTAGCATTGTGCCCTCCCTGAGCTTCTTTCCATTCAACTTGCCTCTTGTTTTCAGCTTATCTAGCTCCACTATGTTTCACCCAAGAAAAATCTGATTGGATCAGTCACCCGGAGCGATATAGAGATATCAAAAGAGTCATTGAAATTAGGACATTCGTATCCTCCAGAGCGCTGAGATCAAGGGATAATAGAAAGAGCTGAAGTGATCTATGTATGCAAGCCCAACTCACTATGTCAATTCATAGATTCTAAGGCTAAAGAGAACTACTCTGGTCATCTATTCTGACTTCCAATATAACACAGGCCAGAGAACTCTCCCAAGATAATTCCTAGAGCATACGTCTTAGAAACACACAAGCCTAATTTAAAAATCGTCAGTAATGGAGTCTCCACCACAACTTAGATAAACTGTTCATTATTAAATGTACACCTTATTTCCAATTTGTCTAGCTTCAACTTCCAGTCATTAGATCACATAACTGTCTCTGCAAGACTGAAGAGCCTATTATTAAATATTTGTTCCCTATGAAGATACTTACAGACTGTAATCATGTCACCCCTTAACCTTCTTTGTTAAACTAAATAGACAGAGCTCCCTGAGACTGTCACCATAAGCAGGCTTGAAAGGATTAGATTTTTATTAGTATGTGTCAATACACACACAAACCAGTGAGAAAACATTTCCATAGATAATAAATGAAATTTCCAGATAGGCAAAGTTAAAAAAAATTCTGCTTGAGAGCTTAGTTTGATTTTAGTATATTTGTTTGATATATTTTGACATGTGATGCGGACAATATGTTTTAACAAATATAAAGCTTTATTTTTTAAATTTATGTCATTTTAATTTGTCATTAAATAATTGCCTGATCTGCCATAATTTCCAATAACTGTAATAATTTAAATAGATACAAAATTTTAAAAATCTTAAAATCCAGAACTGCACGACTATGAACATTTAAACTGATAAGACTTAGTAGAATTTGATTATTATTTTAACTGTAAATAATGTTTTCTAATCTTTTAATCAATTTTGTGGTTCTTCTCTAACCCTTCTCCAATTTATCAACATCCTTCTTAAATTGTGGACAGCAGAACTGGACACTGTATTCTACCTGTGATTTCACCACTGCAAAATACAGAAGTAAAAATAATCTCTCTATTCTTATTTCAGATTCCACTGTTTATGCATTCAATGATCATATTAACTCTTTTGGCCACTGGGGAATAATGCTGAGCTAATTATCCACCATGCCCTCCCCACTCCACCACCCAAATCTTTTTGAAAGTCACTGATTTCCAGGATAGAGCCTCACATCCTCCAGGTACGATATATGTTCTTTGTTTCTAAATATATATAAAATATACACACACACACACACACACACACACACACTTAGCTGTATTAAAACCAAGGCTCAACAAAAGTGCTGTGTGCTAGGGGTCAGCCTAAAAACTTAAGCACCTAGGTGTGTGCACCACCCCAGCTATCAGAAAGCTGCGGTGTGGTGCACAAAAGGCTCCTGTTACCAGAAAAAAGCTACTACCCGTGGCATTTTGGGAGGCGGAGAGGCATGGGCGATGAAAGTCTTGGGGCCGTCTCTTTTTTTAGGTGCCGGGGAGCGTTCGCCTCCCTGGATACTTCAGCAAAGCTAGCTATAGCAACCAGGATTTGTTGAGCCCTGATTAAAAACACAAATTGTTTGTTTGCATCCAGTTTACCAAGTAATCTAGATTATTCTGTATTAATGACCTGTCATCTTCATTAAGTACTTCTCCCCCAAATTTTTGGGTCCTCTACAAATTTTATTAAATTTTGCTTTCTTTTAGAGAAGTGTTATAGTACAGGGCTAAGAACAGATCCCTCCAGGACCCTTCTAGAAACACACTAGTTTTTTAATCAAAGTATTGTTCCGCACCAAGTGAAACGCCTTAAAGAATTCTAAGTATACTACATCAACATTATCACTTTCATTAATCAAATCTGTAACCTCATCAAAATAAAAGCCAATTAGTTTGACAGAATCTATCTTCCATAAACCCACATTGATTAGCATTAATTATATTATTCTTCTTTAATTCTTTATTAATCAACTCCAATTTCCACAATTCCATTTTCAATGCATGCCTAGCAACTTAATTGCTTTCATGATTGATGTTCTGATGGGAAATCACATATGTGATATAAGGATCATTTTCAAAAGATTTTTCCCTTCTGAGAACTTATTACTCTCAAAATGCAATATTCTGTAAAAGAGCTAGGCTACTTTTGGCCACGTTTATTATAAATTATGTAAATTTATTAGAGATTTGAGCACATCAGGTCAACTAGTATTATTTGACTTGCTTGCTCCCTAGAAGATATCTTTATCAGAATGCTGTGTAGTACCAGACACATTCATTTTTCTCAAGCATAGATGTGCATCTGGAGCCAATAAATACCCTGGGAGTTAGGGATAGCTTTGTACTGGAAATGATTCTGCAATTTGGCAAGTTTGAAGAACCTCAGATGGCAGCGGCATGTTATCCTAGGTATGTTATACGTATGAGTATGCATCAGTATGTAAATGTACACTATGAATATTGCATGGACGAATATGCCACCTGAATTGTACCCTTTTTCCCCACAATGGTGTTCACTCACAATGGCGTATCCCACAATGTCTAGAATAGTACAATTTGGCATTTTATATAAGTGGGTAGGAAAACTGTCAAGACTAGTCTTGTGTGTCTTCTTTTCATATCATACTGTTTTGTATTTGGAAAATAAATTGGATCAGTTTGGGATCTTAAACATTCTTCATAACAAGCCACAAGTGTAGTCAAACACTTAGCTATCTTATTAATGAACAACTTGATGGGAACATATAAGCCTTAAGTCTGATATTATTTAAACTACCTCAGCATGGCAGATTTCCATTCTAAATTTATACTTGAGTATTTTTTGAAGAGTTTAAAAGCAGAATATTATCTGAATTCCACAAGATTTGTGGGGAACTATGAAAAAGGTTTAACATAAACATTGTAATCTGATTGCCTAGAACTGGCTTCATGGCTCCCCTACAGCATTAAACCTTCACATGATTCCTCTTTACTGGATTCAATGTGGTTATGGATTGAACACATTTAATATGTTTTCTTTTTGGAGTGATCCCTCTAAATAGCCTCAAACAGGTAAGTGCAGATGATTATATATTTCCATTCCTGGAGGAGGAGAATACAGAAGGTGCTTATACTCAGTTCTTGATCTCAGTGGCTGGCTGGAACTAGGTGTACTTTCTTCCTCTCAGAATAATTCTCCTCTGCAGCTATCATTAAAGAAATGCCTTCTGAGGAACTTATTTGGTTCCGATTTGGAAAGGATTTGTTTTTTACTTTCACTGAATCAAAAATTTAAGAAGGAATAGACTGATTGAAATATTTTGTTCATCCTCCATCCAGTGCAGTATTGCTCCCTACACTCTATTTGTTAGTGGTTTATCCAGCCTAACTCTAAATAGTCCAACAACAGGGGCTTCCACAAGTACTTCTATTGATACCAGGCTTCCTCAATATCCAACTTCATAGTATACCCAGCATTTTCGAGTCCAGAAAAGGGAAAAAAGTGCTCATATTTTCCCCTCAATAAAGGTAGTCAACCACCACAAAATAGTCCACTTAATCAAACATAACACTTTTCTTTCATTCAAGAATCTCAAGATGTTTACAAACGTTCACATATCTTCACAAACCAAAGAAGTAAACATAATTCCTATTTTACAGATAGGGAAACTGAGGCAGAGAGTGGTAACATCACCCATGCAATGTCACACACAAAGACTTTGGTACAACTGAAAGCAGCATCCCACAATTTCTAGAACTATACCTTAACCATTCCTCTTTAATAATGAGACATTAATGATGTTTGCCAAAGTAGTATATACATTTTCAGTTGTTCAAAGATGCTATTAAGGTTTCTGCATAGTTGGGCAGGTCTGAAATATAGCCTAGTTTCAAAACAACACACACTTTAGTGAGGATTGGTGTACTTAATCCACCCTGGAGGAAAATAGTTACTGATTATCAGCATGCTTGGTGCTATATACACAGAAACTGGAGCCCTGTCTCAAGGAGTCTTAATATTAGATCTAGACAACTCCATTTCAGAATAATACTGACAGATACTGTAAAATATTTCTCCCCAAAATGCAGTCCAAATTGCTGCAGAAATATATTTGTAATATTAGAGTTCTAATATTTATTTGGTTACACAGCAAGTCTAATTACATGGTCTTAAAATAGAAACAGTATGGCACACAAATTTAGTGAGATTTACATAAGCTTCCTAATCCTTTACTTCATTATCCCCAACAAATTTGTTATCAGTAATTTATTGGCTGTATCAAGTGTATGCTCCGTCACTATTCAGACACCACAGGTACAGTGTACACTGATCTCGGTTACATCTTTGCATAGTTTTTGCACCTTAATTCTTGACCTATGTTTGTTTGTCTGAGTTACATAGTAGGAGTGTGATCCACAAAGGTACTCAGGCAACTAAATCCTGATTTTAGGAATCACTGCAGTCCACAAGACTCATACTCAACTGCCACCTAACCCTTTAGATGCCTAAACTCATTCAGCACCTACATTTTTATCTCTGGGCACATGCACTGCAGCCTCATTCTACATGCCCAGGTGCCTATTAACCTGCTTGAGCACTCCTGCCTCATGATAGATGTTAAGATGCCTATCTCCTGCCTATGCCCCAGAATGATTCTCAAGGCAAGACAGACAGGTGTTTGGCTGCTTAAATCACATCCAGGGACCCAATCTAGTAGGTGACCTTTGGGCATGCCTATCAAATTGGAATCCTCAGGCAATCTGGGGAGCAGGGGGGAAACTGTCTTTACAACCTTTAGCCTAATGGATAGGCAACTGACTTAACTCAGTTCAAGTCCCCTCTCTATGAACAGGGACCTGTGATCTCTCATCTGAATTTCTTAACTACTAGACGATGGAATATTCTGATATGGATCTTCCTCAATCTCCCCTACTGTAGTTGTTACACTTTAATTAAATATTAATTGGACCAGTGAAAGAGTTAGAATGATTCTTCTACAGCCTAGTCATTAAACCACTCATCTAAGAGGCGACATCTTTGTTCAAATCCCTTCGCCCCATCAGGAGCAGAGGAGACTTGTAGTGGGGGGGTCTCTCAGATCCTGGATGAGTGCCCTTATCATTGTTAGACTAAAGGTTATCAGGGAGGTCCTCCTTCCCCACCCCGCCAGTCAATTAGTTTCAGGCCCTGCAGGATGCCTATCTTCTCCAGGGTGCCAGCAAAACTAGGCACTTTTTTTACAGCCTCGACTTAAGCAACTATCTCTGAAAGACAAACAAGGAAGCTTGCAGCACTTTTAAAGACTAACCAATTTATTTAACCTATAGGCTTTCATGGGCATAACCCACTTCCTCAGATGGGTTATACCCACAAAAGTTTGTGTGTTAAATAAATGGCTAATCTTTAAAAGTGCCACAGGACTCCTTGTCTGTTTTGCTGAAACAGACTAACACAGCTACCCCGCTGAAATTTGTTTCCAAAGGAAGAGCAAGGTTTAGCACATTCCCCTTTGGTCAGCATCTCCCATTGGCTATTTTAAGCACCATTCTGCCTAAGGTGCTGACTTTGTCCATCACATTCTAAGGTGCTCTCTCTATTCTCTCCCCATTCATTCTATAGGGAGCCTAGGCGCCTAACCTAGGCTTTGTGAATCACAGTATTGTTCCTGTGATTTCCTAAGCGCTTAAAAGCTGGGCACTGCCAAACTAAACATTTGTAGTGCTTAAGTCCCTTACTAGATCTGGGCCTCAGCTCTTAGCAGCATTAGCTTCCTGCACATTTTGTATATTTTACATACATTTACTGTACTGCAAATAGTAAGGGGACACATATGTAGATTCCGTGATCTAAACCTCCAAGGGACCATCTCACAGAGGAGGAACAATTTTGGAACATAATGCTACAGTTTCTATGAAAACACAAAGGGGATGAATGTGCCCATTAGGTAGGGGAATGGCTGAGCACACAGCATCATATCCTATAAGGAAAATAAACAGGTTTAAAACTCAGGCCTTTGTTTGGATTGGGGGGGGGGGTGCAGTAAGGAGAGGGGACAAACAGCATCCCCCCGCTAAGAAAATTACTGAAGAGGAGGCAGTTGGAAGGGGGAACTGCCTGGTTTTCCCACATCAGCCCCAGCACGGTACTGAGATGAGATCAGCCAGCAGAGAGGGTGACAGGGCCCCTCTTCCCTTCCGCCCACCTTGGACAGACCCCGGGAAATGCACTAAACAGACGCAGGGGCTTTTTTCACCTCCACTCTCGCAGCAGCGGGGACAGACGTGACAGGCTCGTGGGCGCCTGCAGCAAACCCCTGGGCTCAGGCGGCCCCTGCCCGGCCCAAGCCCCCCAGAAGGCGAGGCTGAGGGCCCAACACCTCGCCCAGCCGCCCCGCCCCCGGCCCCGGCTGGCCCCTCACCAGGCGGAGCTGGCTGGTCTCGTCGTAGGAGAGGAAGCCGAGGATGCTCTCGATGGCCACGATGGGCAGCCCCACCAGCGTGTTGCTCTGGGGGAGCTGCTCCAAGAGCGCCGGGCTCCCCTGGGGCTGGGGGCCGGGGGGCGGGGAGAGGCGAGCCGAGGCCAGGGCGCCTCCTTCCCCCTCCGACAGGAGACGCTCCTCCGCCACCGCCGCCATCTTGGGCCCTGTCCCCCTCCTTGGCTGGGGGCGGGGGGACTTCCTGTGACAGCACTTCCGCCCCTCGCCCGCCTTCAGCGCCGCTAACGGGGCGCGGCAGGGTCGCCCCGCCCCCACGGGGGTGTCTGGGCTCTTGCCCCCCCCGCGCTGACCCCCCCCCGACCCGGCCGCCGTGCAGCCCCTCCCCCCACGGGACACTCGCTTGTGCTGCTGGCGCCGCGGAGCACCCCGCGCCCCCTGCGACTAGCCCTTGCCCCGCTCCCGGCGCGGGGCCGGGGGGCAGGGAGAGCGGCCGCGGCCGCGGCCCCGAAGGGGCTGGAAGTGGGGTGTGAATCTGCGGGGAAGGCTGGTCCGGCCACGCCCCCTGCCCCCAAAGAGCTCCCAGTGCCGGGCCGGACAGCGAGCTAGAGGGCAAGGGAGGAGAACAAAGGGGTGGCTCATGCCTTGCTTAGCCAGCAGCTGTTCTTTGCCGGCTGAAAAGCCGGGCAGCCTACAGGAAGGCCGCCTAGTTGTAGGAGGCTGCTGGGAGGCTCTTGAGACAGCTCCAGTGTTGCCCTAGCTTTGTCCTGCAGGTAGTGAAGAGAGTGCCCATCTTCCTCCAAGGGGCCCTGTGGGACCACGGTGCTTCTGCAGCATCTAGGGCTCAGAGCTGCCAGCTGGCCGTGCACCCAAGGTCTCCTGCAGATAAATTGGAGAGAGACTGAACGTGTATGGTGTTTTCCAACCTCCATCACAGAGAGGAGCCAGGGTCATGTGTGCACTTAAGAGGGATGGGCCTCTGCTTCTTTTTGTCACTGTTTGTATTACCACAATACATAATGTAGTTGACCAGATCAGTCCTGGACTACTAGAGAGACAAGGTGGTGAGGCAATATTTTTTCCTACTGCAACTTCTGTTGGTGAAAGGCAAACTTTTTCAGGTCATACACCATATATAGAACAGTCATAGCCAAACTTTTCAGCCCTAGAAGCAAATACTATTTCCAAAAGTCAGTGAAGCACAGTCAATACTATAGGGCAGTTCTCTGCTTTGATCCACCCTTTGTGCTGCTTAGGCAGCATAGAGAGTTGGAGGCTACCTACAAGTCCCCAGCTGGCAGCATGTGCCAGCCCCTATAAGCACCTTTCTGAGCCTATCATCATCTTGCCCGAACCCAGTGCCAATGGCTAACTGGGGAGGGGCAGCAGCAAGATGAGCCACCACCATGGGCAGAGTCCTTTTGCCATTTCTGGAGAGGGGCAGCAGCAAGAACAAGGAGGAATTATAGACCAATCAGTTTAACATCTGTACCAGGAAATATAATGGAGCAAATAATTAAGGAATCAATTAGCAAATATCTCAAAGGGAATAAGCTTTTAAGTGATAGCATGGATTATCAAGAACAAATTGTGTCAATCTAATGTGATAGCTTTCTATGACGGGATAACAAGCCTTGCGGATAGAGGGGAAGTGATAGATGTGGTGTATCTAGACTTTAATAAGGCTTTTGGTATGGTCTCACATCACCTCATTAACAAATTAGGGAAGTACATCCTGGATGGAGCTACTATAAGATGGGTGCAAAACTGATTGGATAACTGCTCCCAGAGAGTAGTTAATGATGGTTCACAGTCATGCTGGAAGGGTATAACAAGCGGGGTACTGCAGAGATTTGTTTTGGGTCCTGTTCTGTTCATTATTTTCATCAATGATTTAGATGATGGCATAGAGCATACACTTAAAAGTTTGCTTTTGATACAAGCTGGAGGGATTGCAAGTGCTTTGGAAGATAGGATCACAATTCAAAATTATTTGGACAAACTGGTGAAATGGTCTGAGGTAAATAGAATGAAATTCAATAAAGACAAATGCAGATTACTCCATTTAGGAAAGAACAGTCCATTGCACACATATAAAATGGACAATGACTGCCTAGGAAGGAGTACTGTGGAAAGGAATCTGAGTGTCATAGTGGACCACAAGCTAAATATGAGTCAACAGTGTGACACTATTGCAAAAAAGCAAACATCATTCTGGGATGTATTAACAGGAGTATTGTAAGTAAGACATGAGAAGTAATGCTGCTCTACTCCGCCCTGATTAGGCCTCAACTGGAGTATTGTGTCCAGTTCTGGGCACCACATTTCAGGAAAGATGTGGATAAATTGGAGAAAGTCTAGAGAAGAGTAACATGAATGATTAAAGGTTTGGAACACTTGACTTATGAAGGAAGATTGAAAGAGTTGGGTTTGTTTAGTCTGGAAAAGAGAAGACTCATAGAGGACATAACAGTTTTCAAGTACCTAAAAGGTTGTTACAAGAAGGAGGGAGAAAAATTATTCTCCTTAACTGCCAATGATAGGACAAGAAGCAATGGCACCTATTCTTCATAAACTTATCTAATTCTTTTTTGAAAACTTGGCTTTGGTCTTGGACTTCACAACATCCTCTGGCAAAGAGTTAAACAGGTTGACTGTGTGTTATGGGAAGAAATGCTTCCTTTTGATTGTTTTAAACCCGCTGCTTATTAATTTCATTGGGGGACACCTAATTCTTGTGTTATGTGAAGTATTAAATAGCATTTCCTTATTCTCTTTCTCCATACCAGTCAAGATTTTATAGACCTCCATCGTATCTCCCCTTAGTCGTTTCTTTTCCAAGCTGAAAATTTGCAGTTTGTTTAGCTCTTCTCAGATGGAAGCTGTTCCGTGCCCCTAATTATTTTAGTTGTCTTTCTGTGTACCTTTTCCAATTCCAACATATATTTTTTGGGATGTGGCAACCAGATCTGCATGCACTAGTCAAGATGTGGAAGTACCATGGATTTATACAGTGGCATTATGATATTTTCTGTCTTCTTATTTATCCCCTTCCTTTCTTATTGATTCCTAACACGCAGTTAGCTTTTGTGCCTGCCACTGCACACTGAACAGAATTTTTCAGAGAACTATCCACAATGGATTCCAACAATGGCATATTAGGCTGCAACAGTAGGAATGTTGCCAGCAGATCGAGGGAGGTGATTATTCCCCTCTATTTGACACTGGTGAGACCACATCTGGAATACTATAGACTCACCAACACCTGGTCCCACAGCATACTGGATGTTCCTTGGAAATCCAAGTTATTGCCATTCAAGTACTGAACAGTTCAACCCTAAAGCTACATATTAACTGGAGTGGATTTTTGGGGACCCCTTATGTTCAGTTTGGAAAACTACATGCTTCTACTCACAAAGGTATGAAATTTAGTCCAGTGTAAAGGACCACTACAAGGCTTTGTACCATTCAAATTCCTTTCCAGGTAGGTCCAATGCTGAGGAACTAGTTTGGTGTGTGGAGGGAGATGGGGTCAATGTATACTGTTCTGGAAAAAAAAATGACATCATTTGTTTAATATTCATAGTAGTAAATATGGTAATACCCAAAAGATGCAATTGGGAGTCATGGCCCTGTTGTCCTGAGCGCTGTACAAACACACACCAAAAAGAACAATCCCTTCCCCTTAGGATTTACAATCTATAGATTTAGTGCTTACAGTATGCTGGGCAAACTAAAGATGCATTGATACAGAAAAGCAGTGAAGCAGCATTTATGAAAATAGGAAGGAGAAATTGGGGAAGTATGAGCCTAAATGGCTTTTACTATCTGTCTCTTAGAACATTCACAAAAACAGGAAAAAATCATCTGATTTCCTAATTAAGGGCCCAATTATTCTGTCAGTTACTCTGGTGTAAATCCTGAGTAATTACTTTGGCTTCAGTACGTTACTTTAAATTTACACTTAATTTATTTAATAAAAGAATTTGGCCCTAAAAAGGACAGACAGGAAATGCTTTTGATGATCATCAGTTGAATCAGGCTTTATTGGTACGACAAGCTGTGTAAATGTTGCCAAAGTGTAACAAAAAGACAAGCCATCAAGCATCTGTCAGAGACAGGCATAACCCACTTAGAATAGAGTTACGTACTGTGTTTGGGATTGATCTCCTGTGTCTGTCTGTCATTACAGTCCATTCCTGATCTTGTAGCTGGTTGCTGTAACATGATGCCATCTTCACCAGGACAAGCTAAAATAGAATATGATTTGGTATGAGCAATGGGAACATATGTCAGTATGAAAATATATTAAGAAAATATGTAAATTGACCAAGAAAATATATTAACTAAGGATACTAACTGCAGCCCTTCCAAGGCCATCTACACTAGTAAAATAGTACAGTCCTAGTGTGGGTGTTTCCTACATCAACTGAAGGTTTTTTTCTGGCAGTGTAGTTAATCTGCCTTTTTGAGGAGCAGTCGCTAAGTCAATAGAAGCATACTGCCATTAACCAAACTGTGTCTGAACTGGAGGTTAGGTTGACCTAACTATGGTGTTTAAGGTGCAAATTTTTTCACAACTATCAGTGACGAAGATCTAATTTGTAAGTGTAGACCAGGTCCAAGAAAACTATTTGTGAATTCAAAATTCATATTGATCTTGTGGTATGTTGGATATTTTGTTAAAATTTTGATCTAGCAGTTTAAATGCTCAGGGGTTTTACTGGGGCTCTGTAGGGAAGCATGTGATCAGATTCAGTCTGGAAGCAGCCAACCAACCTAGAGTGACAAGGAACAAGGTAGAAAGATCAGGGTGAACTGTGCTTGTGTATTTTAGGGAGCAGCCTGCTCTCTCTCTCTCTCTCTCTCTAGTTTTGGGTTCTTGTTTGTTATTGATTGGAATTCTAATAATAAAGTAGTGTGACATTGCAACTTTTCTGCAAGAGTATTTTATGTTTGTATCTAATTTCTCTGTGTATGCTGTGAAAGAACAGATTTCACTGGCTCTTCCCTTGACTTCTGTAGGATTACTCATGTGAGTTAAGGGAGATAGCTGGAGACTCAGGAGTTAATCAGTGACAGTAGATGGAGGAAAGAATAAAGTTTCAGTATTAAATCGCTCTCTACATCTCATGAACACTCAGCACCACTTTGTGGCCAATCAGTATGTTGAGGTTTCTGCTGGGTGGGAGTGCAGGTTCAGGCACAGTCTAAATAAGAGTCAGCACATTTCCTGACCTAGCTGCCGTAAACACTCCTCTTCACTCGCCAACCATCAACTCCATTTCTGGGGCTAGAAGTGCCTCCAAGTAAAAAAAAGGTTGTGCTCCTGTGGACTGCTTCAGTTGCTTCAAACAGACTTTCTGTTCCACAGGGCCTTCTGCCAGAGTTTGCTGAGAGAAGCTGGCAGAGGCCCTAGGGTGAATCTGGTTCAGTGAATACAATTCAGTACTGAGAAGAAAGCAACAGAGGGAGGAAAAATACACCACATACTGAGCACATACGTGTGTCAAACTAGCTTTTTGGGGAGGTGGAGAGAGTGAAGGACTGATATAGGGAAATTTGTTTCTTCTGTCTTTAACGCATAGCATAGGCTTTCTTTAGCTAGAGAAATGTTTGTATATCGGATTACCTGTGAAAAAGCCATTGCTTTAAATTACAAGGAAAAGAGTTTATGAGGAGAAAACTAGGATTTTAACCTAACAAATATTTTGAGAGGGTTTGCAGAATCTTTGATTCATGGAAGTTCACCTAGCCAAAGGTAGGTTGGAAGAAGTGATTGACTTCGCTATATTCATTATGAGTGCTGTGTGTGTGAAGTGGTATTGACAGTTCACCTTCTGAATTTGTAGAGTCCCCGTGTAAAATCCTCATAGAAATCTCAAATGAAGAGCAGATTCTGTTACAGCATAGCTCAATACAGATTTCTTTAGTAGTTTCAAGGTGCTGCTGGCTTTTTGCTTGTAAATAGTTATTAGCTTACTCATTGTTATGATTATGATTTGACATTTGTGTAGTGCACCTGGTGCTTTACAGAGGTGATTTGGGTTATGAGATAAACGGTTTCAAACAGTTCTCTAGTCTCTCTTACTTTTCAGATTAAAGATCCAAAGAATCAGATGCTGCATCTCTATTGCCTTAAATCATGTGTAGTCATTCCTGTAAGTGCAAAGTGGGTCTAAAATTATATCACATTAGAATGGTAGCATTATACACACACTTTGTACAGATGCAAATGATAATATAAAATACAAGACAAGCCCTTGATATTTCCAGTGTGATATCATTATGTGATTTCCCTTCCCATTGCTGAGAAAAACACTGGTTTGAGGTGAGAATGTCACGCGGAGTTCAGTTTTCTGTCAGTTCTTCTTGTTTTTCAGATGACCTATATATTAACTTTGCTTTGTCTGTCTGTCTGTATTCCCTGTGCTTTTGCACCTTTCTCCAGCAGATGGCATAATGTTTATAGGTTTTAATAGCAACCCGTACCCAGCACAAAGCCAGCCAACCTTTTGCAAACAAATGCATTCACAGTGCTTAAAATGCCTTGTACAAGAAGTCTGACCAATCTGAATTACTTCTGTACTTGTTTTGTCCCTTTTAGTGCGTTGGTTTTAAGGTTGTCTGTTCTAAAAATCTGGTTTTTTAATATTATTTTTATTTACATAGAGTACTTATGACACAACCCTCAACAGCATTTCAAATGGCCATCCAATAAATCCTTCAACAAAACCAAGCCAGCCAGCCAAAAGTCCAATAACTGATGGATTCTTCATGAGGCGTTTACCAATGTGGTGGGCAATAGAAAGTGGACTACATCTGAGGAGAGTAGGTTCAATTGCCCCACTGAGCTCACGCACACAGCAAGGAGTTTCCCCTTTCAGCAAGCAAAGTTATGGAGTTAATCACTTACCTCTATAAGACTCCTCAGACCCTTTAGAGAGTCCTTTGAAATATCTGGGCTCCCCATATGTGGAGGGCAAGTGATAGGGATTGGGTATGCTAGGTGCATCCTCTTGAAAATTAGTGATGTATCCTTTAATAGTTAACACAGTCTAAGGCATCCCACTTGAGAAAGGGTTCTAGGTGGAGGCCACAGAAATCTGGCTCCAAAAGAAGTAACCAGTTTGCTACGAGGCTCCAGAGCTGGTACAAAGATAGTGCTTTGTGGCTGACCCTGCCCCTTAGCCCATCTCCTGGGATCTGAATGGATCTCAGAAAACTGCAGATTCTGGGGTCAGTAAACCCCTTCCCCTTACCTTCTGAGGGGCAAACTCTGCCTCCACAATAAAAGACCCATAATCTCCCTGCATCATCTAGTCCTTGCCACAACCACTTCCATGGGAGGGGGGTGATCTGATCAAGGATCATTTTTTTCTAAAATAATCTGGATATCAAAATTGAACATATAAATAATAAATTTAAAACACCCGTAAGAAGCACTAGGGACCAGCTGGTGACTCAGTGAAGTTGAGTGAGAACAGTGTGGCTTATACGGGTTTTCTTTTTCCAGCAGTTCAGTGACATTCCTTAAATGTCACCTCTTTGCAAAGAAAGTAACAATGACACCTACAGACATGGCAAACAGATTAAAAGGAGATAAAGGGATAAAAGCATGTTTGAATTTTTTTCACCCTTGGAATTCTGTGTGAAGCCTCTGTGTTTAACTGAACTCTCATCCCACCATTCTCCCTGCAGCAATTCTTTCCCCCACCTAGCCTCCAGGAAAAACTGGTTTTACCACAAAAACAACCAAGGACTGTTGTGGCACTTTTAAAGACTAACAAATTTATTTATCTCATGAGCATGGAAAGTGTCTGACAAAGTAGGATTCCACCCACAAAAGCTCATGCGATAAATAAATTTGTTAGTCTTTAAAGTGCCACAGGATTCCTTTTGTGTTTTGCTGAACTAGATTAACACACACACACACACACACACACACAAAAAAACCCCAAACAAGGAGTCCTGTGGCACTTTTAAAGACTAACAAATTTATTTTTCACATGAGCTTTTGTGGGAGAAAATTTCACTTCGTCAGACGCTTTGAAGATGAGGAATTTACACAGCTACCCCTCTGGTTTTACCATATGGGACTTGACACAGACTTAACAGTAGGTGGCACTGGACAGTAAATGTAAACACCAGGCATGAATTTGATCCTATACTAATTTTACATTGATGTTATTCTGTTTTCAACAGACTAACTCCTTATTTACTCCCTTCTAAGTGACATAAGAAAGAGGCTCAGCGTATTTTCCATTAAAGAGATTGTTTCCCATTATAGCCAGCTGGCAAGTGTAGCAAAGTGATTTTTCAGCATTTTATATTATGGACAAAATATGACAAAATAGTGCTCTATCATATGTGGGTACTCTACTCACCATGAGAGAAGCAGCAGAGATGCCCTTGAGCAATTTGGAATCAGGACGACAGGTTGCAGAATGAGAAGATGTGTAGAATTTACTTGTTAACAGATTTGCTGCTGAAGGAACGTACTCAGTAACAGGAACTATAGAGGTGTAGCAAAGCTTTGAGAGGCAGGAGTGCTGGAAAGAAACTGATTTTTATTTCTTGGACCCATATGACCAGAGTCAGGGAAGCAAAAAATAAGGCCCCTGTTATATTGGAGGGATGAGTATGCATTGACTCCAGTGGCTACTGTTACCTTTGGTGCCCCCTAGCAGTCCAGATCATCCTCTCTGCTTGGGCAAGTGAATAAGGCTGATAACAAGTGGATCTCTCCTGAAAGAGCATAAAGATTGATGGCTCTGTTGCATTGTCACTCCTCCCTTGGATTCTATGCAAGCCATTCCAGAAGCATTATTTTTACTGGATCCCTTCCATTACTGCTTCTGAGTGGCTGTACAGGGACACAGACAGTGGAACCATGTCTCTTGCTGGAGCCATGCTGCCAGAAGAGGCAGCCAGAAAATATGGCAAAGAGGCAGCTCAATAGGTAAGCTGACTCCAACTTCTGTGGCTCTAACCTTCCCAGGAATAGGAGGCTTTGCCACCCTGTTCATTCTGCAGCCCACAAACCTCTTCCCAGTCTTGAAAACTCTGGGAGATGAACCTTGCAGAGTTTTCAGGTCTCCACCCACAGGATTTGCTGGAGGAGGGAGTGGTCTTTTCCTTAGCTATCAAACCGATCTTCCTTGGAATTAATAAACTGTGGTGGACAATTCATTTCATGCTTATCTAGTCTAGTGAAATTCATGACTGAATAATACAAAGGTAAAAATGGGGAATGCTAAGGGAAAAATAAAAAAAAAGCACTTGATGCTAACTTAACATGTATGTAGATGCAAGTGCATTTGACCCCCTGTTACCTGCAAAGTGGGCTAGTGATGCCCTCTAAATGTTGGAGTGGGGACTGTGATCTAACAGGAATTGCTAGGTGGTAGTGAGAAGTCTACTGCTTATGGCTATGTCTACACTTGCTAGTTAGTTCAAATGAAGGAAGCTTAATTCGAACTAACTTAAGCCTTGGCCACACTAGGATTTCATTAGTTCGAATTAAGGGCTTCCTTAATTCGAACTAATAAATTCAATTGCTTAGTTCGAATTAACGGTTAATTCGATCTGTTAATTCGAACTAAGTCAAATGTGGCCATATTAGTTTGAACTAACTGCTTAGTTCGAACTAATTGGCAGATTGACCTTCCTGCAACTGACTAATTTGAACTAAACAAGTGCCCTGCATGGCCATGACTAGTTGGAACTAGCATTCTAGTGGGGCCATGCTAGTTTGGTAAAATTAGTTCGAATTAGTTAGTTCAAATTAACTAATTTGAACTAGCTTTTGTAAGAAGACAACAGAGTCCTGTGGCACTTCTAAAGACTAACAGATTTATTTATCGCATGAGCTTTCGTGGGAGAAGATCCCACTTCGTCAGACGCTTTGAAGATAGCTTTTGTAAGTGTAGACATAGCCTATGAGTTACACAGCCTGGACTAAACTTGAAACAAATGATGCTCACCTCTTTATGAGGCCTGCATCTCCTTAGTAGGGTTAGGGGCAGGGTTAGTTGTTTGTAGAAAAGATAAAAATCTGGTTTGGTCTACACTACAAAGTAAGGTCAACCCGAGGCAGCTTACATCAACCTAACTATGGAAGTGTCTACATTTAAATTTCACTCCTGCTGACTTAACTACCCAGCTTCACCAACTTCATGAGTGGCAGAGTCAAGGTCAATGTAGTTAGGGTGACATAGTGTCAGTGTAGATACTGTGTCACTTAGGTCAACTGTTAGTGGCTTTCAGGAGTCTTCCCACAATGCCCCACATTGACACGACAATTGATACAAGTGTTCCTACTGCAGATGTGCATTGCCACCACAAAGAGCAAAATGAAAACAGGCATAATGTTCTTATGGTGGCAGCCCCATGAGGATGTAAGTTAGGGCAACTTAATTTTGTAGTGTAAACTAATCCTCAGAGTTTGTGCTCAGAAAGGCTTATGTTGGCCTGCAGTGTCCAAATGGTAGTTACAACTACCAAAAGAGCAATAGAAGTGGTTTAAAACCTCTTTTATTGCTGATTTCACCTAACAGACTCCAGTCTTGACTGAGTTTAGAAGGATTTTGCAGTTACATTCAGTGGCTTATATCAGATCTGCTCTGTTCTCCCACTCTGCCCTGTATCCAATAGTTGCTACTGAAAAATTGGTACAAAATTTGAAAAGAACACTGGGATCTACGTTACCACTTATGGGGTCATATATGCAAAATGAACGCAAAGTGGGTATAAAATACCACCAAACAGAATGGGAGCATTTTACACTCTCCCTTTGCATAGGTGTAAATGACTACATAGGTACAAGGCAATGAAGAATTAAGCCATGAATGAATAAAGACCATGGGATTAGAACACATTACATTACCAACACATTGACATCCTGTCTTGAGCACTAGCTCCCCACTGAAGTGAGGATCACTTACTGATGTCTGGATAAGGATAATGAAGAGCAGAGTCAGAAATTGCTGGATGTATCTTAGATTTCTTAGGAAAGGAATATGTTTTACTGAATTTTCATAAAATATTTTATTAATTAATGGTAATAAATAGTAGCAACAATATATATGAGTATATTTTGCTCTGGTGAAAGGAATGTATATTTTATATTGCTGAAAAAACTTCTGCAGAACTGTTTTTTTTTTTTAAATGGGGGTCTATGGTCTTTAAGCTAAATATCATTGACCACTGACAGAACACACAATTACAAAGAACCACATATTATAGACGTGGATACTCAAGACTTTTCTTCTTCAATAAATACTCTTTTAAAATGTTAGTGGGCAGAAAGAGTTAAAAGAACTTAGTCACAAGAGAAGGTAAAGACAATCCTTCATCTAGGAGGTAAATGGAGAATGTGTAAAAAAATTATATGGCTCAAATATCAGTTAGTCATTTATGAGAATTTCTCTGAGACCCAGATGATACTGTAAAGAGATGGCTAGTGTGTAAATATACCAATTCCCATTGCTGGATGAAATAAAAACTACTGAACACTATTTCATAGGCCCTGTACAGCTACACCTAGTGGAGAATATCCTATAGCTCAAGTGGTAGAAGGTTAATGCTCTCGGTGCAAAATGATCTGTTGTCATAAAAGTCTGAGTGGTAATGTATACTGCTGTGCAGTCCTAGGAAGCCAGAGCTTTCTAAATTAAGTCAAATTGAATCTTTCCCAAAAAACAAACAAGGAGTCTGGTGGCACTTTTAAAGACTAACGAATTTATTTATCACATGAGCTTTTGTGGGAGAAAATGCCACTTCATCAGATGCTTGAAGAGCATCTGATGAAGTGGGATTTTCTCCCACGAAAGCTTATGCAATAAATAAATTTGCTAATCTTTCACAGTGTCACGGGACTCCTTGTTTGTTTTGCTGAACTAGACTAACAGAGCTACCCCTTTGGAACTGAATCTTTCTTGCAACCACACAAAAATGTTTGTGTTGCTACTGAATAAAGAATCATGGGATTGTTCAGGCTTGCTAATAATAGAGCTAATATATCAACCAGAGTTCAATGAACTGGGAAGCTGCTGCATACACTAAATCTGTGACAAGAATGGGTTTTTAAAAATTATTTATTGCATTGTTTTTAAAATAGACTAGAATTGGTCACAGCACTGGGACAAGTGTGATAACATCCATGAAAAGGTTAATGCCAGCTCTCAGCAGCTCCAAGAAGTTGCTAAGAAACGGTGTCATATCCTCCTGGTATCTCCAGTGAGAGTCTGAGTAGATGATGTAATGCTCAAAATGTATGTTTCATTGGTTGGATCTGTTGCCACTCAGTGCCCTACAAGCAGGTTTATAGGCTGAAGTTCTGTGAAGTCTGAACTTTCTCCAAATTCCTCATATATGCAGTTTAGCCAAGCTTTTATTAAAGTTGGCAATTTTTTCCTAACTCGTCTCTGAACTTTTAATTACTATTGCTCCAAATAGAGCACTAACCCTGTATGAAAGGATAATTTCAGCTAGGTGGTAAGCCTGTACTTGCTTCCTATGCCTTCCACAGAAGCAGTATCAATGCCATTAAAAGTGCTTTGCAGTACATTCATCTATAATAACATACATATGGTAAGGGAATATTTGACAATTAAGGGATTGTGGAGAGATGTGTGAGCCAGAGTCATCTTCACAATTCAGATGACTGTTCATTTAGGAAACATTTTTATAGGCATTTTCCCATCATCTTTGAAACCTACTGATTCTTAAGGACAATATTTACGTATCTCTCTGTTTGCCAAGAAGATGATTTTACAGATGTGTAATGCTTGCGTGTCTCTGAGTGTAAAGTGCTTGACGCAGCAGTAAGCTGGCTGTCCTACAGAAGATGATGGAGTCAGCAGAAGAGATCAGCTTTCCATATGTTCAATTAATTTCCTCCTCTATGCCAGGACTCTTCTGCTCTTGTCCTGATATAAGAAATCAGGAACAAGTTTCTCAGTTTCTAGATCGTTGTTCCCTTCAGCACCTCATGGACTGTCCTTTCTTCTTCTTCCTTTGTTCTGTTCTCTCTTCCTTCTTATGTGTTTTTCTTCTATAGAAGCAGCATGTTTTAATGGACTGAGCACAGAGCTTGGAGTTGAGCTCTTGAAAACTAATTCCAGCTTTGTTGAAAACTGGATTTTTTTTACATTAATCAATTAAAAATAAAATGAAAATATCCTCTTTAAGATCTGTCTGTTTGTTTTTCTATCTGTAATATAGGAATAATCATGCTTCCTTACCTCACAGGCAAGTTGTCAGGATTAATGCAATAATGTTAAATTTTCTACAGTAATTTGAAAATAGATATATACAAGCTATGTATTATTCTTATTTTCCTCTCATTTGAGTATTCCTGTCTAAAATTATTAAAAATGCTTAATCTCTAGAAATAATGGGTGTGAAGAACAGCATTTTCTGCAGAGTCCCGAAGGGTGACTGTCTTACTTTCCAGCCTTTTTCTTGAACTTTATAGTTACACTAATGATTTAGGTCAGAAATTTATGCCCTACCCTGGACGTAGTTCTATGCATGGGGACCCCTCTACTTATATAGTACAGTTTGCAAGGTAGGGCCTTTGATTTTGTAAAGATAATAAATAAATATAATTAAAACTTTATATGGAAGGCATTGTTTCTTTTTGTTTATTTGTTTTGGTATTTAAACATTGCCTGTAAGATTTTGAACATAGACATCATACAATAGATCGGGAAAATGAAATTAGTTAGAAACCAAGGTAAAATTAATCATTTTAATATCACCAGCCAAACTACATAATATGAAAAAAGTAAAAGGAGAGCCCAGACAAGAGAGGCAGCATGGGCCAGTGGTTAAGACACTGCAAAATAGGATCAGGAGATAAGGGCTCCAGTCCTGGCTCTGCTGCTGAAGTGCTATGTGACTTTGGGCTCCCTGTTTTCCCTTTCACCTGTATGTCTTGACTGTTTAGATTGTAAGCTTTGTAGAAGTGGAGCTGTCTGCTACTGTGGGTTTATACAGTGTGTAGCAGAACCTGTCCCTATCTCAGTTGGGACCTGTAGGTGCTATGTAATTTAATAATCAAGGGTATTGCTATTTATAGTATAAGGATTTAAAAAAAATGTTTATCTTGCTGTCACCTTAACTTTTGATGGCAAAATAAACCATATAAAGATGCCTTTTTATCCCTACCTCTGCAAGTGTGGCCTGCTGGGCCCACATGGAGACCCAAGGAAGTCTCTGTGGCTGTGTGAAGGTGTAGTAGTCCCTACACTCACGGAGATAATCTTGCACTTTGCCCTCCCATGAAGCTTAAAACTTGGGCAACATCTCAGCAAGATTAATTTACAGGATCTGTTTCTTCATACTGGGAGTTCTGAAATTGAGCATGAGTGAATTTCCAAGACTGTGTGAGATTCCTACTATTCTGAGACAGACAACAGAATCCTGTGGCACTTTTAAAGACTAACAGATTTATTTATCACATGAGCTTTCGTGGGAGAAAATCCCACTTCGTCAGACGCTTTGAAGATAGGAAAGTTACAGAGTGGGAGGAAATTAAATGCAGGGGAGTGTATGACATAGCATCAGGTCAGGCTGTAACAGCAAATCAAAATAGGTGTTAGGATTCAAAACACTGGGGAACAGCACATAGAGGAGGGGGAGGTCAAATCACTTGTTGTAATGCGAGAAAAATCCATAGTCCCTGTTTAACCCCAAGACAACTGAGTCAAATTTGCATATAAATTCGAGTTCTGCAGTCTCTCTTTGAAGCTGTGATTTGTTATTTTATCTATCACAGAGTTAATGGCATGAATAGTTTCCTGTTCTTGCCTCTGGGGCAGGGTTTAAATAATTTCATTCACTGATAGATATCTCAGGTGTTGAGTGGGAAATCCATTGTCATGTATACACGTAAGAATGGGTGCACTCAAAAATACAAAGATAAAATTAGACAGATTTTGCTAAAGACAGAACTTAACCTCTGCGCAAGCATAGGTGCTGGAACTGGGGATGGAGGTAAAAAGTTGATACATAATTTAATTTAACATAATATGATTTACAGTTTGGTTCAATGGGTCTCAGCACCCCATTATAACAACTATTCCTGCACCCCTGTCCACAGGTGCCTTCAAAAGCCACAGGACTAATCAGCAGCGCAGAGCCGGTGAAATCCAAACCGGGCAAAGGATTTCTAATTTTAACCAGGGCGTTATAACTATATGTTTCACCCTCCTGGCACGGAGAAGGACTGGCAGTGCGGATGGCAGAGAGAAGTCCAGAGGCGGCGGGGGGAGGCAGGGCGAGCCCCCAGGGAGGTGAACTGTGAGGGCCGAGGAGGAAGCCCATAAAAAGCTCTCGCGGGCAGTTTCCGAGTCCCTGCCCGTCCCCCCCCCCCCCCCCGCTCTACTTGGCCAGTCTGTGCCGGGCCCGGGCCCCTCCTGGAGGTGGGACCGGGCGGGGCGGCGCTCAGCGGCTCCTCCTCGCCCAGTCGCCGGGCCGGGCTTGGCGGGGTTAGTTTCGGAGCAGGCAGGCCAGCGAGCCGGGGGCGGCCGGCGCGGCGGCAGGAGAGCGGAGCCCGAGGAGACAAAGCAGCGGCGGACCAGCGCCGGGCGGGGATCGGGCTGTGTGCGGCGCAGGCCGGGCTCCTCCTCGCAACAGGTTCCCGGGTCTGGCCCTTGGGCGCTTCGGCGGGCACCGCAGGCCGCTTCGCCGTCCCAGGCCCGGGCCGGCGGCTCCCTCGGCCCCCGGCGCACGAGCCAGCCCCATCCGCCTCCATGCGGTTCGGCTCCAAAATGATGCCGGTGAGCGAGGCCCGGCTGGGAGGACGGGGGCACGTGGGGCCGGACTCTGCCCCGAGACCGTGCGGGTGACCCGCTGGCACCGAGCGCGGCCCTCCTCGCCGGAGGTCGGGGCCGAGCAGAAAGTTGGAAGGGGCGGTCGGGCTGGGACTGGGACCTCGGAGCGCGGGGCTCGGGCCCCCCAGGTCAGCGATGGGGGCGGCCCCCCAGTCTCCCGCCTTCACCCCGGGTCGGGGCGGGTGGTGCTGTCTGGTCTGGGGGCGCGGCTGACTCCTTGGCCAGGACGTGCCTGGGAGAGAAAATGGACCCCGCCGTGGGGGAGGCAGAGGCGGGAGCCTGGGGAGACCATCTGTTTCGGGTCCGAGCCTGGGCCGCTCTGCGTGCGGAGATCCCCCAGCCCCGCTTTAGTCGCAGCTTTTACAGCTGCTCCGCTCGCTCCTGTGTCACGCCGGGGTCAGTGGATCCAGCCCCTGGAGGGGAATAGCGAGCCATGGGGGAAGGGGAGACGGGCCGCGGTTAGTACCGGAAGAGAGGCGAGCCGGGCTAGGCTTGGGGCCCGGGGCTGTGCCGTGCTCTGGGGCGTTGCTGCGTCCACTCCAGCTTCAGGGAAGCAGCTTGCTTGTGGGGAAACAACAGTGAAGGCAACATTGCTGCCGTTTAAAGGGACTTTGGAGGAAGGGTTTGCCATTCACGGTCTCCCTCTGGCTCTTGCATTCGATAAACTCGCCTGACTTTTTATTAAGGCTGTAACCAGCCATCAATTTGAACGATCTGGCTTCTGGTGCACAACAGCCCCTAAACTTTGAGTTTGTTCCACTCGGAGAATTATAGATGTTATGGCAGGAACTGGCTTCTTGGCACAAGGATGGAATGAACAAGCTAAATTGTTTTGCTCTTTCTTCTTTATTCAATGTGAATTTGCAGTTCTACTGAACAAATTCATTAACCATTCTTAGCAAATTAGAGTTCCTTAATTTGTCTAGACATAGAACCCTGCTACAGCCTTGAGATTTCCCACAACTTTTTAAAATGTCTGTGCTCCGAAAGGAAAAGTGTCCATGTTGTTTACAAAATAAACCAGATTTGGTCAATTTCTGGTTATCCTTCCACTGGCACTGAAGTAGGAATTGCTGAGAAAGATTTGTAGTTTCTTAAGGTTGTTTCCATGTTAGGTAAAAAAGGTGTACTTGTGAACTTGTGTTAAAATACAAACTAGTCTGTCTACCCAGTGTTTCTAATCCGAGTTTAGAAACTCATCTTTTCTTAGTGAAAGCAAGGCCGAATGCTGCTGAAATTGAGTAAAGGAATGAAATGGTTTTGCATTTGGCACAAAACCTCTCACTGTGGGAAGAGGGAGGTCCTTTATCACCATGTTGCAATTGGGCCAAGGGAGAGAAATAATAATATCTCTGAATATTTGATATTACCAACAACAAAAGGAGCTTGAAGTGAGCAATTTATTTCTTTGAATGGAACATTACAAGTAAATAAAATGTGTTGGGAATTCTTGTGCTCATAGAAAGCCTGAATAGAAATTGCTTTAAATATTTTAAGCTGCAGTATGCATGTGTTCCAGGCATATGGCATTTCTCTACGAGTGCTCGCAAAATCAGGGTGAACATTATGGGTAGGAGTAACTTTATACAGCTGCATAGTCTTATTGAGGTCAGTGGAATAACTCATGTATATAATATTATTCACAAGTGTATTTGCAGAATTGGACTGTTTTCTTCTGGTGCAGGATATTTTTGTTTAAAAACACCTTTCAGTCATAAATCCTGGAAGCTGACTGTATAAGTGTGGCTCTATAAACAGGAGAAGAATGACCATTTATAAGGAGATGATATTTGAGTATCTCAGGCTGAGAATGTTTGCTTGCTCTAGAGAAGATGCATCTCTTCTCCCTTTTCTATCACTCTCCTCCCTGTTGAGGAGTCAATAATGAATATTGATTTAGTCCGGTAGAACAAATCAAGGAAAGAGTAGGTGATTTATTGGTGTAATTAATGAGGTGACAATGAATATTGGTTCGACTAAAGTTTATATTCAAACTTTTTGGAGAATTGCATTTTCATCAACCCATGGAAATCTGAAGAAAAATAAACTATATAGTGGTAGCAAAGTATTAATTCAAAAGATCATCATAATTAAATCAAGTAAACATTCTGTCACCAGACAGTGAATCTGTGCAAGAGACCACTCTTCTCAGCCAATCTCCTGTCTCTGGAGATCATCCCAAAATATCCCCAAATATACAGCAACCAAGAATGACATTGAACCAAGAGGGCACTTGCCTTCTCAGTGTGATGGTGGAACTGTTATGGCTATGAGTATCTTCAGTTCCTAAATGGGCTGCTGAATGAGGAGTAGTGAGCTGGTCCATGTTTTGTTTTGTTTATTCCTTCTGGTAGCTTTTATTCTTTTCTCTACTTCTTTCCAGTTTTAGCTCTTCTCCACTGCTCATCCCCAGTAATTCAACCTAGCCCCTATAAGTGTCTGGTAACAGTCAGCCTCTATACTGCCATAGCCAGTGCAATGCATATATAATGTTAAATAACTAAGTAACTCTAGTCATCAGGGAGCATTATAACTGAAGTCTCTTTCTTGCAATGAGGCTGGGTAGCAAGCAACTAGGTTGCTGTTGAAGGTATATACTAGGAGAGTGCTGTAAATTCTGCAAAAGAGTGTGTGCCTCTATGTACACATGCATTGATGGCACCTTAGAAATGCATGCAGAGGTAGTGATAGGGTTAAAGCCAGAGAATTAAATGAGCCTTATAAAATTGTCTCACCTTCCATCTGTTGAAGGCTTGTGGGAGGGAGTGCGACTTGTACTGTTGCGTAGTGATGAGGAGCAGGCACATTTTCTAAAATAGCATATCTTTTTGCAACATAATTGGTCCCCTTTGCTGTTTTTCATTGTTACCATCAAGATGAGTAGATGTTAGGAAATAATTTGCGTCATTATGTGTGCTGGATAAATAGTCTTGCTGAAATGGTGGGAGGTTTCACAGATGGAGCTAGCTAACGCAGATTGTTTGACAGCCAGAGGCTTCAATTCAGTCGGAAATCCTTATAGGGCATAAGCGCTCTAAGGTCTGGATTTACACAGGGACTTAGGTGCTGTGATGCAAAGCATTGCGGTGCCTAACATTTAGGCACCCAGAAAATGACAGGAACAATACTGATCTACAAATCCTGAGTGAGGTGTCACCAGGCTTCCTATACAGTGAATGTGGGGGGTGGGGAGAGAGGAACCTACCAATGCACTCTATAGAAGTCCACACTGTAAGTGGGGAGCACTTACGCTAGCCAGTGGGAGATGACTATGAGAGGGGTGTGTCCAAAGGCCTACTTTTACCATCAAAATAGGTGCCCAAGTCCAGGCTGCATGGGAGATGCACAACTGGGCACACCTCTCTTAGGCCATGTACACACTACAGGATAATTGCGCAACAAGCCCGTTGCGCTTTAAAAATCCCGTGGTTTTTGTAGCGCAGTATCGCGTCCACACTGAGCTGCTTGTGACAGAACAGAGCCCCCCCCCCCCCCGCAATTCGTGATTTCACAAGAAACCCAAGTGAATTGTGGGAACCTATCCCACAGTTCCATCCATCCTGATTCGGCGCTAAGAATCCTGGGTAGAAGGAGAGTAGCGCTGAGCACCATGGGTAAAGTCTTGGTTTCCCATGGTGCATTCTGTTCCCCTTGCGTCATGAGAGTTGCTACTAGCAACTCGCGCCCATTTTCAACAGTACCGCGTTGCTTCCCGGAACTCCTTTTTGCAGCAACATGGATCCAGCTCTGATCTCGACTGTCGCCTTCAGCATAATGAATACATCTCTGCTGGTGGCACAGTATGCATTCAGCTCTGAATCAGACCAGGATTTGGATGACCCTGGGCTGGTGACTGCCATGGAGAACAACAGCACTGCATTGCTGAGCTCCTTCACAGAGCATCTGCACACGGTGCACCACCGGCTCTGGTAACGAGAGACAAGCACCGAGGGGTGGGACCGCATTGTTTTGTAGGTGTGGGATGATGAGCAGTGGCTACAGAACTTTTGAAAGCAGAAAGCCACATTCATGGAACTGTGTGAGGAGCTAGCCCCTGCCCTGTGACGCAAGGACACCTAAATGAGAGCCGCCCTCACCGTGGAGAAGCGTGTCACAATCGCACTGTGGAAAATGGCGACTCCAGACTGCTACCGCTTGGTTGCAAATCAGTTGGAGTCAGCAGGTAGCCCTTTCACAAGTGTGCAGAGCCATTAATTGTGTTCTGCTCCAGAGGACAGTGACGTTGGGCAATGTGTGGGAGATCGTCGATGGATTTGCAGCCATAGGATTCCCGAACTGGGGAGGGGCAATAGATGGCGCACACATCCCTATTCTGGCTCCGGAGCATCTTGCAACTGAGTATATTAATAGGAAGAGTTACTTCCCTATGATGCTTCAGGCACTTGTGGATCACAGGGGGCGTTTCATGGACATAAATGTGAAGTGGTCGGGTAAGGTGCTTGATGCTCGCATTTTCCGAAACATGGGCCTGTACCGGAAGTTGCAGGCAGGGACCTTCTTCCCTGATGATAAAGTTACTGTTGGGGATGTGGAGATGCCCATAGTAATCATAGGAGACCCAGCCTACCCACTGATGCCTTGGCTCATGAAGCCCTATACTGGAAATTTGGATCCCAGCAAGGAACGCTTCAGTTACAGGTTAAGCTGGTGCTGAATGACTGTGGAGTGCGCCTTTGGGCGCTTAAAAGGACGCTGGCGCTGTTTGTATGGGAGGCTAGACTTGAATGAGGACTACATTCCAGCCGTCATTATGGCATGCTGTGTCCTGCATAACCTCTGTGAAAAGAGGGGAGAGAAATTTCTCCCTTCATGGGACATGGAGGCTGAGCAGCTAGAGTTTGCCTTCCAGCAGCCAGCCACTAGGAGTATCAGGGGGGCACAGCTGAGAGCCGTCTGCATAAGGGAGGCACTTAAGGAGCATTTTAGTCATGGGGACTTATAGGACGCATTGCATCACTGGGCAGTAGTGTACCTGCCCACTACTGGGTGCTGACTGGGGGGGATGGGAGGGGAGAGGGTGGCGATAGGCGTGTACTGTACTATGCTCGAATGAGTGAATAGTAAACATGCAACAACTAACAATTATTGTGTATCAATAAAGACACTGTGCACCATTGAAGTGATTCCATTTTATTATTATAAAACATTAAATAATTACAGTAAGCAGTGCCTGCACCAGGGGCTATAGATGCGTGTAGGTGCGTGGCTCAATGCCATAGCTTGGTGCAGGAGTGGATGTAACATTGTACCAGGAGGGTCCCTGGCCTTCAAAGAACTGCTTTGTGGGAGAATGGGGCGGTGGGGACGGAAAGTGTTGCTGTGGGTGCGGGGGCAAGCCTGGAGCAGCTGAGTCTGCAGACCAACCATGGTCTTCAGCAGTTGAGTCTGCTCCTGCAGGATGCTTATGAGGGCATCCTTCTGCTTCTGCCTCCTCAAATTGTTTTCCTTACACTCCTGCTGGCACTCCTGCCTCCATAGTCTAGTCTCCCTTGCTGCTGCCTCATTGGACTGTATCAGCTCTTGGAAGATATCCTCCTTGCTCCTGCGAGGCTTCCTCCTTATCTGTCTCAGCCGGTCAGGTGGCGCAGACCACCGACCGGTGAAGGTCGTTTCTAAGGAAAAATGAAACATCATAACTAGTGCTATTGTTCTCACTTTGGTTAAAGAGCTGGTAATATGCTCTGCTGCCACATTCCGCAGTGCCCACGGGACAGATCGTTGCCGGGGACTGAAAGGGCTTTTGCAAAGGGAGGTTCCGATTGCCGAGACAAGACACACAGCTCCGTGAACTATTTCCATTGCTTTGGGTGATTAGTTCACATACGACATGGCCATGGAAGGCGATATCTTGCTGCTTAGAGTGCCCTTGCAAGCCAGAATGCATATCCTGCATGTCACTGGATATAAGCCAGGACCATACGCAGCAAGCTTGTGTGCAGCCATGGTTCCCACTGCCGTGCTTTGCAACTGGCGAGGGAGAGTATCCCTCTATGGGGGAGGGAACACAGTTGGTCTCCCATCAAATTTAACAAGGAGGCTGTGGAAGTACATCCATTGAGCTCACTGAAGGTCTCCTGGAAAGGATTTCTTGAGAATTACAGCATGCACTGATGCACTGCTCGTGTAATGTGGGGTAGACCCCTACCCCATTCCAAAAAAAAAAAAAAAAAAAAAAAGGATGGAACTCAAAATGCCCATCTCCTGGCCACTCTTCATTTGCCTGCAAAGCTTATCCAGCAAGCTCAGAAGCCAGTTCCGATTAAACTTACCAGAGCTCCCCTCTGCTGCATCCAAAGACAGCATGGAGAAGGAATTTGGGCAGCACGTGTCAGGTGGCGTGGAGAACAGCTCCTGGCTTCCTAGGTTGGTTGCACCATTTTCAGCCTCCAGGTAATCCTCCACCTCCACTTCCTTGTCGATGAATTGCTCGTCACCGTCTACTCCAGTATCCTTTTCATGGGGGGGGGGGGGGGTGCTGACGTGTCCACAGGAGCTTTTGGGGTGGTTGTGGGATCCCTGCTCATGATTGCTTCCAGCTTCTTGTAAAATCGGCATGTAACAGGCACTGAGCCGGAGCGCCTGTTTGCCTCTCTGGCACATTATCCTCAACTCCTTCACCTTCGACCTGCACTGAAGAGTGTCTCTCTCGTACCCCTTCTCCACCATGGCCTGAGAAATCTGGCCAAAAATATTGAAATTTCACCTGGTGCCATGTAACTGTGCCTGCACAGCAGACTCTCCCCAGATGCCTATGAGATCAAGCACCTCGGCTGTGGTCCATACTGGAGCGCGTTTGCTGCATTGAGCCGCCATTGCTGTTGGAGAACACAGCTGCACTCCACGCCGAACAAACAGGATGAGCGAACAATTCAAAAATTCCCGGGAATGATGGGAGGGCGGTTACAGTCGCGTCAAGCCACAGAGCACAGGAGGAAGTGCAGAAGGGATGGAATTAGAATTCTGGGACATTTCTGGAGGCTTCATATTGTGCGGCAACCGTACACACACAAACTATCACAGAACAGCTGTTCCGCAGTAGCCGCTACCACCCTCGTTTTGGTGGTTTACATGTTGCGCGGTAAGACGGCTGTTACTGCGCAACAACATGGATTTGTGTGTGGACGCTGTGCCTGCTATCGTGTGATAACGAGCGTTATCGCGCAATAACTTTGTAGTGTGTACAAGGCCTTAGAGTCAGGTTGCTTGCATACCAAAGTAGTTTCTCTGAGAATGAGCCAGATGCTTGCATTACTCAATGCAAAATGACCAGAGGAGGAGAAAGAAGTGGTGGCGATGGTAATGGCGTTGGGACTGCTGCCCCACCCGCATAAGTTTTAGCCCAGGGGTCAGAGCACCAACTTGGGAGATGAAGGTCCTGTGTTCAGTCCCCCCCTCTATGTGAGAGGGACAAAGGATTTGAACAGATTCTCCCTCAGTTTTCCGAGTGTTCTTATCACTGGGATATGAAATGTTTTGATGTGTAGGTATCTCTACTTCTCCTGTTGAGGCTGTTTTGCTGTGTTTAAGTAAATGAAGAGTCTTTGGAGCAGGACGTCTGGATTCTGCATCACCTACCTCCTAGGTGGGAGGCCTAACCACTAGGTTACAGACTCAGGGCAAGTCTATACTGCCAGCTCTTTTTGGTGGCAATTGAACTGAGATACGCAAGTTACTTAAATTTAAAATAACTTGCATACCTCAGTTCGAATGCCTAACTTCCAGCTTGTCCACTGTGCTGAGTTGAAGGGACGGGGACAGGGGGGAACTCCCTCTGATTCAGCGCTACCGACTTGCTGGGATGGTCTTCCTGGATCGAACTTCCTGATCGACTGAGCATGTGTTCATAGACCTGAACAGTCAACCAGGAAGTTTGAACTGACGGTGGCAAATTTGCTGCCGTCGATGAAGACCTGTCTTCATTCTTACCCTCTCTCTAGCCAAATAACTCTTTAACTATTATCCACAATGGAACAGCGTCAGCTGGAGAGACTGAGCACACTCACAACAGAATATCTGAGCTCAGTGGATAGAGCATGCTCCCCAGAGATAGGAGACAGGATTTGATTTTAACACCATTCTCCTTCTCTGCTTGAGGACGGAACTGAACCTAGTTCTCCCACATCCCAGGGGAGTACTCTAACCATTGGGCTAAAACTAAAACGGGGACAGGGATTGCCTCTTACGTGCATGGCTATTGGCTTGGGCTTCACAGCTCAGGGAGATGGACAAATGCCTGCTATTTCCTGGTTCATGGATTGAACTGGGGCTTAGGTGGGAGACAGGCATTCAGATGCCCAGAGTGAGGCATCAGTGCACATACCCTAGGGCAGAAATAGGCGCTGAGGGAACGTCCACTGCAAAAATGTAGGGAGTGTGTTTAGGTACCTGCAGGGTTAAGGAGAAGCCAAGCAGGAATTTTTGTGACTGGCAGTAGAGCCTAAAACTGGAATATTGGTGTCTAAATCTGAGGTTTAAGCATCTAAGTATCTTTGTAGATCTGGTCCTAAGATCCCAGGCCCACAGTTTGACCCATACATACATAAAATCTGTGCAGAGCTACCTTGAAGTTAATAGGATTATGCACCAACCCTTCTCCCCACATACCTTACGGTGGCGGGGGTGGAGTGGGGGGAGGGGGAGGGGCGGGGGCACATGTGAGAGAGAGAGAGAGAGAGTGTGTGTGTGTGTGTGTGTGTGTGTGTGTGTTACTCTCTTTGAAGTCTTCTGTCTAGCATATATGGGAATTCTTAGATTAGGGATATAGTTTCATCACAGTGAATTCAACTTTTTGAATACTGAGTAGAATAAAACTTTTGTTTCATTAGGGTTTTTGATCCTAAAGAAATGAACATTGAAGAACCCCTTGGTTGTTCCACTGAATAGCAACATAGGAATTGCCATACTGGATCAGATCAAGGGTCTGTCTAGTCCAGGCTTCTTTGACTAAAATACTTCCCTCAATGGTACTGTGGAAAAAATCTGGGTTTAACTACTTTATATTTACAGGTGCATTTTAATACTTAAAATGTAGAGTATAGACATGCATTTTCAGTAAGTATTCACTACCTTAATGTTAGATAATGTAGATTAATGGTTGCTTTTGTTGACCCTGAACCACTTTCCTTCATCTGCCTGTTGCTTATTTAGGCTTCAGTCCTGCAACATGATCCACACAGACAGATCTTGGTCTCTCTGTGATACCTAGTTGATTTCAATTGATTTCAGCATGGATCTGTTTAGCTGAATTTGGTTGCCAGACTAGGCCTTACATTGTAAGTGTCCCAGGACAATTGCCTTGTCTCCTAATTTGTTTAAGGGTTTGGTTTACATTGGATATTATATAACTATTAAATAGAACGCTGGACTTTTTAGCCAGTGCAAGTTAGCTAGTGATGAGTTCCAGAGGGGTAGTCATGTTGGTTTGTAAATAGCAAAAACAAAGGAAGTCCTGTGGCATCTTAAAGACTAACATATTTCTTTGGGCATAAGCTTTTGTGGGCTTCAACCCACTTTGTTAGATGAAGTGGGATGCAGCCCACGAAAGCTTATGCCTGAAAAAATTTGTTAATCTTTAAGGTGCCACAGGACTTCTATTATTTTAGCTAGTAATGTTACTAAAATATTACTTCATAAAATCATTTAATACCTGGTATTCAGGCCCTTAACTTCAGGGATATTTTGCATGGAATGCTGAATAATTCTGAGAACACCATTTTTTGCTGGTCTTTCCTTACAGCGCCTTGGATGTGCATAGCATTTTACAGGCCACGAACTGTCATGTCACTGTTGTGAATCATGACAGTAAATAATGTTTCACTAGGCTTCCTGTACACCTAGAGTTTAGTCTATTGAGCAATAGCTGCCTATTCAATTTGTAAAATAATTTTTAAATACATTTATTTCTATATTGTCCCTCTTTAAAAACAAACAACTCCTTCCTCCCAGAAAAACTCACCTGAAATTTGTATTCTGTAGTCCATTAAAATTTGTTCAGTATGTCAGTTTTTTAATTTAAGTGCTTTCAGCAGAAATTATTTATAATTTTGGATCACACTAGATCTGTTTGTGGAAGTCATGGGAAATTACTGATTATGGTTTTGCTCCTGATCCATTTAGTCATCGTAATTCATTGATTGTGAATGTCTTATGGGTTTCTTGTTTTATTTCTGTCATGTGGGCCAGTCCATAGAATATCAAGAAGGGGGCGGGGGAAGAATGGACACTTCAAATAAAAACGTTTCCCTTCCTCTGTGACTGTTGCTAGATGGGATCTCTGCCTTATTTAATGAAGGACCTGTCTGAAGAGCTGTATGCTAGATTCATTTACATGGAGGTCAATGAGGTTTTAATAGAGGCAGGGTATAATGGAGATAACATTTTTGTTCATGTAGCCTTATTCTGGTGTGTTAAAGTGGCAGTGTTCCCTGTGTTCATTTCACATTAATTATGGAAATAAGTTGGCTTTAAAATGCTTTCCTGGTCTGTTTAGCAGCTTTTCTTTTTAGCAGTTCGCCTCGGAGATCTGCTTGCACCTCCAATGCATATCACTGAACTTGTTCAATAAGGATAGGGTCTTGTCTCTTTCAAAGTGAAGCACTTTGAATGAGGTGGGAAAGACTGCAAAAATGACTTGGTTAGAGTGGCTTAACTTTCATGACTTGACTGTTATAGCATCAGGAGGAAGGGGAGTAACTTCCTCACATTTGTGACCTCCTTGACGAAGAAGCTGGAGGTTTTCTTTGTTGCCCTGGAAATGTAAACAGTTTCCCGTATCAAAGAAAGGGTTGTTTAATACTCTGGAACCTAGAAAATGCCACATTCATGAGATCATGAGCACACCAAGCTCTGCTCTTTGGTCTTTCACAGTATTATTGTCTTAAAACCCTGTTTTAACTCTCCTTGCTCCCTTTTTACTCAGGCAAAACTCTTAATGAATTTATTAGGAATTTTGCCTGAGAAAGAAATGAGTAAGGCGCTTGAAATAGGGCCCTTGATGATACAGCATATAAAGATTAATAGCATTCCTTGGTGTCATGTGAAATAGTCATGTTTTTATATGACCCTTTTCACCAGTGTCACTGAACTGTTTCAGAAAATTCCACGCTTTCGGAATGTGGGAGACCTGAATAATGATTGCAGATGGTCTGGGATAGCTAGTTGTCACTTGGATGAGCAAATATTAGACAAGTAATCCCCTTGCCGTAGTCCATGAAGATTCCTCGATACCGGAAATGTTAAAAGGGAGAAACCAATTCCCATTGTGCGGTTGTTAATCACTCGATATTTTTGTTCTTCCTATTAGTCCTGTAATCAGTTTAAAATTAGTCACGCCAGTGACATCATCACTTGTTTCACTGTTACTAATAGGGTTACACAGTGATATTTAATGCAAAGCCAGGTTTGCGCATGTATGTGGAAATCTTCTGTTTCTGTTTCAGTGATTTTAGTATCAAGAATGTTTTCTTTATGTGTAACTGGATATAAATCATCATTCTCTCCCTCCCTCCCTTTTCTATTTTTATCAATGCAAGGTAGGTCTGGCAGGCATTTAAGTAGATAATTCTGTATCCATTTGTTCTACATTAAAGAACTTCTCAAAACATGCACTTCAACACTGATTAGCCTGAAACAATCCTTTCGATAGCGGTAACACAGCTAGGCTCAGTTAAGTGTGTGGGAACCATTTAAGAAAGAAGGAAAAGAAAATTCCTTGTTTTTTGTTGTTGTTTCTCAGTTTTAATACTTCAAGTTTTAGAATAAAACACACACATTAATTTAGCCCCAATTCCCAATATTTTAGAATAGTTACTATGCACTTTTAAAAAACTGTTCTTGATTAATAAGTAATTGATGCTGAAAAGCTTTTGTGAGAGAGGTCCAGTTAGAGTTTAGTATCTGAGATGAAGTAAATAACAGGGACACATTCACATCAAAAGACTTGAAAAGCTTCTGGCATGTTAATGTTTTGAGTTGTTAGTGTCTATAGTATCTTCTATATTTAGCACTTTTTTTGCTGTAGATCAAGGAGTTGTAAAGGGGAAAATTTAAGATAGAGGAGTTAGGTGACCTGCCCAAGATTGTGCTGCAAATCAGTGAAAGAGATGGGGAAAGAGCTCGCATCTCCTAATTCCCAGCCTGTGAGTCCTGCTAAGTAGCATATTGGTGTGTGGTGCAAAAAAAAAAAAAAAGAGAGGAGAAGAAGGAAAAAAACAAAAACACTGACCTACACAAGTGTCATTAAAAGTCATTGTCTAAAATAATCATATCTTTTCCATCCACACTTCAGCATATTTTTGTGGCTGTTGTTATAAGGATGTTCTGGGAATTGTGAACGGGTGTACTTGCCTTGCATTGGAGATGAAGGGGTTAAGCCAGTATTCCTGGCAGCAGAAGCCACATCGCCTCACCTCTGCTGGGCATGCTCCAACAGTTGCTTCAGTATAAAGCATGGGTGTCAAACATGTGGCCCGTGGCTGGGCTTGGCTGCCCAGTGACAGCTTCAGCTGCGCAGGGGTCTCAAGCCACCAGCAGGGCTCAGCTGCCCAGCTGCTGGAGCCCCGCCACGCCTAGCTAGGCAGCCCGGGGGCAGGAGCCCCAAGACAGAAGCTGGAGCCCCTGCAGCCTGGGCTCAGCTGCCGCAGCCGGGTTTGGCTGAGCCGGGGCTCACCTGCTGCTCAGCTGGCCAGCAGCAGCTGAGCCCTGCCTGCGGCAGGGTAGCCCAGTCCATCTGAGCCCCCGGGGCAGGACTGGGGCTCAAGCCAGCACCACTGCCAGCCTTTTGGCTGGCAGGGCAGTGCATGGTGGGATAGGTACCCACCATGCACTGCTCCTCCTAGCGAAAATTCAGAGGAGCGTGTGACCGCTTCTTTTGCTAGAAGGAGTGCTGTGTGGACGCAGTAAAGCGTTATAATTATAATGCTTGCTTGTCCCGCAATAACTTTTATTGCGGGACAAGTCTGTAGTGTGTACATGGCCTAAGCATAGCAAACAAAAACATTCTTCCTTTTATTGTCAGCTCTTGAACTGAGCAATTTACAAGAACCTTGATCTCAGAGGCACTTCATTATTGTTACTAAAAATTTATTTTATTAGCTTAAGTACAAGAATAGAACATGCAGGCCAGATTAGCCATGAGAAGGGCATTAGGAAGAGAGCAGTTCAAATAAAACTTTAAATCCAGAACAGTGACAGTCTGCCTCAATACTCACTGAAAGTGTATCTACATAAATGTGGTACTTCAACTTTAAAAACTGGTTATGTTTTTTGGACCACCCACACCTGTAAAATCAATGAAACAAAAAGCCAGGCACATGATGTGAGCTGGTGTTTTCAACTGCTTCAAAGCACTTTTAAGAAGTGTTTTATTTTCATATTTTAGTAGTTACATTTGCTAGATCAAACAAAGAATAAATGTTTGTCTATATATAGTTTTTGTAACAGTTTAAATAAATTGGTAGAAAAAAGTGATTTTGTTAAATTAATGCAATCCCCTTGCATGGATGCAGTTGTAGCAGGGAAAGGAAGTTATATTGCTGTAATTTGCTT
Organism: Pelusios castaneus; assembly: GCA_007922175.1. NCBI lineage: Eukaryota > Metazoa > Chordata > Testudines > Pelomedusidae > Pelusios > Pelusios castaneus. The sequence goes on along the minus strand of ML685763.1, from coordinate 14,196,604 downwards.
CAGTGAAACTATGTCAATAACTGTTTCCACACTAGGTGGATGCACCAACCTGATTAAATTAGGTTTCTGCCAGATTTAATTAAATCAGCACCAAAAAACCCTGGGTATACACAAAGCCAAATACATTCCTGAACATGCCAGAACATACAACTTCAATTTCTTTTCCTAATGCCATTTGTGCTCAGAACTCCCCTCTTGCACATGTTCCCCAAGTGCCCTCACGAACCACTCCCGCATGACCTGTCAGTGGCAATTAATCGGCCATTTTTTATTGTTAACAAATAACAAAACCCTAACTGAAACGGATTGCACAATGATTTGATTTTCAGCCACCATTAGAACTCTACTGTTTGTGTCTAAATAAGAGCTCAATCCTTCTACTGAAGTCAGTATAAGATGGATCAGGCCCCTAGATCATATGCTCCTTCTGGCACATACCGCATTGCTCAATCCAGTCTGTGTTGAGCACTAGGTTAAGCACACAGTCAGGGTTCAACGAGCAATTAAAACAATTTCCAGCCATACAAACTCAATACTCCCCATTTCTAAAAGCTATGCTCTGACAAGGGTCTAACTTACTCAACGCATTTGCCTCTCCTCTCTCTACTGAGTAAACGTTCCCTGCATGGAGTTGAAAACTGACATCTAAGCATAATATGGAGTTATAAAAGGAACAACCTTAAGCCTCAACTGTCTTGCTTTTCACTACTGACATCAAATCCTTAGGGAGTCTTTGTTTTTTGTTTTTTTTCCCCCCAAACTGTTCCCAAAGGTCAACTGCCATACCATTCCCACTGGAATCAGAGGTGCTGTTATGTCAACATCCTCCCTGGATGGCAGCAAGCCAGCAGAAAGGCTTTTAAAGAAAGAGTTCTAAGGGATACTATTCTAAAAAACTCAAACATTCTCATTGGTCTTTCACGGCATGCGAATCCCTGGAATGAAAAGAGAGCTAAATACTTTTCAGTGTTGCTAGCAAGGAATAAGATTCCATATCATCTGTGATCTTTATATAAACTCTCCTTCAGTAGGCCCAATGGTGAGATGGCATCACATTTAATGAACCCTACCTCCAAGGAGACCAGTCTATCAGGGAGAGATAGCAGCTGCACCACACATACTTTGCTATTTGCTGGCTAACTGATGTCAGTGACACTGTAGGAGATTTAAAGTATTTATTCTTCCCTTTTCCACCTTACACTCAGAAACCACTCTGATAAGGAAAGATGACTGATCTTTCCAGCATAACTCAAAACCACACTTAACTCTAGCCCATAAATCACAGCAAAGTCAGGTGATTATGGGAGGGGGGGGGGGATTAGGGCCGAATAAGACCAATGGTGAGCGCTTTCGAGAATCCCATCTTTAATGGATAAAACATGCTTCTTACTACTCAAGAGGTGGTAAATTCCTAAAATCTGCTAGTCTGAATTCCATGAACTAGAGTAGAGCAAACAGCCCCTTTTAACACCCAGATTTCAGTTATGTTTTTAAAATGTTTTTTTTTAAAAACATTGTAGCAGATAGGGGAAATAAGAATTTACCAAAACATTGGACAGGAAATCAGGAGAACACATTTCTCTTCCCAAGCTCTGCCAATGACATGTTTCATGGCAACAGGAAAGCCACTTAAAAGGGACCACCTCAATTTTTTTAAAAACGTATTAATCTATTTTTAATAAGTGACTTTTCCATTGGAGCTCCCTTTAGCGAGGTTGTCCTGCCTTTCAATAAAGAATCTTTTTTAAAAACAACAATAATAATAAAGTGGGTTTCCTTCTGCTTTCTTCTCGTTTTGATGCACCTTTGGGATTGGACGGCAACACTTCTACTCCCTTCCCTTTCTCTAAGTAGAGCCTGCTTGCTGCCTGGTCTCTTTTCAGCCCTGCTTTTATTGGTAAAAGTGAATACCCCACGCCAGTCTGGGGCCTTGGGAGGGATGGGCACCATCGATAAACCAGTGAAAGAGAGACACAAGTAGTTGTCATATATACAACGTAAACAAACTAAAGATTTCTTGCTAATATTTTAGTTATAACACTCGTAGACACCATTTGTAATGATAGGTACAAAGTTTTTATATGGAAATGGGATTTTCAAATTGACAGAGTCCTTCTAATGTCTCTACGTCAGTTGCACCACCTATAAAGTGATGACAGACAGTACATTTGCTCTTTTTCCAGCTGTTCAAAAAGTGCCTTGAGATCTTCAGATTATGACCTGCTTAAGAGCTAAATATTATTTTCAGATCCTCAGTTCACCAAAATAGGCTTAAAAAAAATAAAACAATAATGCAGTTGTTTTTAAAAAAAAAAAAAAAAAAGGAAAAAAAAGGATTTTTCAGAGAGTAATGATGAAACCCTCCACCCAAGCATAAAAACAAAGGGACTGTAATGACAAAGGATTGTGTTAAAAACAAGAAATGCTCATGTGATAAGATCTCTGTAAAGAAACAGCCTCATTTTTTAAACACAGTAGGTACCACAACACCCCCACCAAATCCAGAAACTCCCTCAAAACTGAACAGAACTATTTAGCTTTGCACTACTACAGCAACAGAGAGTAATAGTCTTAATTTAGATATAAACATTGTGCTTAGCTGTTAACCTCAGAACTGAAGTATTAAAGGCTGAAGAAAAATCTTAGCTTACTTGACACAACCCAAGGTGTGCCATTGTAAATGAATCTCAAAGCATCAGAGCTAAATACAAGATTGAATGTCTCAAAGGATATGCATAAGGGGCACACTCAGTAGAAAGCAGATTTGAAATCTTTTTGAGGCCCTCTCCTCCCAAGTCATGGTTCAAATCTGCTTTGAGGCACACTCCAGAACACAATGGGCTCTGGCTTCCTATCACAGGGCACGTACACGGTCTCATGAAGTTTGTCTACCTGCTGGTCAGCTGAGCCTGGTGGATGGAGGGGCTTGGCTGCTCCCAGCCAGCAGAGCCCCATCCTTGGCCTCAGGGGGTCTCACTGACTGGCGGCAGCTGAACCCCGCCACGGACCGTGCTGAGCAGGGCTTGGCTGCCTCTGGCAAGCGGAGCCCCACTGAGGCCAGGGATGGGACTTGCTGGTGGCAGCTGAGCCCCACTAGGGACAGGGGTGAGCCCCGTCCCTGGCCTTAGTGAGGCTCTGCTTGCCGGCGGCAGCGAGCCCCCCCCCCACTGCCGCTGGCCAGCAGAGCCCCAGAGCTCAGCTGACTGGAGCTGGAGCTGGTGCCGGGGCTCCAGCGGCAGGCCAGCTGAGCCCTGAGACCCTGCTGGAGGAGCCCAGTTGCGGCTTGAGCCAAAGTCTGGTTCAAGACGCTATTTGTCAATTTCACTGCTCTGTTAGAGCAGTGAAATTGACAACTTTGACAGCTCCGGTGTCCCAGAGTGTCCTCCATTGGTGCTCTGGAACATTTCCGGAGGCTGTCAAAAACGGAAAAAGCGTACATACAGGCTGTACCATGGAACAACTGTTCCATGGTAAGCCTTACCACCCTCGTTTGGGTGGTTTACATGTTGTGCGGCAAGAGGGCTGTTGCCGTGCAACAAGAAGCATTTGTGTATGTACGCTGTGCTTGTTATTGTGGGATAAGGAGCCTTACCCCGCAATAACTTTGTAGTGTGTACAAGGCCTTAGTCTTATGTATCCCAGTGCTCATATTTGATCTGAGTTGGGCAGTTCAAAGTTTTGGCCACAGCTTTGGTAAATGGCCCTATAATGGATTCCTCCGTCTTATCCTTCCTGCCTTCCTAATAGCTCAAATAAAGATTATCAGACTGGGAAACCAATGTGTTCAAAAGATGTAAACTATTTTAGACTGACAGACTTCATAAAATGAAAATGGTGAAAAATTAATGTGACCAGTGATGCGGAAAAAGAAAGCTTATAATGAAGGTGGCATCTAAGCTATAATTTTGCATAATTTCTGGTCAGCTGTATGGACAGGCGTGAGATTTCACAAGAGATCTGCTGGAAAACATGCCTCAGAAATTGTCATCTGTGAGGTAGGAGGAATGCAGCCAAACCTAGCTTCATCCTGTTCCAATTATAGCTGTGATTCACTAGGGAAATTAAGTCCACAGACTTTTGTTGCTGCTATTTGGTTGCACAGTCCAGATGCTTCTTCTCAATGGTGATGATGTGGGGGAAGAAAACACATAAAATAGCAAAAATCCGTGTTCATAGTGTTTTAAAAGCTAAAAGAATGTTGGGAATCATTAGGGAACATAAAGATAAGACAGAAATTATTTTATTGTCTCTTTATAAATCTGTGGTATACCCAGATCTTAAATATAAACTATAACTGCTTTCAAAACTAAGCTTAATAAATTTATGGAGGGGATGGTATGATCAGATAGCCTATTTTGGAAATTGACAGATCTTTGGCTACGGGTGGTGGATTTACAAGTGGCCTTAGAAAGGAGGGTACGTGGGATGGGTTCCGAGTTATTACAGAGAATTGTTTTCTTGGGTAACTGGCTGTTGAGACTCACCCATGTGCTCAGGATTTAACTGATCACCATATTTGGGGTCAGGAAGGAATTTTCCCCCAGGGCTGATTGGCTTGGACTATGGGGGGTTTTCACCTTCCTCTGTAGTAAGGGGCATGGTTCACCTACTGGTGAATTCTCTGTATCTTAAAGTCCTTAAATAATGATTTAAGGAGGTAAATAACTCAGTCATAGGTTAGTGGCCTATTGCTGGCGTGGGTGGGTGAGGTTTTGAGGCCTGCATTTTGCAGGAGGTCAGACTAGATGATCGTACTGGTCCCTTCTGGCCTTAAAGTCTGAGTCTGTGAGTCTATTGTGTACAGAACTGGTCATCCCATTTCAAATAGGGTGTATTGGAATTTGAAAAAGGTACATAAAAAGGCAACAAAAAGATGAGGGATATGGAACAGTTTTCATATGAGGAGAGATTAATAAAACTTGGATTTTTTAGCTTGGAAAAAAGAAGACTAAGAGGGGATATGATAGTCTATAAAATCAAGACTGGTGTGGAGAAAGTAAACAAGGAAGTGTTATTTACTCATAACACAAGAACTAGGAGTCACCCAATGAAATTAGTAGGCAGCAGGTTTAAAATGAACAGAAGGAACTGTTTCTTCTCACAATACATAGTCAACGTGTGGAACTCCTTGCTAGAAGATGTTAAGGCCAAAACTATAACAGGGTTCATAAAAAAACTAGGTAAGTTCATCCCCTATAAGGTCATCAATGACTATTAGCTAGAACGGGCCAGCATGGCTGTTCTTATATAGTGTTTCAAAATCAGCCTGTTTTCACTGTTCTCAACATTTTTTAAAAAAAGCATTCTCTTAACTGTTTCCCTATATATATATATATATGAAAATGGAACATATTTCTCTTTAGTGAGAATTCCTCTGTGATGTAAAAGTTATTTTTTAACCATATTTAGACAATGGAAACTACTATGTCCTTTGGAGTTAAAGGCCAAGAGTCTTGTATTCTCCTACAATACAATTAAAAGGAAGAAGGGCTCTCCTTTATTTAGACCCAGAATAATCTTAACAATTATATTGGTCTGTGCCACTCCCACCTTGCATCATAACTTCCTTTCTCATAGTTATGGCTAAATGCCACCTGGAATATAAACTTAGCTGTGCATGCAGTGACTGAGAAGGAAGGATTGTACTCTGTGTATTGGGTGTGGCTGTACATATTTATTATATCTATCTGTACATTTCTACTGAGTCTTGTTAAAGTGGACTGCTGAATATAAAAGGATCCATGTACGTTTCTTCTAGGAAGGCTGTTATGTAACCTCTTGCCTATTTTAATCTCTAAATACAGAGACTGTACAGTTTATTGAAGATAAACGGATGGTCTTAAGAACTTGATATGAAAGCAAAACAATTTTTTCCCCTCCCATTCATCTGTACTTTTCCGTCTTCAATCATCTGATGAAGTGGGATTTTCTCCCACGGAAGCTTATGCTTTTAATAAATTTGTTAGTCTTTAAAAGTGCCACAAGACTCCTTGTATGTTTTGCTGAACTAGACTAACACAGATACTCTTTTGGAATTTGATATGAAAAGAATCACGTTGTTACTGATACCAACTTGGTGTAACAACTTTAGATGCTGTGTCTCTCCTGTTAAGTTGAGAGCTGGAACTATCTATCAGTGTGGAATTTAAAAAACCTGCCATTGTACCAGCTGGCTTTTGTTGTTTAGAAAGTTGCAGTCAAGTCAGCAGAAATTCGAGACTTTTTAATAACTGATTTCTTCATGGCTGGCTTGTGAAGACGCAGCATTGATGTTTTCCTGGGCTAGGTAAGCTCCAGCACTAGTTTATAAAGGGTTATTTACTGATCTGTAAACTCACTCTAGATTGAAATTTTGGCTGCAAGGTCTCTGCCTGAAAGTAGATGTATCTATATCTTTCTCTCGTATAAATTGCTCTTGCCACATAATAGCTAGTGTTTTTTATTCATCCTAAAAATTACAGGTTGCTGTTACTTTTTTGTACTCCAACTGAAAATAACTAGGTTACCATTTATTTTAGCTCAGGATATGAATCTGGCTCTTTATAATTTTCCCACGCAGTGTCTTAAAAACAGCTACTGCACCTCTGGAATTATGACTTTTTAGTACACAACTAAAATGTTGTTATACATTCTCACTCTACATGGGGGAATCATTGGGGAGCGGAGGTCCCTGACTCAAAGAGCATGTCATTTAATTAAAATACGACAGTGCGTGATTGTATTACACATCAGTATTAATCTGAAGAATTTAATTTATATATCGTCTTTGAATAAGATATTAAACTGTGTAAAGTGAAGTGTTCCTTCAATACCATTTCTGAGAGCTACTGTTATAATCTAGGGAATTTTTGTGGTTTCAGAGTATTTAAATTAAGGATGTGTCTTAAATGCATAAAGCAGGGAAGCTGAGTTGATGCTGAAATGACATTCCTTGCTTAAAGTCATCCAAAATATTAAAATAGTACATGCTTTTTGTAGTGGGGCAGTGTTCTCATGGGAGTACTAGCTTCTTGTGTCTCTGGCAATTATTTGTGTGCCTCAGTTTCCCTATCTCTAAAATGAGCATACTACTTGCTTATCGATTTGTATTGGGACTTTAACTCTCTCTGTTCTGCCCAGATATAATGCAGCACAAATGGAATAAGAGGCACTAACACTCTCCCTTTACTGGGTCAGACTGGTGGTCCATCTAGCTGACCAGTTGTCAATCGGCAGACTGTAGGTCAAACGCAGACAGCCAGACGCTTTTGAACAGACTGCAAAATCTTTTTGTTTACTTATTACTACAATTATTATAGTTTGAAAAAATGTTTCTCTGGAGTTCGGACCTGGACTATATCTTGATCAAGAAATTTGGACCTTGAAACACAATAATGACAATCTAGCCAAGTTAAAAGGACAAGTGTATTTCTTCTTCCCTTTGTTTCTCCAAAACACTTTGTAGTAATATCTTCTGGCATAAAAGCACAGCAGGTTGTCAGCGTACAATCATCTCTGCTCAGGTGAATGGCCAGTAAACTGCGTAATCTCCTGGGCCCCATACTACTTAGGAAAGCTGATTCTGTTGTTTAGCGTGAGAGGTGTAGTTAAAACCCCTTCTGGGTGTGGAGATCTGTATTTAAGCAGACCTCAACAACATTTTGAGAAATAGAAATAGTGATCTGCAGATTCTGAGAGCTAAGAAGTAGTATATATGCTGTATTAAACTATATATAAAAGAGCTTGTCTGAAGTGACTTTTGTCACTGAACTTAAAAAGGGCCAAATTCAGAGGTGAATCCAAGGAAGTTTATGTGGGTGCAACTTGCAAGCTGGTGAGACAGAAGAGGGTGAAATTTTAAAGTAGGGTGTAGTCTGTTTTAATTGATACCTTTTTACATCCTCTTTCTAATTGCTTGTCCTGCCACACCTCTATGTTTTCCAGCCTCTTGGGTGGGTGTTACTATTCATATTTAATGGGTTATATTCAGAGATGATGTGTAAATTAAGTGGGTTGGAATCAAATGCTGTAATTCACATTAAGTGAACTAAAAGGTATAATTTACACAATTTTAGTTTCCTTTAGATTTGCCTCATAATCTGACCTGCTCTTTTGTGGAGGTGTAAAAAGTGTTTTAATAATAATTAATATGTACTCTGCTTTGCCATCTCAGTGCTTGTGGATCATGCATTTCAGTTGCATTTCTCAAGATATGCCAGCACTAAAAAATTCTACCTAAAGGGAACATACATGTTTTAGTCATCCCTCTAGTGTCTTTGGTGCATTAAATTAAAGTCTCTCCTTTGCTGGCAGTTCCATAATTGTAAAGTTTATTTTCTAGGCTGTATAGCACTGTCCGATGAAATGTATGGTAAAACTTGCAGGAACTTGAATTGTTCAATATACCACACATCTCTGGTGTCCTGAAAATGTCACAAACTACACTATGGGGATCCAACACTTTTACATTTTAAAACCCTTCTTGTTAATAGTCATAAATCACACACAAAAAAGCAAAATATTGAGTCATGATTATCCAAAGAGTAGAACAAAAGAAATGGCAAATAACACCCTGTAAAACTCAAGTCCATGTAGGTGCTGTCTACACTAAAAAATAAGATTTTTGGGGGGCTCTTGATCAATCATGATTGACACACCATAGATGCTGGTAGACAAGGCAAACTGTCCATGATCAGTCCTTTTTAATACCTTCCACTACCTGGTGTTCTTATTCAGGGACCAGAACACATTCCACCACACTTGAATGGGTATCTGTGGAAGGAGACTGTCCTTAAGTGGCCAAATACACTAGAGATTGAACTGCAAGATACATCCAGAAGTAACATATCTCTATCCAAAGGGAGGATATTAGCAAAGCAGAGAGTTTCAGAGCCTGATGTCCAATGGGGCCCAGCATCTGGAGCAGCTGTTTGACTTCAGCTGAAATTATGGATGGTCAGCACTTCTGAAAATCAGCCTCTAAAAGATCAAACAAATACAGAACACCTGACAAAGAGTTACTTGGAGTTGTCAGAGCTTTCAGCCTCTTTAGATATTGCCTGTAATAGCAAAGGAGGGTCTGACTGTTCACCACTGCTTCAGACTGAGTGTTTGGTTTACCTTTTTGTCTTTGTAACTCATGCCCACTTACAGTGGTGGTGACTAACCTCTTGTGTTTTGGGGCCCAAGATGGTCAAAGATCACAGTAAATACTTTGGGGCAGGCTCTCTGGCCTGTTATGGTCCATTTAAGCCAATTAGATTGTGCAGAGCACCCAAACATCCCCAGCTGGGGGTTCCCCAATGGGTGTGGTGCCAGTGTACTCTAGTGGGCTACCATACCTCCTTTCCCACAGCGTCTGCATGGGGTAATGCTGGGCTGTGAAGCAGCATGTCAGGAGTGGATTGTGGGAATGGCTGGTGCATACTGTATGTCAGCTATCCCCTACAGGTGTGTGGTCTTGTGGAGAGCCTTGCCAGCTTGTGCAAGTTAGAGCAGCCGTCAGGCTACTATAACTCATGCCAAAGCTGTGAATCAAAGCTGTGAAGGGTTTCTGGTTCTTAGCTTTTCTCTTCTCCTGTTCTGAGCTGTCTGGTGATAGTGATAGGGAGGGTAGCCATCTTTGCTAGATACTCCCTTAGGCCCAGGCAGAGCCGGGCATGCGTTTGTCCTGCTCTCCCTGGACCTTATGCAGCCCACCAGGCAATGGAGCAGCCAGTCCTATTTTCTCTTCCCTCCTCTGTGATGCAGTAGGTGGTCTGTGTGGGAACTGCAGAATAGCTTCAGCAGGAAGGGATGGCTCACCTCAGTAGAGCCCTGCGTGGATACAAATATGTGGATCCGCATCCGATCTGCATCAGTAAGAAATGGTTCATGGATATCAGTGTTATACCCACGGATGCGGATATAATGTGGATATCTGTGGATATCCACGTTTTTGCAGGGCTCTAGCCCTGCACAGATAAAAATATGTGGATCTGTATCCGATCTGCATCTGCAAGAAATGGTCTGTGGATATCTACATTGTATCCGCAGACATAATGCAGATATCCATGGATTTGCAGGGCTCTACACATCAGAGCAGCTCCAGTGGCTTCCAGGGAAGTGGCTGGAAGAAGCTGGGAAGGCTGTGTCCCCTTCCACATCCTCATAGTGATGGGCCTGATCCAAATACTTCAGTTAATTGCAGGCTGTCACTCAGGAAACACACTTTCAATTTATCATAGAATACAAATACTCTGAACATGGGCATCACTATGGGACTGTGGACACTTGTACAACAATGAGAATCGTCTGGCACCTTAAAGATTAACAGATTTCTTCTGGCGTAAGCTTTCGTGGGCTCCAACCCACTTCATCAGATGCAATCTGAAGTGGATTAGAGCCCACGAAAGTTTATCCCCGAAGAAATTCATTAGTTTTTAGGGTGCCAGAGGATTCTTGTTGTTTTTGCTGTACACAGACTAATAAGGCTACCCCTCTGGAACTTGTACAAGTTTATCTGGGATTTTCAGAGTATAGATGACAACTCATGATCCTTACACACACAGGCAACTGTTCAGAATGTAAACCTCAAGATTAGCAATGGGAATTTGTTCACTCCTCAAATGAGCATATCTTTCTTGTGTTAGGTTGGCTATCTGAGATTCCATATAATACTCATGATTATGCTCATTTTAATTAAAAACATTCCCATCTGAAAGTGAATCACTGAAAACAAATGTCCCCACATTCAGCATGTATTGCAGATACACAGGACCTATGAGAGAGTTTTCTGTAAGAGAGTGCAGTTGTTTTAACTGTGAAGTGGTTGGGGCAGGAATGGGCTAATGCTACAAAAGGTGATTTATTGTACTTTAAAACTCCAGGTTTTTTACTGCAGCTGAAAAGCTGGCTGAGGTTAAGAAAAGCAAAACAAAACGGTTTTTCCTGTTTTCTGGTTCTGCTTCTGTGATTACATAGTTACCTTGCTTGGTGGAATGTCACTTCCCCACCTCCGAACTCTTCTTAAAATACTGTGCATAAATGTGTGTTGTGCATTTTAAAGTTGAACTTGAACGTTTCAATTTGAAATCTTTAAATAGAACCCATGAGGGAGAATAAATTGTTCCCTAACTACAGTTGAGACTTCACCATAAATTGTACAGTGTGTCATGATGGCCTTTTCTATGTTAGATAAATATGTAACACTAAGCACTGTGTTGTTCCCCCAGTATACCTGTAACACATCACTGGTCCACCTGGAAACGTGTAGTGCTCAGTGTTTCAATCAAGATTCCCAAAGATGTGGCTGCATACACTGCTGGAACATAACATGTATTAGGTACTTCCAGCCAAGGGAAGGAGAAAGGGGCTTCAGAGCTCAACTTCCTTCTCTCTTTCTGTGTGGTAAATGAATGACTTCCTGAACACTGATGAGTGCAACCTCTTATTACCTCCATTTTCTTCCCTTTTTTCTATCCCCTTCATTCACTCTCTCTCCTCAGTACCACACATTCATTACCCCCACCTGTGCATTACATACACTCTCTTTTGTACCTTCTTTCCCATTCTCCTCTTCCTCCCACATACTTTTTGCCTTGTTTTCAAAGTGATGCAGTGGCTAAGATGCAATGCCAGGCGGTTAATGAGAGTTCCCTTAAGAATTATGGACATTTCGAGCTCTTTTCCACAGTTCTTTTTGACTCTCCATGCTTGCAGAACGCCTTTTGAAATTTCCCAGATGCCACTGTGCCAGGAACTGTAGACTTTCTGGGCTGGAGATCCTTAATCAGGTGCTGTCTTATCAGTTTAGTTACCAAGAGTTTAGTTCTCCAGTGTAGAGCCTAGGAGCTGCCAATTCAATATACCTACTTAAGGTGATTGTGTAACAAGAAATGTTGTGTGTTGCAGTGTTCAAAGTCAATTAAAATTGAAGTATTAGAAAATCTTTAATAGGACAGTTTCAGGAAATTAAGGTGTCTGCCACTACTTATCTGGAGAGGGGAAGGAACTGAGGCATTTGAAAAATCCTTGACAAGGTAAACAGGATTATGTTTTCAAAGATCAATGTACACCTTTAAACTATATGGTAACATTTGTGGAAAGGATGATGAGGCCTCAATATGATGGGCCAAAGTTGTCTTTAGTGAGCAGTTACACTAGGCGTGAGTTTGGCCTGCTGTACTTAATGCATGCACTTATTCAGTTGTTTTTGGTAATCACTCCCTTTTTAAAATTAGAGGGAAACTAACATTTCCATTGGACCTTGCTTGAGTCATAATTCAGGCAAGCCTTTTCTGAAATCCTTAAACTGTTGTTCATAAGGAGTCTTAACATGTCCTCTCTTAACCCATATGATGTTAACATAGGTTTTGTGGGGAAAAAATTAAATGTGGCTGGCTTCCAAAATCCAGTTGTTTTTTTTTACTTGAAACATACTTTGCTAGGGGACCTACAATTAAAATGTTCATTTGGTGTAACAGAATAATTGCTCTTGGGAAGACATTTGACTGATTTATGACGTTGGAAGTCATGTTTTTGGCAGCTAGTGCTGAAATCAAAATTCATGGTAGCTCCACGAAGAAAATAAATCCATTTACTTTTTGAATCAGCTTCCTACATTTCTAATTTAATCCTAAAATAGTAGTGTACAACAAACTAATTGACTCCCCCCCCCTCCCCCCCGAAATGCTGATCATCCACAGCTCCCACTTAAATTAATATCACTGAATATCACATCAGGTCATAGTTCTTTTTAAAAAAAAATAAAATAAAGAGTTTCTTGTTGCAGAGGGTAGAGAAACAACAGCAAGGAGGAATAGGCAGTTGCTTAACTCCTTTTTACATGTTGAATAATCCTAACAAAAGATCAGTGAGTTGCCAAGAGAGGAAATCAGATAAAATTTTAAGTACATTTTGCCTCTGACTGCATTTACAGGACATCTTGTATGCATACAGGGAACGTGTAAGGGCATAATAAGTTGAGTTGTGCTATCTCTAGGAGATCTTCAAATGAAAAGTGCTATATAAATCCAAAATACTAGTTTCCAATGTCGTTTCTAATCCAGCAGATCTTTCTCCAGAGTTTAATTCCCCTTGTTTGCCTCCATCAGAAGTTGTTCCTGATGAAGAACACTTCTGAACTGTGGAAGGCTGTTATTGCTTCTACATAGACTTATTGTGCAGGTACCTTAAAGTGATGCAGAGAGAGTTTTGATGCATCACGTCTCCTCTTTTGACTCTTGGCTTGAAAGAACAGGCATCTCCAGATTTCCACCCCCCAGAACTCAAATATCTGAGAAAGGGATGGGAGTGCAATATATAGTACAGATTGCTTGAGACATGTAGCCAGTTAAAAAAAAGCCTGTTTACATAAACTGACTGCGACTTCCCTAGCAGTACTTTACTGTGATTTTTTTGTGATCTTGCCTGGGATTGTGTACGTGCAGTGGTCACTAGTGAATGGGGCCAAGTGCTTCAGGCTGAAAGTAATGAGTTTAACATAAGGACATGGCTATGACATGCAACCTAGCTAGTTTCTTATATTAACTATGTGCTCTTACCTTTATCTCTTCCAGATGTTTCTTACTGTGTACCTCAGTAACAATGAACAGCACTTCACTGAGGTACCAATTACACCTGAAACCACTTGCAGAGATGTAGTCGAGCTGTGTAAAGAGCCTGGTGAGAGTGACTGCCACCTGGCTGAAGTGTGGTTTGGCGCAGGTATGAGATAGGCCTCTTTTGTGATCATTGGATATCTTTTGTGAGATTCTTGTTGTTTTTATTGCCATAGTACCTAGAGGCCAAAGCCCATCATAGTGGGCACTACACGACATACAGCAAAGACACATCCCCTGAAGGGTTTACTGTCTATTTTTCTTTTCATTAAGCTACATATGCACAAATCGGTGGTGACTGGAGAATGTGACATCTTGAGGGTCTTCAGGGATGTCAAACATGCAACCTGCAGGCCAGATATGGCCCATGAACCTCTTCCATCCGGGTGTGTGTGTGTGTGTGTGTGTGTGTGTGTGTGTGTGTGTGAGAGAGGGAGAGAGAGAGAGTGAGGGAGAGAGAGAGAGAGTGGTCTTGCGATGTCATGGAGTTCAGTCTCACAGACCCAGCATTCTGTGATGCTGGAAGAGTGTAGACCCTAGTATTTTGATTTATGGTATGTATGGCCAACTTGAAGTACATTTAAGTCAAATCTGGCCCGCCACAGCAAATAGTTTGACACCCCTAGTCTAGATACTGAGCAATTGAGAGGGAAAGGGATTTTAAGCAGACTGTTTAATGTGTTTTGGGAATTTTGTGAACATGTCATTCCAATGCCTAATGAACATTATGGAGACAGGATGACTGTTAAAAGTTCAACCTCCCCCCTCCCCCGTTTTTCATTTAAATTATGACAATTAACAATTCTCATGCTCTGGGAGCTAGAAGAGGTTCTCCAGCAAAATTGGGAAAGACCAGACTTGGCATTCCTGGTATTTAAAATTTAGCATCACATTTTTTATTATTATTTTTAAAAAAAACCAACCAAACTAAACTCAAAAAACCTTTATACATCATAAATAAACAAAAAAGGACATAAGTGCAATTTTAAAAGTGACCTTCTAGGAAAGCATTTTTAATTTTATAGTCCACTGATGGTACAATTTTTCTTAACCATCACAAAGTCCAGAATGAAAGACAAATGAAATCAAGTTCTTGGTTCTGTTTGTTGCTTTGTTCTCCTTAAATTCATAGTTACTATGAATGTTTGCTCTTAAGTTTATTTTTCAAGTCGTGGTACAAATCTTTTCCAATGCACTGTGTGTATAGATACTTTTAGCTAAGAGAGAACCTTGGAGTTCTCAAAACAACTAGAAACTTGATACAGGCTCTCGTTCTGCAAACATTTAAGCATAATAATTGTCTTTTGAGCTCAATGGGACTTCTCCTGTGTAATTAGAAACTCATGGCCATAAAATATAAGGAGTTTTATTTGTAAAATTGGCTGTATCAGCTATACTCTGGAGAGAAGACCCTTTAAAAACTAGGTATAGGAGAACAATGCACTTTCCCAGAAGATAGATGTGAAAAAAGAAATAGAGCAATTACCTATGTGTGAGGTTTTATGTGCCATCTATCACCGAGTGGTGTCTAAATGCTATTTGTATAGCTGTGATTCTAAGTGATATAAAAATAAAGCCAGTATCTATGGAGTGTTGCTTTTTGTAAGGAGAGGCAAGTGAAATTTGTTCTTTTTTTGGGGTGTAGGGGTGGGAAGGGTGGGGATTTGAGCTGATATTTTATATTCTTTTGGGAACTCCTGTTTACTAATGTAACATTGTGTACATTTTGTAACACAAGCATTTGCTTTCCTTTGTACAAAATCAGTACTTAGCATTTATATTTATTACCAGAATCTGCATGTTTCAAATTACATTTTCTAAAATAATAGTGTAAATAAGGTGTAAATTTTTTAACCACGGGGTGGATTCTCCATCACTGACCCCTTAGAAAAACATCCCATCTTGATTTTAAAAAGATCTGTCCAGGAATTACTTTGAGAAAGTTCCATGGCCTGTGTTACAGTCTGAGGGATCTCAATGGTAATCTATAATCTTGTGATCTATAAAGCTATGATTAAAAATGGGGTAAGGCAAAACAAACAAACAAAAACAAAAAAACCCCTTTTGGTGCTGTGTGAAGGAGAAACACATTTAGAAAGAGAGATATTTGATCCAAAGCAGCCAATGTGCCGCTGGTAGTGGCCAGTTGCAATTATTTCAAGTGCATCACAGTTTATCCTCTGAGAAAATTGCTGCTCAGCTCCTCTCACCTTTCAGATGAGGCTGTGTAAAATGAGTCCACTTTATTTTGCAGAGATTAAGGAGTAAAACAGTTGAAATTAGAAAAATTACTTTCAGTGGCAGGCAGCTGACCTACATACAGTTATTAAAAGAAGATAAGAATGGCCATAGTGGATCAGATCAGTGGTCCATCTAGCTCAGTATTCCTCTGACAGTGACAGATGTTTCAGAGGGAATGAACAGAATGGGTCATCGTCAAGTGAGCCATCCTGTCGCCCATTCCCAGCTTCTGGGAAACAGCAATCCCAGCTCATCTGGCAAATAGCCACTGATGGACCTATCTCCTATGAATTTATCTAGTGGTTATTTTTTGTTTGTTTGTTTGTTTTGAACCCAGTTGCGGCCTATGCAACTTCTTATAGCAGGGAGTGTGTTGTGTGAAGAAATACTTTCTTTTGTTAGTTTTAAACCTGCTGCCTATTAATTTCATTTGGTGACCCTTGGTTCTTGTGTTATGGGAAGGAGTAAATAACACATTCTTTTTCTTTCTCCACACCATTCATGATTTCATAGACCTCTATCATATCCCCTTTTCCAATTCCAGTATATCTTTTTTGAGATGGGTTGGCCAATCTGTGCTTAGTATTCAATATGCAGGTACCACTGATTTGTAATGATGCAGTATGATATTTTCTGTCTTATTATCTATCCCTTTCCTAATGATTCTCAACATTCTGTTAGCTTTTTTGATTGCTGCTGCACATTGAGAGGTTGTTTTCAAAGAACCATATCCACAATGACTCTAATATTTTTTTTCTTGAGTGGTAGCAGCTAATTTAGACCCCATCATTTTATATGTGTAGGTGGGATTATGCTTTATAATGTGCATTATTTTGCATTTATCAGTATTGGGTTACATCTGGCATTTTGTTGCCCAGTAACCCAGTGTTGTAAGATCCCTTTGTAACTCTTCACAGTCTGCTTTGTACTTAGTTATTGTGAGTAGTTTTATATAATCTGCAAATTTTGCCACCTCGCTGTTGGCCTATTTTCTGGATCATTTATGAGTACATTGAACATCACTTGTCCTAATACAGACCCTTGGGGGACACCACTATTTAACTCTCTCCATTCTGAAAACTAACAACTTATTCCTACCCTGTATTTCCTATCTTTTAACCAGTTACTGATCTAGGAGGGGATCTTCCCTCTCATCCCATGACAGCTTACTTTGCCTACAAGTCTTTGAGGGACCTTATCAAAGGCTTTCTGAAAATCTAACTACACTATATCCACGTAGACAAGGGTGATTCAGTGCTTGTTGATCCCCGCTCCTACAGATTCCAGTAGATTGGTGAGGCATGATTTCCCTTTATAAAAACCACTTTGACTCTTCCCCCCACAGATCCTATTTGTGTTTGTGTCTGATAATTAAAACTGTAAAGTGACTTGAAAAACTAAACATAGAGACAGGATCTTCCACGTGTGGAAAAGAAACAAAAACTGTGAGGTGCATCTTGAAAAATATGGGCTCTCCAAGTTAAATTACTGGGGTATTTTTTCTGGGTATCGCTTCTTCCTCGTCTTTTTTGTCTGGCCACATGTTAAAACAAACTTTTCTCTGGTTCAGGAAGTTTTGGCTTCAATTGCTGGAGCCCATTATATCTGCAGTGAATGCTGGCAAGAGGTTCTGCTTTCTGCAGGAGCTATGTGTTCTATCTTCAGTGTTCCCATTCTCTTTCAGTCAGAGGAATAGGAGGCCAAGCTTTAATAAACTGCAATTCTCTGTGTGGCATCATACACCCCGCTGCTAGATCACTGATTTGACCAGGAAAATGGTTTCTACTTCCTTAATTACCAAGAAAAGTAATTAAAGGAAGGAGTGTATATAAATGTTATGTGGTGTTTACATACAAGGAAGGAAGAAATGAAAACAGACAAATTCTAAATGGTCCTTTTATCCTGTCCATAGGGGTGTGTGGGGGGGGGGTGGGGTGGGGGGGGGGGGGGGGGGGCGGGGGGGGGGGAGGTTTCTATTAGTACTTGAAAGATCTGTTTTGACCTTCCTTGAATTAACCAGTTAAGTGTTGACAGTATTCCTATGTAAAGGGCATCTTAATTTTGATTACACAGTTCTGATTGAAGTATTGCTTAATTCTCTAGGAGTGTGCCTCATGAGCCTTTTGTATATTCTTTGTTTAAAAGATGTGAATCTGACATATCTTTTTTTGCATTGGGGTTTAGCAGATGAAGGGTTTTTCTAGCTGTCTAGACAAGTAACTGTTGGGAGACTGCTTTTTCTGTAACAGTGACCTAGTTGCTTATACCGTAAATCTAATCTCTTCTGACAATGACTCCAGAAATTTTCCCTCCTAGATTACTTAAACATAGCTGAAGAATTTTCATTTAAAGAAACTTATTTTATATTGAGAAAGAAGCATTAAGATGCTATTAACTTACACTTGTATCTCTGTTCACTTTCAGTTTTATGAGGGGACATTCGTGTTTAACACCATAAATTCCATTTGTCTAAAATTAACATTTTACTTCTGAGACAGATTTTTTTTATAGGAAAAAAAAATCTATTTAAGATTAAATGCTTCCTGACTTCAGTCATTTCACTTTCAACCTAATCTCTGCCTTGCATTTAAAAACAGAAGATCTCCAAACCAATAGCAACAAAAAATGTAGTTAATAAAAAATGTGCCATTATCATCATCATGGACACTTAGTTGTTTGTCGTATTATATCATTCACCCTCTACCTGCTCTTGTCTTCTAGAGTGTAAACTATTCAGGTCAGTGACTATCTTTTCTTGTGGTTTATAGAGCACCCAGTGCAAGGGGGCCCTGATCCTGATTGGGACCTTCAGGTGCTTCCATAAAATAAATAATAATGGAAGTACCACATATGTGGAATTTAGTATTGTATCTTACATTGTCTATGCTCAGAAATAATCTCTGTGTAACAAGGTACTAACATGTTGTAAAAATTGCTAGTGTGGACAAGGGAAGCTGTTGCCTTATGTTGATAGAACTAGTCAAGGTGAATCCTAGACTAAATTTCACTTCAGCTGGCTACCGCAAGGTAAAACTGCAGCTTGTTGTATCCATATTAGGATTTTACAATGCTATATTATTGTGAACACAGGCCTATTTTTTTCCAGTGTGGATGAGGCCTCAAACTATGCTGCTGTTCTTTTTTTATTCTTTAAATTACCAACTGTAATTTGTTCTTTATTAAGTATCTAAGATACTTAAAACAAACAAAAAATATTGCTCATGAGCAAAGATGGAAGGTCCCTAAATCAGACTAAGGACTTTCCACCTATAAATTCCCATTTATGGAAGAGTGGTGAATTGCCAGAGAAAAATATGCAGAAGACAGGTAGTTGGAAGTAATATACTGGGACGGTCTTAGGGGTATTGCGGCCCTGGGCAAAAGTCAAGAATGGGCCCCCCCATGTGGTGTGAGATGCCCCATTCTTGACTTTTGCCGCCACCCCCACCTGGGCTGCCTGTGGCCCCCCAGCTCCCCTGCCGCAATCCCCCCTACTGCCCATTGGGGCCGCTGTCTGTCTCTTGGGCCCCCTGCTGGAGCGGCCACCAGGTTCCCAACCCCACCGCTGGCCCCATGGTCCCCCTGCCTAGGCTGCTGCCAGTCTCCCGGGCCACCACTGGCACTCCAGCTCCCTGCTGGCCCTGTACCTCCTCCCTTTCCCCCCCGCCCCCCAACCAGGGCTGCCACTGGGTTCCCAGCCCTTCCAGAGGTGGTACAAGGGTGGTGTGGGGCCCCTCCCTCCCACTGGGCCCTGGGCAGCTGCCTGTGCTGCCCATCCACTAAGCCCACGTATGGTAACATACACAGCGGTAATTCTCTGGACCAGATATTGGCCACTTAAAAAAAAGTCCTGTAGGAGTCAAAAGGTGAAAGAATGATGAACTTGGAACTACTTTTTTTTTTAAAAAAGACCTGATTTCTGGCTATGGAAGTGGGGAGCAGGAATGGGAAAATGAATTTGTGCATATAACTTTCATTTCAGTTTAAAGAAGCTGTATATAAAAAAACTTAGAAGAATAGCAACCTCTTGGATACTTGCCCCATGAACTTAGACTTCCCATTGCCGCCTTCTCCTCCTTTGTTTTCTCTCTGTGGTATGAATCCGAGATGTTAAGTATTTGGCCTTTTCAGATCATCAAAACTTAAGCATGGTGTCGTCCAAGTTGCATACAGTCTAGCAAGAAATAAAATTGGCAACAAATTTTGCTTTCAGTTGTGTTGTGCTGGATCAGTGGCAGATGCAAATAAGCGTAACTACACCAACAGCTGACATATGCTACCTGAAGATCAGGCCTAACAGCTTTTTTCCAGTGAGCCATGAGTAGGTTGGGGCACATCAGGAAAAAATGAATGAGCAGGCCTCCACAGCAGAGCATTTTGTTTGTCTGTATTACTTTTGTTGTAGAATCCTTTCCACCCAGACAGGACATAGAAGAGACATCATTACAGTCCAATTATGTATATGTATTGTACCGTGAGTCTGGTGTCGTATGTGTCTTTGAAATTCAAAGATTATTAGGAAGATTTTAATATATTAAAGGGGTGCAAATTTTTTCTTAATTGGCATGCATCTCTTAAGGGTTGAATGATGTTTTAGTTATGGATTTAAGCAAGTAGTTCAGGCATCCAATTTGAAAATTTTGACCTGGATTAATATCCTGAAAAACAGTACTTGAATACTTGACCCAGAAGTCTTTACCTGAGTTTGAGTGCCTGAAGCTGAAGTCAAGCAGACACCATTTCTTGGTATAATTAAAAGAAGTAGCATCCTTCCTTTCTTCTGTCTTTTAACCCTAATTCACAGTGCTACTGGTAAAGCTTCTCCTACAGGGTTGGCCTCCAGTTAGTCCTTTGATTGTCATTTTGAAAGCATTGAGAAATAATCTCATCTGTGGTACCATAGAATTGCAAGAAAAGTGACTTAAAATTGGTTCCTTGAAATGTTAAAAAGTTTAAATGATTTCAAAATACAGCACTAGCCTGCAATAGCCCAAAGCCAAGGCCATCTGCTGGCAACCATTTGAGGTTCAGTATTGCTAGGGAGGCCAATTTGCACACTCCTCTTTCATAGTACCAGATTTTTCTGGGTTACTTCCTGGTTTTTAGCCGTGCATATGCACTTTCAGGAAAGGACTTTCTGTCCAACACCTATGTTTACCTGTCGTTATCAGTTAATAAGTCTCATGATTTTTTTTCCTCCCTTCCCATCCAATCCACAGGATTGAAAGTGAGTGTTTATGTGAATTATGAAAAGTAGATGTTTTGCATTTGTAACAGTGGAGGGATGTGAAAGAGATCTTCCTATTGTTGGCATTATGCTTTTTCAGAGCGCCCTATAGCCGAAAACGAGCGGATGTTAGATATTCTGCAGCACTTTGGTGTCCAGAGAAATGAGGTTCGTTTCTTCCTTCGACATGAACGCCCCCCTAGTCAGGAAACAGGTATGTAGTGATCTGAATTGCTCACATGTGATTTAAAAGAAGAAACTAACTTCAGACATTCAGTGGTTCTCAACCTGCAAGCCACTTGTGGCCCAATCAGCACATAGCTACAGCCCATGTGACATCCTCAGGACTGTATAGTTAGTTTTGGATGTGGCCACATAACGCACAAATAGGTTGAGAACCACTGCTTACATGTTAACTGTTGCATATATTAAGGTGCCTGCAGTCTCTGATAAAGAGCTGAGGATCCTCAGGGACACTATTTGCTCAGACTTTTGTTTTGCCTGGGAGAGAATGCTACTGCCAAATAAGTTAGGCCCACTACATAGACTAAACGTGACTTCTGTTAAGTTTCAAGCAGAATTGGGATGGTTTTATTTTTTTTCCTAATTCTTGTAGATCTACAGTAATCTGTATTTTCCAGACTACTTTCTATCTATGGTTTTGTACAGCTGCCCATCACCATTGTATCTGAGAGAATTCCATGTTAAATAGATTGACAATAGCAAAGTCCTTACTGAGTTTCAACATTCCCCCCCAGAAGTACCTGCTGTTTTCTCTGCTATAGTTATTTTGACTATTGCCCATTTCAGCTTCTGTTTATGATCTGTGCTCTGTATATTTTACTTGGAGAATATTTTACAGCTGTGTTTCAGAACCAATAAATATTTGACAACTTCAAAAGATGGACTATTTTGCCCCTTTCCAGCTGTTCGTAATCCTGTATGTGTTTTTGATGTTCAAATGAAATGGACTTGTCTGTCACATGCCTAGAATGTGACAATAAATAAAATTGCTTTATGATTCAAATTGATAACGCATATGAAAGCACATCATTCTGTCCACACAAGAATATTCATGATCGTCCCAGTTCTCTCCTGGAGAGTCTTTAAGATGTTTACTTTTAAATTAATGTTAGGTGATGGTTTGTTTCGGAGGGTTTTTGGGTGGTGGTGGTGAAGGGTGTTTTTTTTTGTTTGTTTTGTTTTTTTGGCCATTTGGTCTTCATTCATCTTTCTTGTAGTACAATCTCTTATTAACTTTAACAAAGGTTTTTTTATGTACAATAACGTGCTATAAAATAGGTGAGCAAATCTTGAAGCTAAAGAAATTTCATATCGTAGAATAATGAGAGTGAAAAGCTAATTCTAGACCATATTTATCTAGTAAGAACCTTCCGTGTATAATTTATCTTCATCTGGCTAGGCAGAGTTGTTGTTAATCCAGACTAATCAGTCCTCAAAGCAGAGGGTGCTTGTGGTTTTCTTTTTTTTTTTTTTTTTTTTTTGCTGTAACGTGGCCAGGTGTTATATACAACATAGAACCAGGAACACTGCCACAGCTAATAAATCTTACAGTCCCGTCCCCTGAGTGGGCATAATGTTAGTTTGCAAAATGCTGTGTAAAGATGGCTTCATCCTACAGCATGAAAAAGGCTTAGATGAGGAGTGATAGTGTCATTTGGCCTTTCATACACATACATTTTTAAAAGAATTAAATAAAGATCACTGTGGTGTATTTTTTTTTTTAAAGATGCTTCCTGATAATTCTTTTGGCCATAAATGTACTAGATTGAATTAAACCTGGAGACAGATCCAGTGTAAAATAATTATTTCCCCCGAAATATTCAGCAAAAGATTAAAATGGGAAATATTAATGTGTGGGGAAATTCCCCAATGGGACTAATTTAAAAGCAGTAACTAAACCGTGTTCCAAAATGCTTCGGTTCACTGCATTTTTGGTTCAGGTTATACCCTATACATGTATTACTTATGTATAGGCTAGGCATCTGTTGGTTTCATCGCAAGGAGTTGGTCATATTCATTCGGGTTAGCAGAGGACTGCATGGTATATGAGCCCTTGACATTATCTGTAGAGACAATCGCTGAAGATGTCTGCTGACTGAGGGAGAAAATATTGAAACTTATTTGGCTCTTCTAAGGGCTTGAGTTCTTTTAGTATAAAACTATTTTAAATTGTTCTAAGTTTCAGAAATAAATGTTGACATTGTCACCATAATAAAAAAACTTTGTAATTAGAAATGAAAATAACCCATATCACTACAGCTGTTTGTTAATCATTGTTTGAAAATAACCCCCACCCTCCCAAAATCAGCTTTTTTTTCCCACAAAGTTGGGGGTGAAATCTTTGCCCCAGTGAATTGGTGGGAAGGGGGTGGCCTTTCATTTAAATAGGGGCAAGATTTCACTGTTTGTCACCTGGATTAGCATGGTAGAGTGAAGTTTCTACCTGCATTCTTGTGCAACTTTGCCTCTTTATATTCAGAATAGTGACTTGGGTTATTATTTAAAAGAACTTTTTTTGCAACTAGATGATTTCTTGTTCAGAATAATGTGACCCTGTGTCTTTATTTTTTCTTTTCAGTTTTTGCCAAGATAATTCACTAAATATACATATTGCCCTTGCACCAGGGTAGAGAATAGACTTCCTCTGTTATTGTTGTGAGTGATGGGGCTGCATTTTGGAATTCTTATCTATCTTCCTATGTGCAGTATTGATGTTTAGTAATGAGAATGAAGTGTCTTCTTTTACTGTTGATTGGTCAGCTCCTTTGCTTATAAGGAGAGGGAAGTTCATGCAGTAGATTTTCCTGGCCTAGTGCTAGATTTAATTTTCATTTAGCATTTAACTAGTTTAATTTCCATGGAGAGAGAAGTAAGACATATGTTGTGGCACTCTCCCTATTATGCAGTTATTCCTGCCATTGAACAGACAGCCTGCTCAGTAAAACATCCATGGTCTGCAGTTAAGTTTATTTTAGTGTTGATAAGGAGAGAACCAGTTGTACAGAATCTAAACTGAAAGAAAACACATTCCCTCTCCTTTGCAAAGAATGTTGTGTATAAATGGATCAGCACAAATGCTTTAAAATTCTCCTCGACTGTTCTGTGTTTTTAATCTAGGGAGTGGACAGAGGTCACAGGATCTGAGCTTAAAGAGAAATGGTGTGAAAGTGCCTGGTGATCGAAGAATAGAGAATGGGGTAAGTGTTCAGTGTAATGGCTCTCTAATGCACTTAAGCAGAGCCTTTCACTCTAAATCACTGGTGCAAATCCAAACTGGCAGACAAAGGGAAATATTTTATAAATCTTTGGTGGCTGCTCTGAAATGTGCAGTCAGCCCACTCTACAAACACCCTGTCACAGTTGACAGCCTTCTCGGCGGTTTCTTTAAAAATGCTAAGAACTGGAAAGGAATAGACTGAAATACTCATTTTCTACATATCAGCATCACTGGATTGACACACAGCGGCAAAGGCAGTATAGGGAAGCTTGCACTAGTGCTGTACCTGTTCTGTGGCCAAGCAAGGGACGTTAGTCTTCAGTGCTCTCAATCCGATTCCCGTCCCCAACATTCTATCTGGAAGCTGATAGGATTCTTAACGCACACCTAATAAGCAGAAGGAAAAGATACATTTCATTCTATTTACCCTTGCTGTTGGTTTACTGCTTATTTTGATCAAATATTGTCCATCTTGGTCCTGTGCTTTAGCTGAGCTCAGCTGATCAGCTTCTTAAGAATTGAAGCCACTACCATCTTAACTGCTTGCAAGCAAGCACATCTTAGAAGATAGTTCCTAAATCAAGGATTAGCGTGTGCCAGTTGCATAATACATGATTGGGTCAACTTTGAATTTTGACTTAAAAACTGATTCCAGTAGACAACTAGACCGTAGACTGCTTTGTATCATAATGGCTTCTCTGCACTCAGGAAAACATCTTGCAAGGTGGTGTGCATTCTGGCCCTGATCCATCAAAGCACTTAATTCATGCTGATCTTAATTCAGATGGGTTCTTACAAAATATTTTTTTATTCATACATGTGTTTTGTTTTCAGCGGGCTATCCGCATGCTTAAAGGTAAATGTTTGCTTGAGGGCTTTGCTGGATTGGGGCTAGAGTATCAGAATCTCCAGACACTTCACTGAAAGATGGCCAAACAGACCATGTGTTTCATAATAGATCCACAGTGACATCAATA
This sequence comes from Pelusios castaneus, assembly GCA_007922175.1. Lineage (NCBI taxonomy): Eukaryota > Metazoa > Chordata > Testudines > Pelomedusidae > Pelusios > Pelusios castaneus. The sequence continues at coordinate 14,171,338 of ML685763.1, read as the reverse complement.
TATTTTAATTTTTTTAAAATAAGTTTTTTTTAAATATATAGCTTTTAAAAGATATCATCTAGAACTAATTGTAAATATGTGGAACTGGTGGATAAATTTGACAACAATTTATTCCTTTTAAGGCCTTTATTCTTCTGTAATAACTGAACAGAGTACACATTTTCAAAACCTGAAAACGTTAGAATTAGAATTCCGATTTTTCATCTGCAGATCGGTGCTCCCAGAATGGATATGACTCTGGCTGAGCTGCAGGAAATGGCATCACGCCAACAGCAACAAATAGAGGCTCAACAACAAATGTTGGCTAACAAGGTAAACTTGAAATATGTTTGTGTCCAGTCCATGAACAAAAGATCAGAAAAGTCCTTTTTTCTTTACTGAGTACTTTCAGTACTTCGGCTGTCTTTCGTACATTTGGAGTTAATCTCAGTAATTGTTCAGTTCCTAGCAGTATTTTCTGCTAAGAGATTTTACTGCAATAGTTCAAATAGCCAATCAGTTTTAAAATAAAATGCCGATTTAAATCAATCGCACCATAACACCAATGTTGTAATTCATTGTAGTGGCTTTGCCAATCCCATTTTTTCTCTGTATATTGACCAGCTATTCACTGGATTTCATCAAGTGAACAATGCTTTTGTCTCTTAGTATAATTCTGTCCTGGAATGATCTTGATTTTCATTACAGAGTTCAACATGTCTGACTTCCTAGGGCAGCCATTATTTGATAAAAAGGAGCTAGAAGAGTCTTTACATAATTTCTTCAGTTTCTGTTCACAAAACTAGTGATGGAGCAAAAGGCACTAGTGAATCAACAAAAATTATTCTGAAGACTAATGTACAAAATCAGGGTGCCTATTTTATATTTGACTGAGGGTTCATTAATGCATAGCATTCTTGGGAATGTTGCCATCAGTTAATGAGTGCTTGTCTGTGAACATGCTGTCTTATTCTGATGTGTTTTTTATTATTAGGTTTGGCTAGTTCCTGTGCTTTGGGGTGTGCTGAATTGGAGAAGGGCTGTAATGGGTGCTACTGGGCAGTTTTAATCTTGACCCAGCAATTCTTCTCTGCTAGTAACCCTTATTCACCATGATGCCAGATCCCATCACTGGCATATCTTTGTCTGCGGCAGGTGGTGGTCGAAGTAGGACAGCATGGAGTAGAGCTTTGTGCCTAAAGAATTAGCTAGATTTGCAAGGTGAGGTGGGTGGAAAGTGAGTTGCTTCTGGGAGAGGGAATGACAAGTGGACTATGACTATAGGCAGGGAAGGTAGGAGATCAGCGTTTCTTTGGCTTGTGTCCCTCATGTTACGAGCAGAATCAGTAGACAGGTCTGTAGAATTCTAAGGGTTCATGCATAAAAGGTAAATAGGGGTATTGAAACTCTTGGTTCTCAATCTTATACTGATTTGTAAAGTTACTGGAATATCAGTAAGTCTTACTCAGTTGAGTGCTGAAAGTCATAATTTGGCTATGGCAACTGCAAAGAAATAAAATAGTTTTTAATACCAAATCTTGCACATAACACAGAGAATTAGTCTGACTTTGTTTGCATTTGACAGTGTAAGGTGATGTGGAATATCACATGTAAGCAGTGCTTTTTTTCTAAAAAAAAAAGGTACCGGAACTCCTATTGATGTCCGTCGTGTCATAAAGAAATAACACTGAAAATAGTGCAGTAAACAGTAAATTTTTGAATATATCAAAGAAATAAAAATACAAGGTAAAAACTGTTAAGTTTTATTAACTATGCAGGCCGCTAATATACTGAAAGACAACCTGTGAGGTCTTACAGCAGGGGTCCTCACACTTTTTAAATAGGGGGCCAGTTCACGGTCCCTCAGACTGTTGGGGGGCCGTATTATAATTAGAAAAAAACGTGAATGCGTAGCTATCACGTCTGCTGCTGGCCTGTGTTTCTGGGTACTGGGTGGCAGGCAGTAATGCATCCACACACTTTTTGTTGGTGCTGTGGGCTCCGGCCAGGCCCAGAGTGTGGGACTGACCGATGTTAGCCTGCTGGCCTGCTGTTGTGTACGCAACTAGTAGCCAATGTTCCCTCTAGGTTTGGTGGCTTGTGTGCAAAATTTTCAAGCCGTGTGAAAAACTTTTTCAGAATAAATTTTTGGGGAAAACTCACAAGACAGAAATTATAGGCATTAATTGAAGATAAAGTGACTGTAAATAGAATTAATTAATTAATTGTGTTTAATTAATTTAATTGGAATGAATTTGGAATTGAAATCTAATTTTAAGAAAGGTTTTTATTTAAAATTAATTTTTAAAAAGTTTTAAAAAAGAAGGGAGAGAAAGAAAAAAGAGAAGGAAGGAGGAGACAAAGAAAAAAAGAAAGAAAGGAAGGAAGCAAAGACAGAAAGAGCAGGAAGGAAGGAAGACAAAGAAGAGAAAGAAAAAAAGGAAAGGAAGAAAGAAGAGAAAGGAAGGCAGGGAAGAGGAAGACAAAGAAGAGAAAAAGAAAAAAAGGAAAGGAAGAAAGAAGAGAAAGGAAGGAAAGGAAGAGGAAGAGAAAGGAAGGCAGGGAAGAGGAAGACAAAGAGGGGAAAAAAAGGAAAGGAAGGAAAGGAAGAGGAAGAGAA
>ML685763.1:14132763-14168639 GCA_007922175.1 Pelusios castaneus | reverse complement strand
TCTCCAGGCCTCCCTCCAGCCCCCTTACCTGGCCGGAGGCTGGGAACTACAGGGACGGCCGGCAGAGCTGCTTGCCGGCCAGTCCGCTCCTGCCCTGAGCACGCTGTAACTGCGCATGCTCAGGGCGGGAGATTTAAATCTCCCCAGCCCGGCCCAGCCTGCACAGCTGGGAGGGAGCACCGGCGGGGAAAAAAAAGGTGCCGGAACGCCGTTCCGGTGCGTTCCGGCAGAAAAAAAGCACTGCATGTAAGTAAACATCAGGGATATATTGACTGCAAGCATTAAGTCGGGTAGGCAACCCCCGGCATGCGTGCCAACAGTGGCACACGAGCCTAGCTGGAGCGGCACTCGGCATCCCTCAGCATCCTCTGGGGCGCCACAGAAGTTGCCACTCCTGCCACCAAAAGACACTCCAGGTGGCTTCTTTCAGTGGCGGCTGCAGTGCGGAGGTCCCTGCCATGTCCATGCCCCAGGCACACCATGTAAAGAAGCTGCCCAGAGCGGCTCCTCTCTGTGGTGTGCCGCTGCCAAAAGGAGTCACTCCAGGCAACTTCTTTCCATGGTGTGCCTGGGGATAGGGGTCCCCAGGGACGCTGCCAAGAAGAGCCCCTCCAGGTGCCTTCTTTCCACGAGTGGGCCATTGGCACCAGCTGAGGTTTGAGGAGGAGGGGTCGCCGGAGGGGTCGGCAAAGGTTGCCGACCCCTGGCACTGTATACCGGCACCTGTTTTCCCTGGCCAGCCCCGCTGCCCAGCTGGGGGCCGGGGTCAGCAGGGCAGAGAAAGGAGCAGTTTCCTTTCCCCTGCTGACCCTGGCCCACAGCGGGGCCAGCAGGGGTCAGGAGCGGCGGCCATGGACCAGAATCCAGCCTGCCACGGTCTAGAATCCGGCCCGCAGAAGCCTGGGAGCTGTGGACAGGCTGGAGCTTTTTCTAATCTCCCGCCCTGAGCACGCTCAAATGCATGACTCAGGGTGGGAGCAGCCTGGCCAGGGATTGACTCTGGCCGCCCCTGCAGCTCCAGCAAGGTAAGAGGGGAGGGGACCGGGAGGGTCAGGGAACTGGCGGAGGGGTGGGTGGGGTGGCTGAAAGGAGTGGGGAGCCAGGAAGAGGCCCGGGGAGCAGTGGGGGGGAAAGGCGGGGCCTGGGAAGGCTGCTGGGGACCGACAGTGGTGGATGGTCCTGACACCACCACCCCCTCCTGCCGGCACCACTCCTGCCAGTGCACCAGCATCTTTTTTTTTTTTTTTTTAAACATTTGTCATGGTAGCTGTATCTGACTCTAACAAGTGACTGGGGTTTTCTCTTGAAGTTAACACTGCCAAAAAACACCTAGGTTGCCTATATAGATTAGCCAGAGGCAAAGCTTTGTGTCCATAGTCCCATTATATTAGAGATAAGAGTATCCTATTATCAAGGATGACTCACTGTTAGGCTAAGATACCTAATTCTATATCCCTTTACAACTATGAATAACCTGACAAAAATAATGGAAGAATAACTCAGTGTTAGAAATATCAATTAATCTAAATCAGCACATCATCTATAAGAACAAAAATATATACACTGTGTGTACTTATTGCAAAGGAAATCAAACAGGGAAAACTGGATCTGCACATTTTCTCAATCTGCCCTGTGATTTTTCTTCTAGTATCTGCACAAATCATCTAGATGACCAATCATCAGGCATAGCCTGAACCTTGTAAATAAATTACCTATTAGATGTTCTACAAAAAATTTTTGTTTCTATTGGGATACTTCTTTCTCCTTCCTGGAGATTATGAGGAAGTCCAAGTTGTTTCCACATCTGATCTTTCCACCATTCCTGCTAACTTACTCCTTTCATATGTGCTCAAGGGCAGTTTCCAGATGAATCTTGACAGATAATCTCTGAAGAAAATTAAAGCCCTTCTGCTTTCTAGTGAAATGGTTTTTAAATCTGGGAGTCCCAAACTTTCTAAGATTTCCAAAGGGGTCTTTTGATCCAAGGGGAAAAAGGTTGACAACTATGTTCTAGAGCAATGTTGTGATGTCATGAGTTGGTATTCCCCAACATATGGGGAAAGCATCAAACATATACAATATAGGATACTACAGGTGCTCCTGGGTTAACTATGAAAGTGATCAACATCACTCTTTCTTCAAGATCATGTGGGCTAATATTTTTCAGACATGACCAGTGATTTTGGATGCCTCAATTTCTGTCCAACCTGAGATGCTTTAAAGGGGCCTGTCTTTTTTCAAAAAGTACATACTCAGAAACACTGGTCATGTTTAGAACTCTAGGCTATGATATTTTGAAGAGATGCTCTATTAACCACTGGACCAAACTACTAAGGAAAACAGTGGTGCCTCCATGTCTTGACGTCTTTAAGGGTATGTCTACACTGGAGGCTCTGTCAAGTCGACCTAACAAAGTTGACTTTAAGTCGGCTTAAAGTCGACCTTGTTAAGTTGACTTAGAGAGTCCACATTGAAAACTCCTGTTGACTGCCTGCGTCCACACTGGCAGGTGATAGGTTGATGGAGGAGTGGTACGTTGTGGGTAGCTGTGAGGGGGCCTGGAGGCCAATTAGGTTGATTTAAGGGCTCCGCCTGTCTACACTGGATTAAGTCGAGTTAATAAGGTCAACTTAAGCGTTAAGTCAACCTTAAGAGGTAGTGTTATTAAGTCAACTTAAGGAAGTGCTTAAGTCAACTTAATAAAAGCCCAATGTGGACTCAGGTGTCTGTAAATTGACTTAACCTTTCTTAAGTTGACCTAAGGCTCCAGTATAGATGTACCCTAAATGTCTAAAATGCCTTTCTGGAAGGATTTAGTCCATCACAAGGTATGGGGATCAATATAAGGGTAACTGGGCAAAATCTAGTGTCCTGTCATATGCAGGAAATCAGACTAGATAATATAATGGTCCTTCTGTCTTCAACCCAATGGTTCATAGATTCATACATTTTAATTATAGAGATAATTTTTCTTGCTCTTGAGACAAATGGACTTTTCCTGCCAAGGCTGTGATTAGAGCATGGCTGTGGCCAGATCAGTACATGGATTCTATACTGTGTGTTTCTCTTCTGGTCATTAAATCTTTCCCACTTCTGTAATTACATCCAGTCATGTTTGTTGTAATGCTGTGATCTTTTAGATCAGGAGAGTATTGCTCTGTCCCACAATCTCATATCAGAACTTTAATATGAATTACGTGACTTGCTACTTCTGAAATAACTACATCTGAGATTATATACATAAGTATATTACCACGATCAAGCAAACAATCTAGTCAAAATATAAAATTTGCTAAATTGCTTCCCGTCTCTGTCTGCAGGAGCAGCGTTTGAAATTCCTAAAACAGCAGGATCAACGACAGCAACAGCAAGCTGCTGAACAGGAAAAACTTAAACGATTGAAGGAAATTGCTGAGAATCAGGAAGCCAAGCTGAAGAAAGTTAGAGCACTCAAAGGCCATGTGGAGCAGAAAAGACTCAGCAATGGAAAACTAGGTGAGCTGCTCCAACCTAGTTTAGAGAGGACATAATGGCAACTTATTGTCTGAAATAGCTTATAAAACATTCTTGGACTGTGAAATTTTTATTTTCAAATTTAAAGCTTTTCAGTTAAAATGTTTGTGTGCAGAGTCAATGTTATTAAAAGCTGAAAATATATTTTATATTCTCCCTTTGATCTCCCTTTAATTGCTGGATTGATGCTTAAAGTAAGTTTTCTATCTTTTTGTCCACCCTAATTTTAAACATCCAAACAATGTATTTCCACCACATCCATGGGAAACTGTTCTTCAGCCTAGTATATTTTCTTTAATTTCATCTTACTTAAACTTCCTTATTATACCCACTTTGAATCACATTAAATATTTTTTTCCATCCTTGATATTAGCATCCTTTAAATATTTAGACTCTGGCATCCTCCTCCCTTAGTCATCCATGAACAATGCTCTGCATGTTGCGTGGGATACTATCCATGGCAATCCTTATGCCTTTTGATCAGAAGCTAGCTGCTTAGTTAGATTTAACTGTAAAAATAAGCTAACATCTAACTTGCTACCGGATAATTTTTGGTGTCTTGCATGTTGGCCAGTTGCTCATAGTGTCAGGTGCTTATTTCAGATTTCCTATAATTTCAAATATTTTCTTTCCCTTTCCATATATAGTATTGTTCAGGGAGATCTTTTTACAGCAAAGCTTAAAGGAAAATAGTCTTATTAGTGTCAAACACACGTGATGTTTTACAGATATAAATTGAAGCAAGGCACTACCCCTGAGGGATTTATGGTCTAACTCAGACAACGAGCAGACATCATAGTGGAAGGCAGTAATGGGATGACAAAATAAGGGAAATTGGGGAAAACTGTTGGAAGAATATATTTAATACATGCAGTTTGTCATTTTAATTGTTTTGTCTCACTAGCTACTTACAAACCATACCAAATTAAAAGTTTAACACTGTGGGTTCAGGCAGTGGACATGCCTGATTGGCGTGTCTCATTAAGAAGCTGTTTGGGATAAGTTTGGTAGTCCATTCAAAGAGCCCTAGAGATTTGATCAGATTGTCAATAACTTGGATGTGTGCTCAAACTCATTCGTACCGTCGAAAAGTTAAAACTCTGAATATCATAAAATCACCTACCTGAGTGTTATGGGGTTAATCTCCTGGATCAGTTCTTGCATGATGCTGATTTAGCTTCCTCCAGGTGTCTGTTTGATGATAGCTTGTACTTCAAATGATCAAAGCAATATTTCTTTTTGTTGCCTTTCATTGGTGCACTGGGTATACAGAATTAATGTTAGATTTGGGATTTTCTGGAAGTAATTTTTCTTGTTGTATATTTTGCAAAGACCCCAAAAAACAGATTCATTTTAGTCTAAGTAGTACCTAGAATGGATTTTTGTGTCCAGCTGATTTGTAACTGCCTGTTGTAGATCTGGTCCCCATACTGCTCTGAAGAACTGCAGTGTTCTCTGTCCCCTTAACTGCTGCCTTGGAAGCAACCCACACTTGGTTCTTTCTCAGCAGGCTCTATTGTGCTCTTTCTTCCTTTCTAGTGGAGGAAATTGAACAGATGAACAGTTTGTTCCAGCAAAAGCAGCGCGAGCTGGTACTGGCTGTGTCAAAGGTAGAGGAACTTTCCAGACAACTGGAGATGCTGAAGAATGGCCGGATAGATGGTTACCATGACAACCAGTCTGCAGTCGCTGAGCTTGACCGACTGTACAAGGAGCTGCAGGTAATGGCAAATTTGCTTTGCAAAGGAGAACTTCCAATAATGGCTAAAAGTTGGTAGGTCCTCTTCTTGTGTTAAAAATAGAGCACGTTTCCATTCCCCTAAAAGCCATAGTGCTGCATGAGAGAGATGTTGCCTTCTCAGTTTTGTGAGGGCAGCATATCTATCTTATTCCAGGTAACAAGTGGAATATACTATACTGAAGAAGCTGTATATATTTTCAAAGCAAAATTGACTAATCAAAATTGACTAAGAAAAAAGTAACCCCAATTTGTGTGCATGGCTTTTACCTTTTAGAATTCTGTTATTGCCTCAAGTGTCTTCGTCCTGAACATTGATCTGTTTTTTGCTTTTGTTCCTGGTTTGTTTCTCCTCCTTTGAATATATTCAGTTAAGGAACAAACTGAACCAGGAGCAGAATGCCAAACTGCAGCAACAGAGGGAGTGTTTAAACAAGCGCAATTCAGAGGTGGCAGTTATGGATAAGCGTGTTAATGAGCTGAGAGATCGACTATGGAAGAAGAAGGCAGCACTGCAACAGAAGGAGAATGTGCCGGTAAGTGCTGGATAGTTTATAACAATCCTGTTTAGTCTGCTTCCCAAACAGTCTTGAGTCTTGTGAGGAAGGCTGTTCAGATACTACACTGTTCTGTGTTCTTTGGTGGTGGGAGTCTTGTATTATTAAAGTACTTTTCATACGACATTGGTGTTAACCTACTTAGTGTTCATGGAGAGAACTCTTTTTATGCTGCCTTTAGATTTTTCAGATAGCCTTGGTTGGTTCAGTTTTTTGTTTTTAATAGAGCTGGTATATCTACTTGGACTGTTGTGGAGGGCAGAGGGGAATAGCATTAATTTTAATAAGAGAACACTACTGATTTTTGCACCTTTTTTTCCTGACTCCTGGTTCCAGCAGTCTGTCGTGTGTATTGTTGCATTAAATTACTTTTACTTGCATTCTCTGTTTAGATTTCCTCAGATGGGACTCCACCCCAGCAAGTGGTATCTGCCCCAAGTCGAGTGGCCGCGGTAGGTCCTTATATCCAGTCCTCTACCATGCCACGCATTGCCTCCAGGCCTGAACTTCTGGTGAAACCTGCATTTCTGGATGGAACTCCTACCTTACAGGCACCTGATGGTCCGATGAAAACACAAACCCTGCCGAACATGAGAGCTGCGGGTGTTTCTCAGGCTAAAGCTCCTGGTGGTAAATTATCTAATTCTAAGTTTATATTAAATTCCTTCCACAAAGTTGTGGGGTTTTTGGTTTTGTTTTGCTAATACTTCCATAATTTTTGAATTGGTCTAATGTCTTTACGTTGGTACCCCCCAAGAGTATTATAATGGGATAAAAATTACTCTGCTGCATTTTAATTTTGAATCTGGAAGTACCATTAAGGTACTTTCTACCTTGACATCTCTGGTGGTTGAAACCTTAACTTTTAAAGATGGTATTTAGTCTGTTATAAAAACCCAGATATATTAGACAGAAATTTATATCCCCCCCATCCACTCCCAAGTTATAATAAATCCTCTAACCAGGAAGTTGAGTTTCTATTAATAACAAATACAACACAGTAGAGATTGAAAACATTTTTTTCCTTAAACTCCATATGGCTCTTTCTAAGTTTTAGAACTTGTTAGCAATTCTGCTGTCATTACAGAGAAGGAAACCAATTCAGTGTCTCTGTATTCTAGTAGAGTAGTGGGAATCCTGAAGATATTACCCTTAGTCACCAAACAATCCAAGATCCTTTATCATGCATTTTGAGAATAAAACTTTAATCCTGGCCGATGCTTTACCATAAATGTTCAGTCATTGGTGGGGCAGGGGAGAAAGAGGGTGACATTTGGTACATTACTACTAAGGAACCAGAGTTTGATTTCTGGTCCTTGTTTTTCCTTATGATGAAAGAGGAGTGTTAATGGGTTAAATGTGTGCTTTCCGTGTAAAATTCTTGCCATGAGATGAGGTTTGACTGGTTGGAGGTAAGTGTGTGGAAACTTTGGGATATATGAAAATATTCTTCATGCTTTCACAGGCACACAAGAGCGCTGAGGGAGAAATGCATAAGAGAACTACAGCACATTAAAAGAGGGGGAAAGAGGTTGAATTGTGCAGTACTCATTATTTTTCTCTCTTCCTCCTGCTCACCCCCCACCCCACCCTCCAGTCATCACTAATACTTAAGAAATAACCATTGCACAGAAAAGGTGCAAGTGGCCTTCACTGCTCAGTAAATATTTTGGAAGCAGAAACTAAAACTGTTGGAGTGGACCGCAGGCCTTGGGGTAATAAGTGCACTCATCTTTTGAGTGCCTGCTGCTGTAGGTGGCACTGGAGTCCTCTTTTCCTGCTCCTGGTGTCCCCTGTTAAGTTGTCAATGTTGCTTTGAGGGTTCTGCAGTGCCTTGGCCCTCTGGCCAGGTCACACAATCAAAATGAATCTCCTTTGGGGTAACAGAAGTCCAACAAAGATGTTTATCTACCTGTAGCAGGGTCTTCAGCCCCAGCTCTGCGCCCTTTAAATTCAACCCTTTGCTTGGCCTTCCAAACAAGTCTTGTCCCCTTCTGAGGGTTTACACCACTTCACCAGTGGGGAAACCTGGGCCTGTCCTCTACTGGACTCCAACCCTTGAACCATATAAACAGCAGCCAAATATTGCTCACTTCAGTTTACTACTGCTACTTCCTTGGGCCTCCTCCCACCTGGTTCCTTTATCTTCGCATCTTATTTTAGGGTTAAAAGTCCTCTCTCTCCCAGCTTTAAGCAAATGCAGCCAGAATCAAGTTTTGGTTGTCCTGCAGGCTCCTTTGGCCAGAGAAGAACACCCTGCCTTATCTCTCTGGTCCTAGCAAGGAACTGGCTTACTAAGGCCGTGCAGCTCCATTTATCTGAGACTGCTGGGCTCCGATTGGCTGCTTCTATGTAGCCTCTCTAGGCAAGCCTGGAGCATTCACTTTGGCTACTCCATTGCTGAGGCTGTGTGTTGTAGGACCTCGGGGCCTCTGGTCTGGGGGCACTCCACACACATAGAGCACATCATACTTGGCCTCTGGTCGGGGACCACTCCACGCACATAGAGCACATCATACTTGGCCAGAGTGAAACCTAAAAGTTAGTCACTGGGGCTCTTTGTTCTGTGTCCCTCTTTGATTCCCTTTTCTTGAGCTTATGTCCTTGCTCCTGCCCCCATTTTTCTCATTTGTTGTCCCACGTAACTAGTTGATCCCTGGTTCCATGGCCCCTCCCTTGTTTGAAGGTGGGTGGGCTTTTAATTTTAGACCTCAAGTAGGTTTTTAACTTTGCTCTCGATCATGCTATGCAGTTTCTGCACGAGATTGACTCAAATGCTAGTTACACCTTTTCTCTAGCATGTACAGTCATGGTCATGCTTACCCAGAGGTACAGCTTCTGATCTTTTGTTCTGGAGAAATTTTTTCTTCTGATGATATTATTTGAACTAGATTTCTACTGCATTTGAAGGATGTTATCTTGCAAATATACACTGGTGACCCATTACTTTTCTTCTATAATACTGAAACTAAGAACAAGATCGATGCACCAACTTAATTGTTTTTGAAACACATTTTAAAACTGTTCCAGTGAATTTAAAGATTATCCCTCTCTAATTCAGTGCCTGTGTGCACATGGAACATATGGATGATTTTTCTGCTGTTTTGGATTTCACTAGCTGGATTTATTACTGCTTTAATGCATCATATTTTTCTTTACTTTGCATTAAATTCCTCCTCCCCTCAACCTCCACTATTTCATTGTTTTACAGACTATATTTGATTAGCCAAGGAAAGTTTCATGACAACTAGGAGCAAGCCAGTGAAAAGTGCAGTATGGGGCATTTTGTCTTAAAAATAATACAATCCCACTATGCAGGCAATCACTGACATTAGCAAGGATGTTGAAATTAGAGGTAAAATGTTTCCAGCCTGGCAATGCATTCTTAAAAAACCAGGAGAAATCTAGAGTGATATTTCTCTTAACTTTCAAGTTGTATGCTGGATGACTTTCATTTAATGAAGGATCTAATTTACAATGACAATAAATGAAAATGGTTTTAGTTGAAACTGCTTTTTTCTTTCCTCCATCTACATGCTAGGACCTACAACCCAAGGTTCAAAATCTCCACCATCTGTTCCTGAATGGAGTAATTCAAATGCAGACAACTTCATTAAGCAAGGACTAGTCTCTACATCAACAAGAGGAAATCTGACTAATGAAGGGCAAGGTGAGTACTTATTTGTAATGTTAATGTTGTGGTTTATGACTATATGCTAATCTACATGCTGGTGAGAATCCAGTTAATGACAAACATTTACTAACAATTTATGATTTGATGCCTATAATTCACTTTAGTGATAGAATTTAAGACCGTTGGTTTTTCCGGCTGTTAGTAGCTTTGCTACAGTAATTTATGTGTAGCTGACAAGTTCCAGAGAGGTGGCTGTGTTAGTCTGGTTCAGCAAAACAAACAAGGAGTCTTTGTTTGTTAGACTTTAAAAGTGCCAAAGGAGTCCTTGTTTGTTTTATTGGTGGCTGGTTTTGTTTTTAAAGCTGCTAATTTTGGATGACATTATTACAATAAAGAATATTGTCTGCAGACTTGGTCTGGTTTGGTTTGCCTCTTATCATGTACAACTTTTCTTGGGGTCTTTAAAGGATGGCACAGGGCTGTGATTTTCAAACTTTTTTTTCTCAGAACCCAGTTGGAAAAAAACCATTTATGCCCATGACCCTATATCTTTCAGTAATGCATTCCAGTCTTGCAGCAGTGGCAGCTGGGGGTGCCGCGACCGTGTACCTGATAGTCTGCGACCCAATACTGGGTCCTGACCCATAGTTTGAAAACCACTGGCATATGGGGCAGGATTATTTAAAAGCTTCCCTATGCAAATTCACTCTTCTGTCACTCTGTGGAATGGTCCTCTTATTCATGCCTATGGATTCCATGAAGGACAACAGAGTCTTGTGGCACTTTTAAAGACTAACAGATTTATTAATCGCATGAGCTTTCATGGGAGAAAATCCCACTTCGTTCTCCCACGAAAGCTCATGCGATTAATAAATCTGTTAGTCTTTAAAAGTGCCACAAGACTCTGTTGTCTTTCTACAATAGACTAACACGGCTACCCCTTTGTAATATGGATTCCATGTATTTGCTTTAAATCTTCCTTTCCTCTCTTCCAGATGGTGATGGAGAGACTCCACTACGAGAGAAAGAAAAGAAAGTGCGTCCTTTCTCAATGTTTGATTCTGTGGATCAGTCCACTGGAGGGCCAGCATTGGGCTCACTGAGGAAAAATCAGAGCAGTGAAGACCTCCTGCGAGATGCTCAGGTATGCAGAAGACTTGTAGTCCTCTTTTAGTTGTGCTCTCCTTTTTCTGCATTTCAGGATATCCTTCTAAAAATGACAGTTGGGAAGCTTCACAAACAGTCCCATAAAAAATTGTGAAAGGGCCCTTGTTAATTTAAGGGAACATTAGAGGAGGGGAATTGTAGACTTCTAATGTGAGTAGGTAGCTCTCAAAATCAACACCCTCTAGATACTCTGAGTATTTATATATTAATCACATGCAAGTAGTTGTGCTATTCACATTTGTATGCATGTGATCAATATTTCCTTATTAAAATGCTATACAGAACCTGTGTTTTAAAACTAAGCATTTAGGTTTGAGTATCTGTTTAAAATCTATTAAGACAACTTGGTAGCATCTCTGAGATCTTAACTAAATCACAACAGGATTCTGTAATCTGGGACTAAAAATTGAAGTGCTACATGTGAAAACAGAGAGGATACAAGTTAATTCTAACTCTTGTATCATGTATGGAAATATCCCATCTAGCTTACAGAGCTACTGTGATTCCTCCATAATTTGATCACTTTTTAACAGACCATTCCAATTGCCAGATATTTAAGACTTTCTGTAGCCAATTTGAGGATTGTGCATGACAACGGAGATTATAATTCAAAGTTTTATATTTTGTGCATCTTTAGGAATAACAATAGAGATGGTAAACAGCACCGCAGAAATAATCAGTGTCTGTAGACCGCACAATGGCTACCCGATGTCTTTCTCATGAGATCTGATAAGACATCCTTTTTAATCCACAGTGCTAGATTAGACTTCCATCAATTCAGCTGTGTTTCTGTCTTGCAGGTTGCCAATAAAAATGTGACGAAAATACCACCTCCTGTTCCCACTAAACCAAAGCAGATAAACTTGCCTCACTTTGGTCAAGGCAGTCAGCTGCCTTCTTCTGATACCAAGCCTGATGGAAATCCACAGAAACTGCCTTTGGCTATTGTAACTCTGGGGAACAAACAGAAATCAGCAGCCCAGCAGCCCCCCCATACATCCCAGCAGATCCAGCAACGAATCTTGGTGCCTCCCGGCAGTACCTCCACTAGCCAGGACCAAATCCTTTCCTCATCCAAACAGGAGAGCCCACCTGCCGCAGCTGTGAGACCTTTCACCCCTCAGCCGTCCAAAGAAACCCCCCTCCCACCATTTCGAAAGCCACAGACCGTGGCTGCGAGTTCAATATACAGCATGTACACGCAGCAGCAGACTCCTGGGAAGAACTTTCAGCAGGCAGTGCAGAGCGCCTTGACACGGGCACAGACCAGAGGCCCACACTTCCCAAGCAGTAAGGATGTAGATGTCTTTCACTTTCCTTTCTGTAAAATAGAGGCATGCACAAAAATACCCCCCGGGGACTATAACGTGCATATCACTTTCTTGGGGAGTCGAGAGGGATTTGGAAGCTATAAATTGTTAGATAATAAAGGCTAGTGATGTGGCGGACACAATAATAGTGAAGTGTAAAATATCAACTTTTACTTCTTTTTTTAAAGATGTTTGTAACGAAAATCTGGTTATCTGTAACCGTCCTCTTATCCTGGTCTCTAAAACAATATCTTTCTTCTAACTTTGGAGAGTTATTTAATATCCGTACGATAAGGCTGGCTTCTAGCCAGTTCAAAAGGGTATGATAATTCTACCTTCTCACTGTAGTAGATAGTGAAGTTCACACACTTGTTTTTTGTTGGCCAAATACTTAATTTTCTCTTTCTAAATTGCTCATCAGTGTACGGCAAGCCTGTGATTACTGGACCCATTGCACAAAATCAGCCACAGCAGCCAGAGAACATCTACTCAGGTAGCCAAGGGAAGCCAGTCAGTCAGGAAGCTGAAATGGAGGCAATGGCTTCTGCCCATGAGAATCATGAAACTGAACGAATTCCTCGCCCGCTAAGCCCAACCAAATTGTTGCCTTTCTTATCCAACCCTTACCGAAATCAGAGTGATGCTGATTTGGAGGCCCTAAGGAAGAAGCTGTCTAATGCACCAAGGCCACTGAAGAAGCGTAGCTCTATTACTGAGCCTGAAGGTCCCAATGGGCCTAATATTCAGAAGCTTTTGTATCAGAGAACCACTCTGGCTGCCATGGAGACTATTTCAACCCCATCATATCCATCTAAACAAACTTCAGCATCTTCCAGTCCTGAAAGCCCAACAGAAATCCAGAACCCTTATCTAAGCACAGAATCTGAGAAAGAAGTGGTTCCTTCCACACCTGAACCAGCCATCACTGAGGAAGCAGTAAACACAAGCACAGATCAGAATGAAGTGCCTCTGCCTTCAGCAGGGCTAGATAGTGTGCCTGAAGTAACATCAGACAGTGATGTACGTGTGAAGTCTGAAATGGAAGAACCAAGCGTTGAGTCATCAGAACCACTGGAAGTCTATATGGAGGAATATCCTCCATACCCACCACCTCCTTACCCATCAGGAGAACCAGAGGGACTGGCAGAGGACTCATTCAGTATGCGACCCCCTGAAGTCACTGGACAGTTTTCCTTACCTCCTGTAAGTACAGCACCTCTAATGAGCCTAAAATTTGGCTACTGGATGGATCATTTCAGGTTTCACGAATAGAAGCTATGCACAGCACAGTATAGTACGTTGTAGATCGGGGTAGGCAACCCCCGGCACACGCGCCAACAGTGGAACACGAGCCCATTCGGAGCGGCACTCGGCATCCTCTGTGGTGCCACAGAAATTGCCACTCCTGCCACCAAAAGACACTCCAAGTGGCTTCTTTCAGGGACGGCTGCAGTGCGGAGGTCCCTGCCATGTCCATGCCCCAGGCATACCATGTATAGAAGCTGCCCAGAGCGGCTCCTCTCTGTGGTGTGTCGTCACCAAAAGGAGTCACTCCAGGCAACTTCTTTCCATGGTGTGCCTGGGGATGGAGTCCCCAGGGACGCTGCCGAGAGGAGCCACTCCAGGTGCCTTCTTTCCACGAGTGAGCCATCAGCACCAGCTGAGGGTTGAGGAGGAGGGGCCGGCACAGGGGTCAGCAAAGGTTGCCAATCCCTGTTGTAGATATTTCCTATTATCATGTGGGAGAACAGTCACCTAAACACGCGAGAGATCTCTCTCTGTCAGTGTCCAGTCTAGCTATATTGATATCCTGTTTACTCTAAAAGTAATTATTCTGGGTAAAATTTTCAAACAACACTCAACACAGAACAAATCTAGAGTCGGTTTGGCTTAGGATTTGTAAACAGGGTTCTCTCAACATAAATCTTCCATTTCACTCAAATTTAATTCCATCTTAGAAAGAGGTAATTTTTGAAATGGAAATGCTTTTTGAAATCTGTATTCACATTATTATTGATACTTGGTGGAGACTGGATTAGGTTGTGCATTGGAAGTACACTATCTCTAAATAGCTCATTTGGTGCTAAAGGCTTCTGTTTTGTCAACTTTCATTCTAAAATTGGCCTCAGCTACTTGCATCAAATTTACTGAAGTTTAATTGTTTTTATGGTTCTCTGGAACTTGAATTCCAACTAATTAGAACCCATCAGTGGAATACATTTGGGGTTAATAGTGCCACTTATGAGCTACTAAAAGAAACAGTAAGAAAATGAGATGACAAAACATGATTCACAGCCACACAGAATTGGTTTAGAACAGAAATGGTGAAATGAATATTCTTGGTTCCGCAGAGCTTTGTCAGAACCTGCAACAAACACCTTATAAAGACACAGAAAAGTTCATTTTCAGTCTTCCAGTGTTGCATGGAATACCAGTTACATTTTCTTCCCCCTCATCCACTTTAAAATGAAATGAAATTTTGCAGGTGTGCAGAATTTGAACAGTCGGGATTTTTCGAATCAGTTTGGTACCTTTGAAGCCATTTTGAATATGTTCTGGAAGCTTTTCTCTTTGCAATATTGATTCTAGAATGATGTGAAGAAATAAGTTGACTCCACACTAGGATATCTGGGTCTTCTTGACAGCCTGTTTATTTAAAAATCTTGGCTTTTGTAATCTTTACTTTGAGATTTCCAGGAAAGTAATGTCAATTTACTTGCAGATCATAGATTGGTTCTCTTCATCGGCTGACTGTTTCTTTTCTTCCCATGTTCTTAAATGAACAGAAGCCAACATGACTCACTTCTGTTTACGTCTTTTGCACTGACATCTGTCAGAAATTTGCAAAGCCCTATGAATGGAATTTATTGCTGCTGCACATACAGCTGGGGATATTACTGTTTTTAACATGTACATATTCTCAGTGACAGTGTTGAGTTTAAAATAAGTATTAGGACAGTCAAAAAATTTTCCAACACAGCTGTAAGAATGTTGACTTGAAACTTAAATTGGTTCTACAAAACCCTTCTAAAACTTGCTTTAATGTAGACAGGGGACTTGCTTCCATAACTCCGGTTTCTACTAGTAAGTTTTTAATAACTCATTGAAATCCAAAATGACTATAACTTACCCCATTGTTAAAAATATATACCTCATGGAGTCCTAATTTTTCATCTTCCTAGTTAGCATGATAGTTTTGACAGATTAATGGTAAAATGCTGTGAATACAAAAATGAACTCGTTTGGCCTTAATATTTATATTTGCTTTTGGTTTTATGGTTTTGCTATATTAGGACCCATATGAATTGCTGTAGTGGAATGGACCATCAGTCCAGTATCTAATCTCCATTAGTGGCCCTTATCTGAAGCTTCAAAGGGAAGCAAAAATCTTCCTCCCATTATATATCTAGCTAATGGTGCAGGAAGAAAGGTGGTGGTGGGAAATCTGAAGTCTAGATTTTATGTACTGTCTCCATCACAAGTTTTTCATTGTTCTCAGTGTGTCAGTTTTGTGTTCTTGTTCCACCTAGGCAAGAATTCTTATCATCTGTATTATATTTCCCAGGGAAAGAGGACGAACTTACGTAAAACTGGCTCTGACAGAATCGCCCATGGAATGAGAGTGAAATTCAACCCCCTTGCATTGCTTTTAGATTCATCTTTAGAGGGGGAATTTGATCTTGTGCAGAGAATCATTTATGAGGTAAAAACATTATAAGAGAAGGAATTAAAATTAAAGCTTAAATATCAAAGTGAACAAAATTACAGCTAGAGCAACTTCTTCCTTGATACTTAATGTTGAAGAGATGATAATGGGTCAGTTCAGGTAGGAACATAATACTGTGCATAAGTCCTTTTGGGAAAAATTTTTTCCACGTTGTCTTAGTATTTCTTGATCTCTTATGCCAATATGTAATCTATAATATATCTAATCACTTGATAACATACAAGTAGGCCCCTTCCAATTCTCCATTTCTGTGGTTCTAGGTACAAATCATGTTGACCTTGCTTACATTTCAATATTAAGTATTCAGGAATCCTGATTCCCAAAGTTTGCTGTGCCATCACTCTGTAAAACTAGCTCTGATCAATTCTATAAGTCTGGTTTTTACTAAATTATCTGGACACTGCAAATATTCCCTTTAAACCATTTTCAGTGTTACTATGAATTTGAGTTAAGGGTGCATGTGAAACTTTTGTGGGGGTTTGTATTTGTTTAGTTGTTGCTTATGGCCAATATCCCTCACAGAAATTTTACTCTTAAGTAATCTTCCAAAATAAGATGATGGTCTGTCCTTTTTTAATATATGGTGCCATTAGTTAATAGTGCTGTAGACAAACCCGTCTGAATGTGAATGGCTTCTTTTTCTGTGTCTTGTAGGTTGAAGATCCCAGCCTGCCCAATGATGAGGGAATTACGGCACTTCACAATGCTGTGTGTGCTGGTCACACCGAGATTGTAAAGTTTCTGGTACAGTTTGGTGTGAATGTAAATGCTGCAGATAGTGATGGATGGTAAGGACGGTCTTTAGTTTCCTTTTAGAATTACTGTGTGAAAGCTCATTGTCAAAGAACAGCTCCTTCTGGGCTGCCCTGAATTAATCTGATATAAGGCATCTGAGTTTGACTCCAGCTCAGCACTCTCTGCTTCTTGCCCAGCAGGTGGAAACTTGAAAGCATTCCCTCCATAAAACTCCCAGTTTTGGGCAGGTGGGATTTCAATTGTTGCAGCAGCAATGTGGTCTTAATGGAAGAATGGGCTTTAGAATCACTCACTCCTGCCTAAACAAAGTGCTGGGATATTATAGAACTAATGAGTGATGCTTTTCCTCTTGGAGAAACTGGTTGGGGAGAAGCAATTACTGGTGAGATGTCAAGTAAGGATAGAGAGAGGGTGAAAGTACGGTCTGTCGATGAAGCCATGCTAGATCAGTTTTCCTCACCCCGTTTGGCCATCATCTGCTATAAAACAAAAGAGGAAGAAGGGCGTAAGCCACAATGGGGGCCAGAAAATTCTGAGCTGGAAGAGGAGCTGGCTTCTGGGTTACATTCAGTAGATATAATAATGCTAAACTTAGTGTAGAAAACTGGATCTTTTTTGTTCAAAAATGAATATTTGAATCCCATTGGGGGGTGGGCACAGTTGTTGAGGAGAATCTGGGCGCTTTTCCAGTAAACACTGCATGCTTCTTTAAAACATTTAATTAACGCCTCTTGGTGTAGGAGACTTTGTTTGCTCAAATTCCAAATGTCCCCTACAAAAGTGAAAGCCTGCATCTAATACTTCCTGTCCTATGCCCTGGGTGGGCATTAGCCTTGCAAACTCTTGTCAGTCCTCTATCTGAGTGACTGTTAAACAAAAACTTACTCGTATCAGATACTGAAGGCTGTTTTAGGGGAGAAGAATTTCTTGCTGGCAAAGACCCAGGTGAAGGCTGCTGGCTTTACCATTATATCAAAGGTGCCTAGAACCCAGGAGAGTAAATCCAAATGCAGAAAATAAAATAAGTAGGACCAATGGCAGGCAGGATTTTTGTAGTTAGGTGAGCCAGGCCCCCATGTTAGTTGTCTGTGCCCTTGATGCATGAATTTAGTGGATTCTTGAGGTGGCTTTACTTTATCTTAAAGAATTTGACAGAGCAGGAAACTAACATGATTACAAATTATACTTTTTGGTTTGTATTAAGGCACTGGCTTGTGCTGCACCCACCTGTAGGCAACTTGATGTCTGGGAAACACGGTACTGTTGGCTCTGGGAATTCATTGTTTCACATGTAGAGTATTTACTGCTAGATCATGACTGAAAGCAGTCTGCCCCAAGGATTCAATAAATATGTCTACACTGTATCTGGGAGATCTGGGAGTGAGCCTCCTAAACCCAGGACGACAGACTTGTTTAATAGAAACAGCTGTGAAGACATTGCTTTGACATTGTGGGTCAGGCGCCAAGGACCGCTTTCCCCCTCATTTTGAACCACTCTATCTACACTGGTGTTTTTCATACGCCAGTGTGAGCCCCACTAGCACAAGTCTGTCTACCTCAGCTGGTCGGCTCACTCCCAAATGCATTGTAGACATACCAATAAGCACTGCAGTTAGTATCACACCTGAAAAGATGTCTTGAACCCAATGATCACTGTTCCTCTCCCTAATTTGTAGGACGCCTTTACACTGCGCAGCATCTTGCAATAATGTCCAGGTGTGCAAATTCCTAGTGGAATCAGGGGCTGCTGTGTTTGCTATGACCTACAGTGACATGCAGACGGCTGCAGACAAATGTGAAGAAATGGAAGAAGGCTACACCCAGTGTTCTCAGTTTCTGTATGGTATGTGCTAAGTGTTAAGAATTCAGTTCTGAAAAGCACTAGCTGCTCCCTAGAGCCTTTCAATATGTTTCTGAGATCAATTGCTGAAGTGTGCAAGGCGTGCTGAAAAATGAGCAAGGCATATTGAGCAGAGGCTACCTTGATTTAATTGGAGTAGCTAATTGAATAAGTTCACTCAGTGGGAAAAGTCTTTAAAGACCACTGGGAAAAGTGGACATGAATTCACCAATATGTGCTAATTGAAGTGGGTAGAGAATTCTCCTCCTTGGGCTGTTAACAGTTGCTGAAAAGCTGATGTGTGGTGCCTTTCAACTGTTATATAAATATCGGAAGCAAGAAAGTTGTTGCCAAGTTTCTGATTAGTCAGAGATTTTGTGCTCTAAACTTGATTCTGTACTATTTCTGTATTCTGTTGCCATATAATTACAGTGCAGGATTTCTTTAAGTCCTGTTCAGACAATAAGGCTAGAGAGAGTAACTATTCTAAAGTACAGCAGTCTTTGTATTTTCTGCCTCTCACAATATGCGAAGTATATTGATCATTGAGGGTCACGAGCTTTTTTAGCACATGTTCACATGTATTCTCTCTTGTCCCCTATCTACTTATCAGTTGGCTAGTCGACTGTTTTTTTAGAAAGGGGTTGGTTGGGAGGGAGGGGGAAGGGCAGGGAGAGAGTTTGAATGACATTAAAAATGCAAAACAAACAGGGAATCTTGTGGCACCTTTAAAGACTAACAGATCTATGGTAACTAAAAAGCTGATAAATATAACAAGTAGCCCATGGCCAGTAGTTTGTACAAATGTCAGCAAGTTGCTTAGGCAGTTGTTTCAATATTCCATGTTTAGTAAGCAGTCCTGGTGGGATTGTGATTTGGTTCCAAATATAAAGGTGTTCTTTTGAAAGTAGGATTTAAAGATCCTTTCAGATAGGACTCAGTGTGACCATATTTTAGTTACACTATAGGTCACCATCTGTTTTTATAGACTGAAACTAGCATCTTTAAGCAAGGAGTTAGACACCTGCAGTATTTGATATCTGGTTATTTCTGGATTTCAAAACCTTTTAATATTACTGTTTCCTGTCGTCCATAATGATAGTGAGTTCATAGACTGGGAAAATCTGATTCCTGATTTCAAGGAGTGAGTTCAGAATGTTTGTTCCCTTGGCATTTTCACATGCTGGTATTTTAAAGAATGGATTTTGAATTGAAATCTGACCCTATGGATACCACAGGAGAGTGAGCACAGGAGCTGCATGTAAGGTGAATGGATGTACTTAGTGTGATAGCAGCAAGGCAGTTAATGTATAGTCCTGAAAAATATTCACCCAATCCCTTTTAGCTGCAAAGAAAATCCCATACTTGTAAATCTGCTTCAGCCCATCTAGCTAGCTTTAATTTAATCCAGACTGAAGGACTAGGGGCTTAAAGCAGAGATATGATATTACTTTTGCTTGTAATCTTATCCACATTGAGACGTGCTGGCTTTACCATCTTTGTTTTAAGAGTGATTTCTACACACAGTACACGGGGTGAGGGAGAGAAAGAGCAATTAAACTCGTATCTATTATCTGTAATCTTTTCTCTTCTCTTCTGCTATCGTGTTTCTTTACTCCCACACAACCTAGTTTCTCATTCTGCCAAATCCTTCAATGAGATCCCAAGCCTGTGTTTGATATCCCTGCATGTTGCTATAGAATATAAATAAGATCACACATGTGATGGAGTCATTTCACTGAAAGGTCAAATAAATGATGAACACAAGGTCCTTAGTCTGAACACAAATCTTTCTTTAGTAGACATAATTAAGGAATCCTATGAAAGGTAAAATGGGTATATTTGAAAGATCTTTTGACAAGAAATGGGGAGTCAATAGTACACACACACAGTACTGAAATGTATTATTCTTGCCTGAAGCATGCTGCTATAGCTGTGTAAGAAGGCAACCCTGCCCAGAGTGCTTTTCACAGGTGCACCTGCTTCATTTTCCCTTGATTCTTCAGAAATAGTCCAAAGTATCTTCAGAAGTATAAATATAACTTTTGTGGGGGTCATTTATTACAAAAACTCCATGTACATAAAGCATAATAAGAGTCCCAGCACCATATAACACAGAATTCCCCAGCATAGTCCAAAGAGTACATACAACATAGAGGCCCAGTGTCCTCCCCAGCCCTTCCAGCTGGAGTGCATTCCTGCTCTTCCCATCAGGAAACCTCACAAACACTCTCTCCTAGCAGTCTCTTTGCCAGGGAAGCATCAATTACTCCTCATGGCCCTCTGAGGTCTTCTGGGACCAGCTGTCTGACCTTGGAGATGTCAGCAGGTAAACTCCACTGCTGCCTACCATCAGCCTTTGGCTGGCTGCTGGATCTGCAGCTGGTCCCCTTCCGAACCGCGCCACGCAAACATC
The DNA here is from genome assembly GCA_007922175.1 of Pelusios castaneus. NCBI lineage: Eukaryota > Metazoa > Chordata > Testudines > Pelomedusidae > Pelusios > Pelusios castaneus. The sequence continues at coordinate 14,147,981 of ML685763.1, read as the reverse complement.
TGTACACGCTCGTGCTCCATACCATTCACTTCCTCACCCTCGTGTCCCGCCCCGATACAAAGTGGTGGGACCTGATTCCACCTGTAGAGGGCGAGGACCCCCGGTGGGCCAGTCTGTATGCCATCTCGGCTCCACGGCCCGCCGGGGATATAAGTTGGTGGCTCCTTCACGGAGCCGTGAGCATGGGCATGTACTTGGCGCGGTTCACACCCCATTCCGACATCTGCCCCTTTTGCGGTGTGAGGGAGACCCTGGCGCATGCCTACCTCGAATGCGCCAGGCTGCAGCCCCTTTTCCAGCTCCTCCAGAACCTCTTATTGAGGTTCTGGCTGCACTTTTCCCCACACCTTCTTTTATACGCACTCCCCATCCGTGGCCCCACAAAGTCGCGGGACCTCCTCGCCAACCTCTTCTTGGCCTATGCCAAAGTGGCCATTTACAAAACCAGAGAGAGGAGGTTGGCTGAAGGAGGTTCCTGCGACTGTGGGGCTTACTTCTGGTCCCTCGTCTGTTCACGCATCCGAGCAGAGTTCCTTTGGGCAGCGTCCGCTGGCATCCTCGACGCCTGCCGGGAGCAGTGGGTGCTGTCCGGGGTTCTCTGCTCGGTGTTCCCTTCCGAATCCCTTATTTTGGCCCTTTGACCTCCACACCTGTTCCTGTTTGTCATTCGTTGTCCCCCGCAATCAATTGAAGCCGGGTCCAGTGCTCCATCCCCTTAGGGTGGGGGAGGAGGTTTAGCAGTGGGTGGGCTTCCGCCGCCCACTTCCGGGTTCTTTCAATAGGACCATCAGCCTTTGGTTCTGGCTCTTCATTTTGGAGCCAGCAAGCAACACCCTCTGTTGCTTGTCTGGCATTCAGCCCTTTGGCTCTGACTCTTTTCTTTGGAGAAATCAGCCTGCAAAATCCTCTTGGTGCTCTTGCCTTCAGCCTTCCCCTAGGAATTACCTCCAGCTTCCTTCCATGGTTCCCTGGTTCCTGGCAGCTCTCACTTGCCCTTCTTTACTAAACTAGTCTGCTCTGACTCATTGAGACTCATTCCTGGTTTCCATAATGGACTTCCTTTCACTGGGTCCCTCCCTGATCCTTTATAGCCCCCCAGTACTGCTCCATTCTCTTAATTGGCAAATGGGAGCACCTGCTCTGACATGGGGGCGCTGGACCTGCTTAATTTACTGGGGTCAGCCACCCAGTGACAGGCTTTCTTTTGTGTAACTCAAGAGGCTTGTGACTTAGTTAATGTTCTGCCTTGGTGTGGTGCACCACCATGCCTCAGTCCCAGGGAGGGGGCTGGTTTACTAATCTTCTTTTTTTTTTTTTTTTTTTTTTTAAAGAAATGCATTCAACCCTTTACCCTTGTATTCAGGCTCCCCACATCCTTGTATCAGGGCTTCTTCATAGTCTTGCTCTGAAGGTCCTGCCCCAGCTCCCTTTATGCAAGGAACTCTGCTGGCTCTTCTTTGACTTCCTGGCTCTTCCCCAGTCAGACTATCCAACCCCTACTCTTAAATGTGCCTAGGAGCTTATCTATTGTCACCTGATCCCCATGTGGCATCCCCCTTCCCAGATCATGTGATCTCTCTCATCAGCTGCTTCACCTGTCCTACCTGGCTGAGGGAACTTGGCTAACAGGTACATTGGTTACTCCTGTTCAAACACTGAAGGAAGCAATGGCTCTTTACGCAAGCATTAATAAGAGCATGGTTCTGTATTCTCCATGCATTCTGCTTCCTGTCTCTGGACACTAGATGGGGTCTGTTGACTGAAACTCTGTATAACCTGGATTTTTTTTTTTTTTAATGTTAAAATTAGCCTCTTACCCACCCTTTGTTTTCTGACTGACTGGAATCTGGTTTTCTTGAACTTGTCTTGTTACAAAGACAGTAGCAGTTAAATTAAGCATGTCTAATAGCTGTATGGAAATAGGGAAGGAAGTGATACTTTCAGGGTTCCACAGCTTCCGCCTAAGCTCCTTTGCTAAATCAAAGGACGGTGGGTCTTCTAATGGCATATTAAGGTGTCGGCATTACCAAAAATGCTTTGGATTCCTTCATTTTGGCAGGAGGAAGATATGCACACCATATCATCTAATGCAATTCTGTAGAAGGGAGAGGACCTAGGGTTTTTGAAAAGCTCAGATGTACGGTTTGCTTACTCCAAATTAAAATTCTGCTTTTCATTTCCCGTCTGGAAGTGGAGTGTGTAAACTGGGGGAGTTTTTGAAAAGGTCTGTAGCTAAAAATTAAATATGCTAATGCATGATGACAAGAAGACGCAAACCCTAATTAACAGCTGTCATTAGCATAGATTGGTCCAACACTCTGTGAAGAAGCAATTTAACTAATTTTATTTTTATCTAAATCTAGATAAAATTAGTGGTGAAAATTTGGGAACTGCTGGGATGTGTGTGTTCTTATATAAACAAAACCAGCAGTTACTGAAAGATAAAGCAGAGGGGGTTAGTCATATGCTTTAGGCAGAGGGTAGGGAATGAGTCTACAAGTAAGGTGGCCTTCTATTCTTAGCTCCGAAAATAACTGATATTGGAGAAAATTACTTAATCTCTCATTACCTTCATTTTCTTTTCTCTCAAATGGGGATGATACTTGAATACCTTTTTCACTGTGCTATTGCTGAATAAAAATATTAACCCCTTGCAGCAAGAAGAAGAATCACTCTTTAAAAACAGCAGCTAGTATATCTGCATTTCTTGCATCTTAGTCCCGTGATAAGAAGCCAGCAGATTGCAATAACATTTGTTTACCTTTAATAATAAACTAGTAATCTTCCCATTATGTTGACTTTACATTATGCCCATTGCTTGAGCTTTGCTATGCTATCTAGTTAGTGCATCTTGATCATAGTGTAAGGAGATTACATATATTTGAAATTGCCTGAAGTTTTCTAATGTCTTTTACTCCTTCAATAGTTTTCAAGAATGCATTATTTGTTTGATGATTAGGTAATTAGTCCCAATCATATCTGTGTCATGTGTATATCCCTTGTGTGGCCGCCAGGAAATAACTGTTGTACCACATCTAAGTTGCTATGACATTGAGATTCAAATTAGGTTGAGCTCTTTTGTTTTGTCTTCCATGCTTCAGGAGTGCAGGAAAAAATGGGGATAATGAACAAAGGGGTTATCTATGCACTCTGGGATTATGACGCTCAGAATAATGATGAGTTGTCCATGAAAGAAGGAGACTGCATGACAGTACTACGCCGGGAAGATGAAGAAGAAATTGAGTGGTGGTGGGCACGGCTAAATGACAAGGAAGGATACATACCACGCAACCTGCTTGGGGTGAGTTGCTCTTAATACTTAGTTAGTCCTATAACCATTGAATATGAACTACGTGTATAGAAAAGCAGTCACGCAACCAACATGGCAATGTCGGCTTCTACGTGCATGTACAATCTTGTCTTGTCATCTCAAAAAATATAATTGCTTATTTTCAGCTGAACATGTATGATGTGTACTTGAAGCTCAATTTTGACCAAAAGCTTTTCCATTGTGATGGGGAAAGCAAGAGTAGATGTTTTCTTTTATTAAGCGTAGTCAGCTGCAAACCTAATACTTCATTTAAGGGTTCCATGAAGATGACTGTGGGGTAATGATCTTGAGGGTTCATCAAAGACCACACTATGGAATGAGTGAGGAATTGAACTTTAATAACACAGGGAAGAATGATTCCCAGGTGTGCAGCTGGAAGCAGCCATGTTAGCTCACCTGTAGGGCATGTCTCCCAATTCACACAACACTATCCCATGCTGGGAAGTGTTTCTAAAATCACACCCTTCTACAAGCATATTTCTACACGTGGTGAGATATTAGCCCTCCTGCTTATATGTAGAATGGGGAACACCACAAAATCCTACAGTTAAAATAGTTCCAATATGGAAGAGAGAGATCATGCCGTCAATAAAGCAAGACCTATAACTAGTCTTATAATTTTCCTTGTATTATTCAGTTAGTCAGCTGTGTCATGAAATCACCTGTGCTAGAAGTAGAAGAAGAAAAAATGACAATTCACTAGACACCAAAACATCAGTGAATATTTTTAGTAACCCATATGCTATGACAAATGAAATCTTGCAGCATGCAATTTGACACATACTGTTCTAGTACAGAAAATGGCAGGCTGATGAGATTGAGATGTTGGTCTGATACACACATTTGCCTCCTGTAGATCAGAGGTGCCTCCACTCTTATTAGACTCTGCCTGCCAGGTTAAGTCTTTTTCCTCAAATGTATTGTGTATTTTGAAGATGGAAAAATACTTATAATTCTCTGCTGGTGCAGCAACTGTTGGATTTCTGTGGTATGATTCAATTTATACATGTTAAAGTGAATGGTGCTGGTGGTTTCAGTCCAGTCTGTTCTGCCAATGTCCTTTAAAATGGGGAGATCGCTCTTAAAACACACTTTCCCCTCACTCACTTCTCGCTCAAACATCCAGATTCCCAGAAAACTGCAGCAGATGGACACTTGGGTCTCTTTATTTAAAACTTCTCTAAGCTTTTCATGCATGTCCAGTATCCTTGCTGCAGGAGATAATCCTTCAGTGTTGGCAAAACCTCTTAACTGCTCTGAATTTCATTTGATTGCTCTTTGATGCTTCAAAGAGGCTATCCCTCTGTCCTTATACAGATAATCCATACACACAAGCTGGTTATGATTTCCAGGGCTAGTTGCACAAATAGATGAAAGGAAGACTGGATTCCTGTCTCTTTCAGAACAGGCCTTACTCAGAACATTTTACATTAAAGTCTTCTTGACACAACTCTTTTGCTTGGTCTAGTGTTTCTTAAGAAATCTTTTTGTGCTTCCAGGCCTTTCTCAAACAGCATTAACACCTTGGAATACGCAGGCTATGTCTGTGGCATACCACCATAAATGAAAACTCTGGTTATTACTGGATTTCCCATAGACTGTCTTCACCATCTTTCTTTCCCCTCCCCCCAAAGTATGCATTTTACATGGCAATAGCTGTTTTGATGTAAATCTTAATGGATAAAAGGCATCAGTAAGTTTTTTTCTCAATGTAGCTAGTCTAGGTCAATTCTAAACACCCTGCTTGAGCTTTACTTGGACTAACTACATTGAGATTAAACATTACAGTGCCTTGTCTCCACTAGACGCTTACAGAGAGATAGCTATCTTGATGGAAAAATGCAGTTCTTTAACTCTGAAGACTAATAGCCTCAGAGAAGTAGAGATTCTGAAATATGATGTAGCTAATCTTGCTGATCCAATGACTGTGTGCTCTTACACCAATATGAACGGTCAGTCCTTCATATTATATAGGCACTTGGCAAAACACTCACCAGTGTTTCAACAGAATAGTTGGGGATATAATTTCTTGGTGGTGGTGGTCCCTTCCTACCTTGCCATTTAGTGTTTAAAATGGGCTAAAGGGGTGGAGGATTTTATTTCAGCTATTAATGAAATAGAGGTGAATCAGAGGGAAAGCAAGGAGATTTACAAGATCTTCAAAACGCCTGACAAAGTGGGATTTTCTCCCATGAAAGCTCATGCGATGAATAAAGTTGTTAGTCTTTAAAAGTGCCACAGGACGACTTGTTTGTCTGTCTGCAGTTCTTCTCTTCAGATGCATTTTCTGACTGAAGGAACTTCCTACATTCAGATGCTGAGATATTATTTGATGTATATGGATATGTGATTGATTTGGATTGTGGAAGATCTTAAACCTTAGACTGTTTCAGGGCCTGGGATTCAAAGGGCTGTTAACCTGGATAACTTGTTGACCAATATCCACTGATCAAAGCAGGAAAAACTTCACACTGACTCTGTCCTCATAGAACAACATACTTCCAGCTGCCCCAAATTGGCAGAGGTATCTATGCATATGGGTAGACTTACAGATTAACTGTTGCCAGTCAAAGACTGTTTGCTATGCACTGAGATGGGTGAAACCAAATAGACTCAAGATTCTGATCTCTCTTGTTTCTAAAATGAAATAGAAATACCTTCTGAAGCTCACTGCACCATAGATATCACTGATCAAAAAACTTTCTTTGTTGTGTGTAACATATTGTTACACAACAGTCTCTCTGAATGGGGGTGAAAGTTCCTTACAGTTGAGGTAATTAAGAATTGCTTGTCTTTCAATTTCTTGCTTTTGACCTTAATATTGCTGTGCTACTGTGTTGTCACAATTGATAAATCCCTGTTGTATTGTATACTTGCCTTTAGAAATTTCTAAAAAAACCTTTGCAATTGCTAATTTTATTTCGTTATCTCAATGGGAATTTTATCTCAGTACTCTGCCATTGATGATGATGTATATAATTAGACACCTGATGCCTATTCTATTCTATTCATGATAGAAACACTTGTCTACATTTACTTTCTTTTTAAATTTAAGAATTTATGCCTTTTAAACCTTTAACATTTTAAACATCTTTTTTTTAACTTCTCTTCCCCTCCCCTCTCCACAGCTGTATCCAAGAATTAAACCAAGGCAAAGAAGCTTGGCATGAAATTGCACAGAAATGCGAGTTATGAAGTTCTAATCATGGGCGATTTATCACTTCTATTAAAAAAAAAATCATTTTGTTAGTTCCACTTTCATAAGACTTTTTTCAATAACAATGCAATTTGAAAGCAATGAAGTATGTGCTTGAAAACAAATGAAGGATCAATGTATTCCCAAATGGAGGAGGGCATTCTGCACATTGAAATGCTGCTTACAGGCAAATGGAAGTGTGCTGTATCTGGATGAAGCAAGCCTAACGTTCAGCCAGTGTCCACTCTGCTTTTTCCAATGGTGCACACATACACAGGAACAGAAGTTATCTTTTTTTATTTTTTCCCTTCTCCTTATTTCCTTCATGAAATGCAATGAACGTCTCAGTTTGTTGCTGAAGGAGTCAAATTCATGTTTCACACAACTGGCTTTCTCCAGTCTTTTGGCTTTGTTCTTGGTCGAGGAGCTTAGTCATCTGAGCTGCCTATACAGTGCTCGAAAGCACATTTATTTCTGTAAGCAGAGTAGCTGAGTTAAAAGATATAAAGATAAAATAGTGTGTTTTAACAGTGAAGAACTTCTGACCAGTCCATTGAGCAATAACTATAAAATGCTGTAGCATCTTAGTAATTCCATGTATTTGAAACACTATGTGCTATACAGAGGTAATGTAGTTTTAGAATCTCTTGTTTTTACAAAAAATAAATTCTTGTATTTATTGTCTTTTGTAATTTGAAAATTAAGTGTAGAAACTTTCTGTAGACTTTACAACTCACAAACTTTGTTATAATCATATATGTTTTTTATTTTTTGTTAATTGTGATATGATTAAAATGTTTCCTCTTAAGTGTTAAACTTGATGCCTGACATATTCTGAGAAATCTCACTCTTCTACCCAATACATAAACACAGTGCAGATCCTGGAATAAGCCAATTTTCAATTATTAAAGTATTAGTGTAGAAAACATTCTTTGACATTTAATTTGGATCTAAAAATAACTTCTGCACCTGCTGTGCAAACTGCATCCATTATCAGCTGTAGGAATAACATGAAGGTTATAGATGAATACTAGATCTAAGTTAATGGCATTACTCTCTACATATATATATATATATATATATATATAAATATATTAAATGGAAACCTTTTATAGCAGAAGAATTACTTCTAACTAGCTTTTTCCACCAGGATAATCTTACAGGAGTCAGAGATATTACTGTACTGTTCATAGCTTTGTTAAAGATATGTCAATAAAACTTAAGGATCAATCATCTTCCCTTGTAGAAAATGAGTCTATGTGAGGCCAGGACTTGCATAGACAATCACTACAGTCTATAAATATAAACTGAAAAAAAGTTCTTCTGTCACATTGCACAAAGATCTTTAGCTGAGGATTTGGAAATTGTTCTGTGAATGGCTCTGTGATTGTGCGATCAAGCTCTCATTGGATCTGGTTCACTGAAAGGGTGTGTCAAAATGATGGGAGCATGTGGAACTGGACTGTTCAGGGGGTTAATAGGCAAAAGTGCTTGACAGCTTGAGGACCACTGTGAGTCGGTAATGATGCCTACTAGCCATTTTGATTTAATAAGCTTCGTTGCCCAAATCAGTGAGCAGATGTAACTCTGAACAAAATGCAAGCACTGAAGGAGGCCCTGCTGGAATCCCTGGTAAGTGGGAATTTCAATAATTCAACCTGGTGGTCACCTGGGCCTAGATTGCTACTGCCAGCCCCTTGCTGAATAAAGAGGAATGCCATTGCCCAACCGAAAAGACATCAACACAGGGCTTTTCAGTAGGAAAGACATGCTTACCAGTGAAGCAAAGATCACTCACATGCACAAACACCATCACACAATTATACAGGTATGGCAGAATACTTGGTAATGTCATGTCTTTTGGGTTGCAGTGTAGTATTTCTTAAATAAATATAGAAGCCTTTTCTGAATCTCAGTTGTCAGCACTGCTTTCCAAAGCAAACTTCAAAGACCATGAAACTTCGGATTACCCAACAAATACACAGCATCTTACACTGCACGGAAAATGTGCTGTAATGAACCTAAGCTTACATGCAAACTATTCCTGCTCCCAATCAAATTATTCTATTGTCGGCAATTAGGGCTTTATGTACCCAACTGATACCCACTACAAAAAGCACCTTCCAGGTAGGCGAAGACTAAATGTTTATTTCCACTGCTGCCTTCAGTTCTCCCAACTACTTATTTAATTTTGTAACACAAGATGTTATTTAATATAATGAATGTACAGTATAAGGTTTATTTTTATAATCCAGAACCAGTGACATTCCCCCTCTGCTACATGGCAGTTCTTGTTTCCCCTTGAAGTCATTGCTGACACAGATCTCATTGGTAACGGACCTCTTGCATGCAGATCAAATATCCAACTACAGAGATCTTGTCCTCTCTGAGGTGAATGGTCGTCCTACTGGTCAAACCGACAGAACTACTTGATCCAATCTTTCAGACTTTTTAACCCAAAGAATGCTGTGATTTTGCAAGTATGAAACAGGATTATGATCAAATCTAAATGGTAGTGAGATTGCAATAATCCATATTCATTGTGTTGTCTATTTAAAAGGCAATATTGCTTTAATTTTGAAAGGCACATAGTATGTCAAATCAACAGGTGAAAACTGGAAGGGCCATGACCCCCTACTGCTTTCTTTATTCAGACCTTCAACTTCTCTCATTTTTTAAAAAATAAAATAGCTGCTACTCTCCAGCAGCTTAAAAATTCCAATGAACTCTAAACTTCATTTTAAAATAAATTTCTTCTAATTTACAGTGACACCTGCTGCTGTTTGGAACAGTTGCATTTAATTGCACTTCAACTATCTGCCTGCTTTTAAATATAAACAGATCAATTAAGCAAAGTTGTCAAAAGTAGAACTGAAGACTTATTTACAAAATTAGCGCTTTCACACTGAGGTTCTAAAGGTAGTTAAAACTATCCAGTTGGTGTTTATATATGACAGCCTGCAGCTTTTGTATTCTTGGTGTTTTGGTCTTTCAACATATTCTGCCCATCCTCTCCTACACAAATGTTTAATTATCTCCATTTAAAAACCTAAGAAACAGGTCATTGTGGGGTTGGGGTGAGGGGGATTTCTTGCAAGTTGTATGAAATTTTGTTGCATTATTTTGATTCCATGAGAAATCTTCAGCTGAGATCAGTTATTGCTTCAAATGCTAGTAAAACACAACCACTGTTGGAGAGAAGGAAGAACGAGTTAAAGGTTGTCCCTTTCTGCTGCACTACATAAAGCACACAAAGGCTATGTCTAGACTTACTAAAATTAGTTCGAATTAGTTAGTTCGAACTAACTAATTCAAACTAATTTTAGTTAGTTTGAATTAGCTTAATTCAAACTAGCATGGCCACAATGGAATATTAGTTGGAACTAAGCAAGCACTTGCTTAGTTTGAATTAGCGATCCCCATTCATTTCAATGGCCGGGTAATTTGAACTAAGAAATAAGTTAACTAGTTAGTTTGAATTAACCCCTTAGTTCGAATACCCTATTCGAACTTCTTAGTTCGAATTAAGGAAGCCTAGTGTAGCCAGGGCTTTAGTTAGTTCGAATTAGGCCTCCTTAATTCGAACTAACTTGCCAGTGTAGACATAGCCAAAGAAACTCAGTGTAAGTTTAGCAAGATGACATGTTCTCGATCAACAAGGTCTTGAGATGATGAGGTCTGGACAAAAACGTGCTTTATGTAAAGAATGAAAATCTATCTTCCTATTGAAGAAACTGAGGGATGTTGTTTCCTAGCAACTGGAGCATCTGGAGCGGGAGAGGCAGCCCAGCCTCAGCTATGCAAAGGCTGCCCTCTGGTCACCGCTCGCGGCTGTGGCTGCCCACTGCTGGCTGGTCCGTGGTGGTGGCGGGAAAGCTTGTCCTGCTGTCAGGCACTGTAGCAGGTGGGGGTGGGCGGGCCTGCTGGCCAAGCCCGTGGGCACAGGACCGTCCATAGCTACGCCCCGGTTTCCAACACAGCATGCAACTAACATCAACCATCCCAAATGTATTGATCAAGTACTACTGGGGGAAGCAGCTTTTAGCTCTGCATCAGAATTTTCCTCCAAAACCAGCTAAGCAAGCCACAGCTCTGTGCGGCTGAACCTGAGCAGACTTATTAACTCACAGTATTAAGGTTCAACTCCACTGTTCCGCTTTTCTGAACATCCAGTTTCTTAAATATTTCTGTCATGGAGGAGAGAGAAATAAGAAGTACATATGAAGCAAAGAATGGGAATTGGAATCTCAATTATCCCTTTGTCTCGACTATCAACGTTTGTCTCAGATTTAAAGGGACAAATAGAGTTCATGAAAACAACCGTTTACAAAAGACAAACCAAGAGAAATGTTGCGAGAGAAGGAAATAGCTCCTAAAATATTCCACTACTTACAACCAAAACATTGCAGTTTTTACCAGTACATGAAAACTGGCTGCTACTTAGTTTAAGATAGGGTGTCAAACATGCGGCCCGTGGGCCAAATGCAGCCCGTGAACCTCTTCCATCAGCCCTGCGACTGTGGCCATGGGACCACCCTTTCTCCCTAGCAGCGAAAGAGAGTGTACTCTCACATACCCAGTGCTCTGCACTGCTGCGAGAGTGGCAGGGCTCACGCCATCACAGAACAGCGGATGTGAGAGACTGCACTCCACCGGACCATCCTCTCTCCCTAACAGCGAGACAGATAGAGTTGTATCGCAGAGCGCAGCTTCTCATACACAGCACTCTGCGATACTGTGAGTGCCGTAGTATTTTGATTTATGGAATGGACGGCCCACTTGAAGTACACGTAAGTCAAATCTGGCCCGCCCTAGCAAATGAGTTTGACACCCCCCCAGTTTAAGATGAGCGAACTGAAAGAAGTAAACAAGCACATTAAAGACTAGGGATTGTTTGATAAAAAATGTTATGGCCATTTGTATTCTAACACTAAGGGCAAGTGTCAGTAAAATGAGACATTATTGTGAATGGAGGTCTTTGTTTTTGTCACATTAGTACTGGAGACGGCCGTCCCTAGGGGCGGGCAAATGGGGTGATTGCCCCGGTTATGTGGGCCCCATGGCCCCCCCCACTCTTCCCTGCTCTGCGGGCAGGGAGCACTAAGCCCGGCCTCTGGGCTAGCCCTCCCTGCCCCCCGGGGAGGAGCAGGTGCCCGGGGCCCACCTCTGGGCCGGCCTGCTGCGACTTGCCCCATGCGGCCAGGGCCAGCCCTCGGCAGCGACCTCGGGTCCCCGGCTGGGGCACCGGACACAGCAGCCAGGGGTCCCGGCTGCGGCCGGCGGCCCCCGCTTCCAGGGCCAGGCCCAGAGCCGGCTCCCCACCAGAGGCCTCAGCCTCCCCGCCTGGGCTGGCTCCCTGGGGGGGGTGGAGTAGCCTGCCTGCCCTCCAGCACCAGGGGGGCAGGGCCCCGCCTAGGCCAGTTGGCCCTGGGCCCGGCTCCCCCCACGGGACAGCGCTGACTGGACAGCCATTCACAAGGGGGGGATGCAGGTGCCCAACCGCCATTTAACCACCACTGGTATTCACAAAACTGGAGCTCAGATGCTACCTCGCTCTGGCAGCTCCTGCAGTCTCGGCTGGTCTATTGGCAAGTCCACACGTACAGCTTACAGCAGACAGCTTTGCTGCTGGCAGATTGCTCGTGTGGCCCACTGTGCTGACAGGAGATACAATGCTGTTCACACAAGTGCTTCTGCTGGCAAAACTTACGGCACTTGGCAGGGTGTTTTTTCACACCCCGGAGTGCCAAAAGCTTGGCCAGCCTAAGTGCTAGTGTAGACCAGGCCTAAGTGATTCGTTTTCATGGTTTACATTTGTTCTGCTGAGCGCGTGCAAGCTCAGCTGGGCAGGGTTGTAGCTAGAAGTGATTTTCTGGTAGGGCCTATGACTAAACTTAGGTAGGCCTCGGCCACATCCTGCTTCTGGTCACGTGATGTGATAAGCTGAAAGCTGCTGACACTCCCGTTGCCAGCACCAGGTAGAAAGTTGAGTAACTTTTTCTGCCTGGTGACTGGACTGTCATCAGCATTCAGCCTATCACATCGCTTGCCTGAACATCCTGGAAGCAACATTATAGGCTCAACACTGCTTGCTGACACTCTAATTGCCAGGTAAAAAGTTAGGAGGCGCATGGGCATCGCAGCCACTCTGCTTTAATTGATATGCAGAAGCAAGCAGCCAATTGGGTGGGCATGCTCTTTACCCCAGGCCCACCCATAACGACGCCTCTGGAGCTGGGTGTCTAAAAGCCCCCCCAAGGATTCCCAGGCTAGGTATTCTCCCATCTATCTTGCCTGCAGGACTTGAGTCAGCAGGCAGGCTAACGCTGGCATCTAAGAGTATGCCTACTGGATCAAGTCCCACACAAAACACATCACCCTCTCCCCATCTGCCCCAACACTCAACAGCTGAATGGTTAAAGCATTCATCTAAGCGGTGGGAAACCAGAGTTCTGACTGATTCAGAATTGGGACTTGAATGCTGGTCTTCCCCTGCCAAGTGCATGTCCTGACCTAACCACTGACGAAAGAGTCATTCTCCTGTTCTCTGGCACATTATTTCATAACTAGTGGAACAGGCAAAACCCCGCTCAGCATGCTGGCTTCTGTAAATCCTATTTTTAGACATCAAATTCTCCCCCTGCATTGTATGGAAAACCTAGGCACCTAACTGGGGGTTGTGAATCCAATCTAGACTTTGGCTGTGTGCACAAAAGACTGTAAAAATGTTTTAAGTCTAATGGCGGTTCTGAGCTATGCAGGCAGCCTCTCACACCCCTGGGAAAGTACAGATATCTTTCTGCACAGATCAAAGCGCAGGAGCAGAGCATCAGTTCATCTCAAATTATTCTGGTACAATGCAGAGAGCCTTGTGTTAGAATAAGCATGAACCATATAAAATACAGCGAAGAGCAGGGCTACTCACTTACAAAGTAGATTAACTAAGAACATACTCACTGAACAAAGTTTCCAGCCGAATCAAGCACCTGACAAAATTATCAAAGTCAATGATAAGCTGCTCATCAGCAAAACGAGCCACAATGACTTGGTGCAGCTGGCACGTCAGCTTGAATCCTACAGGGGAAAATAAAGGGTGGATACATTTGGCCTACCACACTTCCAAAAATGCAGCCAGTGTTATTGAGATAATTGGTTGTGATGGGTCATGTCACATTTTTACTTTGTTTATCTACAGGTTTTTCTAAGTTGTTTGGTATTAGTTCTGCTGTGTTGATTGGCTGAGCATATGTCATATGATCAGTTAGCTGGCAGAATCCATTTTGAGTCCTATCCATAGAGCGATTAGCTGTCTTCTGTGGACCCGTCAGAAAGAAAATGGGTGAAGATAAGGAGCAGTTCTGTGCTATAGCAAGTGTGTGGGCTGTGTCTTACCCAATGACCACCCAGAATTTGAGGGGCACAGAAGTGCTACCTACTGGTCCCACCAGACCCCCAAAGGGAAAGCACTCTTTCCCCCAAGGAAGCCAGGTGGTGATATTGGGTTTTACCCACACAAACACAACAGCAGGGGGAGGATGATCACGTTGTGGATTTTGGGTGGGTTCCCCGGGGACTGTTGTGGGGAAGCTAGCTGTATTGCTTGGGGAAGTTCTCCAGCAGTTTAGATAGCCAACTCTGGCTCTTGAGACTAGCCCATCCATAGCTGAAGATGTAGTTTCACTCCATTGAAGCTGGGCTACTGGGTCATTTTGCTGTGCTGTTGCTGGTTTCCAGCATGCAATTGTGGTATGAAGAACTTCAGTGAATGTTGTGATTTTAGGAGGAGCCTTGTCCAGGCACCAGTTCTCCTGTGTGTTTTTCTTGCTGTTGGGTTACATTCATGCTGGGTTTGTATATGTTTTATTCCCCCTCCAGTCACTGTGCAATGACCGTAACAAACCAGTGCATGGAAGACTGAACTGGGACTCTAGAAAGCTGAGGTTCTACTCCCAGCTTAGCCACTGACATGCTGGGTGATTCTTGGGCAAAGCATGTTCCCTCAGTTTCCCCCTCTGTTAAATGGGAGTAATGATGCTGCTCTCTTTTGTAAAGCACTTTGAGGTCTGCTGATGAAAAGTCCTGTGGAAGAGCTGAGTATTATTATTTAATGGTGAGTCATCTGAAAAGGCCAGCTTGCTTGAGGGGAGAAGGCAATCTACACAAGCACCAATTATATCACTAAAGGATGTCAGCCTCTGACTCCATACTGGCCTTGCAGGTCCTGGCTTTTAAGGATCTACTTATAATCCTCCAATGCAACATCCTAAGTAAGAGTAAGCCCCAAAAGGAAGCCACTCATCTGGGCTGTTTGTAATGTACCTGTATTCTGCATATAGACAGATACTAACATTGAACCCAGAACCTTTAACACCAGAACCACAAGACTCCTTTATAAAATAGGTAAACTGTTCATCACTGAGGCCAACAACAAGAAAGGGATATGGTAATACACAATAAACCAGTGTCACTGGTGAAGATAGTTGAAAAGATTATACTTTGATTATTGGTCTAGGTGAGGGACTGGAAATGGCATAACTCTATACACACACAGATAACTGTTGGGGTAAATTCCAAAGGGGTAGCCGTGTTAGTCTATTGTAGAAAGACAACAGAGTCTTGTGGCACTTTTAAAGACTAACAGATTTATTAATCGCATGAGCTTTCGTGGGAGAAAATCCCACTTCGTCAGAC